>SJYX01012710.1:82033-145298 GCA_006410675.1 Oreotragus oreotragus | reverse complement strand
CTGCTGCTGCTGCTGCTGCTGCTGCTGCTAAGTCGCTTCAGTCGTGTCCGACTCTGTGCGACCCCATAGACGGCAGCCCACCAGGCTCCTCTGTCCCTGGGGTTCTTTAGGCAAGAATACTGGAGTGGGTTGCCATTTCCTTCTCCAATGCATGAAAGTGAAAAGTGAAAGTAAAGTCGCTCAGTCGCGTCCGACTCTTAGCGACCCCATGGACTGCAGCCTACCAGGCTCCTCCATCCATGGGATTTTCCAGGCAAGAGTACTGGAGTGGGGTGCCATTGCCTTCTCCGAAGAAAGCTCTAGCACCAAAGAATTGATGCTTTTGAACTGTGGTGCTGGAGAAGACTCTTGAGAGTCCCTTGAACTGCAAGGAGATCCAACCAGTCCATCCTAAAGGAGACCAGTCCTGAGTGTTCATTGGTAGGACTGAACTAAAGCTAAAGCTCCAATACTTTGGGCACCTGATTTGAAGAGCTGACTCATTTGAAAAGACCCTGATTCTAGGAAAAATTGAAGGCAGGCTGAGAAGGAGATGACAGAGGATGAGATGGTTGGATGGCATCACCGATCTCCATCAATGGACACGAGTTTCAGTAAACTCCAAGAGTTGGTGATGGACAGGGAGACCTGGCATGCTGCAGTCCATGGGGTCACAAAGAGTTGGACATGACTGAGCGACTGAACTGAACTGAAAGTCTGGATAATGATTTGGGATTGGCACCTGCTCACCCAGGCAGTAATAAAATCTCTCTTTATCTCTCAACAACCTTGTGCTGCTGCTTGATTTTTGAGAAAATTAAAAATTTTCTCTCACTGTCCAGACCTTGCTCCATTCCCCCTCCCAAAAAATATCAAGCTGGGATCCATCAGGGGTCTCCCTTGGAAGTCATTACCATGGATTTCACATACAAGATGATCTCATAGGAAGCTATTTTGGAAATCCCCAATATCAACGTGTGGGGTAGATGGCTTCACTCTGTGAAGTTTCAGCAAATCCCCTCGGATCTCCTGTTTGCATTAGTGTAACTCAAGACTCTTGAGATGTGACCAACAGGAATGGCAAAGCATCCTTCTTCAATAATTCAATAATTTCATCAAATTCCCATATCTTTGATGACTCATTAGTCATAAGAGTTGTTATCATGACATGTGTTTTGTTTGGTCCCAAGCAGTCTGCTTGTGTTTATTTTGCTTCTAGATAGCCTCCAATACAACTTGGAAAACCCTGAAAATTGGGGGAATTACATAAAGTTCATCAGGAAGTCAGCACAGACTTTAAGCAAGTCTCTCATGCTTTGGGACAAGATGGGCTGGGTACTAATTCTCAAGTTGTCAGCTTGAAGGAAGGTCTCTAATCAATAGGCCATGGGGTTCTCTCTGTCCTTAGACACTGTCTCAATCAAAATGCTTCCCTCTGCCCCAGACAAGGACATGGATGGCATGCTTATCAAACCCAGTGAAATTCATTCAGCATATGTAATCCCAGAAACAGGACACTTGACATCCAACTCTGCAATTTTTCTCAGGAAAACCACTCAAGTCGTGTCTATTCAACTTTCAGTGAAGATAGGATTTAGTTGCTTATGAAGAGTAAATTATCAAAAGATTTACACTGCCTGCCATTGTTTTGGTTTTTTTCTTCATTCTCATTAGCATTGCTTTGTTGGAGTGGGGGCAAAACGTGTATGCAGACTTTGGAATTATGGTAAGTGTCCATGGTAGTTAGTTCCAGCAAATTATAGCCAGCATTTACTACCATCTTAAAGGAACACCCCAAGATATCACACAGTGCTCCTTGACACACAAAACAGAAAATAAAAGTCCTTGCAGGCAAGTTCAAGTCCTATAGCTCAAAGGCCACTGAATTTTAGAGATGATAAAAATATTAGAAATTTTCTAGGTTGTATGTTCCATCTTACAAATGAGGCACTTAAAAGCTCCAGGATTCTCAGGACTTTCAAATATCCCACAACAATCAGAGAGAGAGCCTGAAAGAGAAGCCCACTCCCTCCTTATATGTCACTCCCTTAATGTTCCAGCATGGGAACTCTGCCTCCTTTTAAGAAGGTGGTACCTCTCCTTCAAGACCCCTTCCTCTCAACACATTCCCCGTGAGCCCATCACACCAGCATTCCTCCGTCTCTTCATTGTGACTTCCTCTGTCTAGAAGTCCTTCCTTGTCAGGCTGGAAACCATTCCCAAACCATCATCTTCCAGCACAAATATCAGACTTCAGGGAAACTGTTTACTCCATCACAGTTAGTTGCTTATGTTCACTTTGCCCATATTATGGAATTTTCAGACTGGTTTCCAACCCCCTGTCTCTCCCACTGTGAGCTGAGGAACAATGACTGTCAGCCATCTTGAAAATCCAGCTTTAGGCAGAGCCAGGTATATGGTGAACAATAACTGGCCATATTAAAACAATCAAATCAACAACGACAATTAAAAGAAAAAACTTTAGGTCAAGCCCCATTCCATAATTCCGTTCAAGCCACAGAGATTAAAAAGACAAAAGTTTTCCTCTCAAAGGGCTTACAATCCAGTGGAGTATTCATTTATAACTTAACAAATATCTGCTGAATGATGAATTAATGTGATCTAATTCCAATTCTCCCGTGTTGACAAGCTATTACCAAAATTCAACCGATCTCAGGGTGTTTTGTGGAACCATCGTTTTTTATCTTGATTAACGAGACTTCCTACTTTGTAGTCTAACTTCCTTCATTTCATTGCATTTATCACAGCCTCCAGTGCTGGATTTTTACCATAAAGCTATGCAGAGAACATAGTGGAAAAATTCACTCACACACAAGTGTCCCCATGAAAAAGCTATACATTGGCCTGGAGTGGGGAAATAGGCACACACATATTGCTAGTTGGAGTATAAAGCAGGACAATCAATCTGGTTATCAACTTGGTGATATGCATCAACATTTTAAATGTACACCTCTTAGTCCCAGCATTTCCACTGTTGAAAATTTACCCTGTGAACAGATTTGCACAAATCTGCAAATATATATCCACTGTAGTAGGATGGTTGAAATAGCATAAATTTTTAAATTAAATCCATATCCTAGATCCATATACATGCAATCATTACAAAGGATGCAACAGATCTAAATGCCCTGAGGAAAGATGTTCAATATATTATTAGTTTAAAATACAGGGCATTGGAGAGTAAGGTTTGGTGTTATCCTACTTGTGTAAACAAAGAATTGACACACATATTTTTATATGTATAAAAATTACTAAAATATACAAAAAATATTAACAGATTGTAACGGTTGATAATATAAAAGAAAGGAAAGAACAGGAGAGTTACTTATTTCGTACACTTCTGTAGTATTTGAATTATTTTCCTATTGAATATATTCTATGATGTCTAAAAGTATCTTCCACCTTCTTATCATCTCGTTTCATCTATTTCAGTTTAACCGACTTGGTTTTCTCAAGACTAAGGTTATAGATTCTGTACTAACTCTCTCAAACTCACACGCATCTCCCAAACTTATTCTCTCCAAACCACTTTTTCTGTTGTAAATATGACCTTCCCAAGGTTTTTAGCTTATGATTAACCAGATGAAACCATCAGTACATAGACCTCCAATCTAGGTTTTGAATTACAAAAGGTACTTTTGGGGGAAAAAAAATGCTAACTCAATTGCATCAGTTAAAACATCAGCATTAGCAACACCACATTGTCATGATGCAGGAGGTCAAAGATCCATGGACTCAGGGAGTCACAGCAGGGCTTAACTGGGGCAGTTCTGGTTCTGCCATTAGAACCATGAGCACTCCAATCTCAGTGAAAGTGCATAAGACACCACAATTATCTCCGGATCATCGACTCGGTAGACCCAAACAGCTCCAGTCTATCGTGTCAACGTGTATTCTGGGAGTCTTTAATGCACGGATCATTGGCAAGCTGCGCATAAAAGCCCTGTAAGAGCTGTGGTCGTGCGTGCAGTCAATGCACACTCAGGGACTC
Organism: Oreotragus oreotragus; assembly: GCA_006410675.1. Classification (NCBI taxonomy): domain Eukaryota; kingdom Metazoa; phylum Chordata; class Mammalia; order Artiodactyla; family Bovidae; genus Oreotragus; species Oreotragus oreotragus. The sequence continues at coordinate 141,307 of SJYX01012710.1, read as the reverse complement.
CCCCAGGTCCGCATCATTGGCAGCACATCGTGTCAATGCATACTTCGGGAGCCCTGTGCATGCTAAGGAACCATGTACTCCAAAAATACTTCTGAAATAGTTGTTACAGGACATACACAGTATTCACTCCTCTAAACGGCATGTCAGCGAGTTTAGTGTGCAACAAATAACTCCTAAAAGGCACAAAGCACTCCTAGAGGCCCAACTTCACACACAGACGGTTAGTCCAGGGGACTGTGGCACGACTGTGGTGGGAGCAGGGGTCTCTCCTTACAGTGAACAAAGGGATAGGAACAGCCAGTTTATGCAATCGAAGCCACTGCTTCTACTCCGTGCTGTCAAGGTTTTCAGTATAACACTGACTACTTCCTAATTATCTGCCTGGGTATTTGATGCCTAAGAACTAAGAACCTTCTCTTTCTCCCTGGTCTTGTTCCAAAGCACCTGCAGTGTAAGGTGAGAGGGTTAGAGGAAAGGCCTTGGGTCTTAAGTCTCTAGACTAGTACCTGCCCAATAGAAAAATAATGTGATCCACATGTGTCATTTTAAATGTTCTTTGTGGTCACATTTTTAAAAGGTGAAAAGAAACAGCCTTAATAGATTTTAACAATATATCTTATTTCACCCAATATATCAAAAACATTATCATTTCAATGTCCCATCAATACTTTAAATGATTGAGGCAGTTTACTTTTTTTTTTTTTTGCTTCTCATTCCAGTCTGTATTTCACAGTTACAGCACATCTTCATTTGGACCAGCCAAAGTTCAAGTGCTCAACAGCCCCACGTGTCCAGCGGCCGCCCCAGGGACCGCACAGCTACACAGGCCTAGGAAAAAGCACCCATCCCAGGAGCTTAAATGTTCACTGCGCCCCGTCGACTACCTGTCTCAAAGCAGGGGTCTGTCTAGCCTGCGCCTCCTCTCCTGGCAGCGCTGAACCTGCCGAGCCGCCTTTTCTCAGCCGCTTCTGCTGGTGAATCTGTCTGAGGCTTTGAAATCCTAAAAAGGACCACAAATAAGCTTTCAGAAACGGGACAGAACGACTTTAGGCCAAAGTGATACTGTCAGGGTCTGGTCCTGTTTCTCAGAGGTGGAGATGAAGAGAGCGAGGGGCTGCTGGGCGCGCGGAAGGGGAGCGGGCACGGCGCCCAAGGCGAGGATGGCAGCCTCCCTGCTACGCCACACCGCCCCACCCTTGCGGATCAGCGGGGCTTGTGGGTCACGGGGGGTCGGCCCCAGCGGCGTGGCTGGGCTCTGAGGCTGTCTTCCCAGGGACACAAGACGCAAGGATGCGAGGAGAGGGAGACAGAGACAGAGATGCGGGGTAGGGAAGAGAGAAGCGCCAGGGCGCTGGTACGGGTGCGGGCGGCAGACAAAGCCGGCGGCTGTCAGGGGCACAGCGGGCGCCGCGCTCATCCGGGGACTCGCGGGACGTGGGAGGCGGGGGGCGGCCGGCGCCCGGCAGGCCTATTTGAATATCAGGCTCTGCCACACTCGGGGCGCCGCTGACAACTTCATTACCTCTGCGGATAAAAATGACTGCGGGCGAATGCAAATGGCGCGCCCGTCTCGCTGCCTGCCTCCGCTCGGCCGCCGGCTGCGGGCGGGGCCCCGCGCCCGACCCGCCTCCCCCGCTGCCCCAGGCCCCGCGCGGCGCCGCCCCCTCCCCGCGCCCCGCGCCGGACCCACCTCCCCTCGCTGCCCCCGGCCCCGCGCAGCTCCGCCGGAGCCCCGCCGGCCCGTGGGTCTAGGAAAGGAACGCGGTGGCGGCGGCCGGGAATTGCTAATCTACTTTGATTTGCTCGTGAATGTTAAGAAAATGCCCTGCTTCTTAACTGTCGTTGAATTAACGTGTGAAAATGCCAGAAAAAAAGACTACCCTGTGCATGGGATTCCTAAGCTTGAACCCTGGTAAGAGGAGGCTGGACCTCATTGGTTTCCAACCACCACGCCCGAGGTGATTAAGCTGGACGAAAGCATCTCCAGCGCCCATCTTTGCCCACAGAGCAAGCAGGAGAGGGTGTGCGACGTCCTGTTCCCAGCCTTTCGGGTCCTCCTGCCACCAGGGCGTTGGCTCAGTCACCGTGCAGATCCCCCTCCCAAATTCCTGGCCCAGCTGAGCAGTTCATATGGGAATGGAGGCAAGTCTTGTGCAGAAGGGAAAGCAACGTTTCCAGAGCCTCTCTCCTTCCTTTGCATAGAGGAGGGGCGGGCTCACTCCCTGGCAAGAAGTCACCTCCTGCCTTGGACAGCTGCGGTTATTGCATGTGGACTCCTTGCGAACTTCCTGAGGTCGTTTTTGTTAATAACACCAATAACAGCAATAACAGTAACAGTAAACATACATCTACTGAAGGCTTATTATGCACAAAACATGCCGACTGCTTTAGCGAGATTATTTTATTTTTGCCACAACAACCCTATTGCTCTCCTGGAAACCAGGACTTAGCCAAGCCTTGCAAGGAGCCCAGGGTAAGCCAGCTAGGAAGCGGTGGATCACGGGTGAGAAAGAAGGCCTCCCTCCCTCCAGAGCCTGTGCTCTCAACCATTCTGCAGTTTTCTGGGCCTCTTTCAGCTCACGTTGGTGTACCATGCCCCCTTCCTTCTCCCCTATCTCCCCCAGCCCCCGAGGCCATTCCTCCCTTGTGGCTCAAGGGTAAACCCTAAATAGTATAAATCAATCAGATCAGTCCTTTCTTTTGTCCAGGACTTGACTCAGAAAAAAAGCATTTTTTTTTTTTTTGCTTCTCATTCCAGTCTGTATTTCACAGTTACAGCACATCTTCATTTGGACCAGCCAAAGTTCAAGTGCTCAACAGCCCCACGTGTCCAGCGGCCGCCCCAGGGACCGCACAGCTACACAGGCCTAGGAAAAAGCACCCATCCCAGGAGCTTAAATGTTCACTGCGCCCCGTCGACTACCTGTCTCAAAGCAGGGGTCTGTCTAGCCTGCGCCTCCTCTCCTGGCAGCGCTGAACCTGCCGAGCCGCCTTTTCTCAGCCGCTTCTGCTGGTGAATCTGTCTGAGGCTTTGAAATCCTAAAAAGGACCACAAATAAGCTTTCAGAAACGGGACAGAACGACTTTAGGCCAAAGTGATACTGTCAGGGTCTGGTCCTGTTTCTCAGAGGTGGAGATGAAGAGAGCGAGGGGCTGCTGGGCGCGCGGAAGGGGAGCGGGCACGGCGCCCAAGGCGAGGATGGCAGCCTCCCTGCTACGCCACACCGCCCCACCCTTGCGGATCAGCGGGGCTTGTGGGTCACGGGGGGTCGGCCCCAGCGGCGTGGCTGGGCTCTGAGGCTGTCTTCCCAGGGACACAAGACGCAAGGATGCGAGGAGAGGGAGACAGAGACAGAGATGCGGGGTAGGGAAGAGAGAAGCGCCAGGGCGCTGGTACGGGTGCGGGCGGCAGACAAAGCCGGCGGCTGTCAGGGGCACAGCGGGCGCCGCGCTCATCCGGGGACTCGCGGGACGTGGGAGGCGGGGGGCGGCCGGCGCCCGGCAGGCCTATTTGAATATCAGGCTCTGCCACACTCGGGGCGCCGCTGACAACTTCATTACCTCTGCGGATAAAAATGACTGCGGGCGAATGCAAATGGCGCGCCCGTCTCGCTGCCTGCCTCCGCTCGGCCGCCGGCTGCGGGCGGGGCCCCGCGCCCGACCCGCCTCCCCCGCTGCCCCAGGCCCCGCGCGGCGCCGCCCCCTCCCCGCGCCCCGCGCCGGACCCACCTCCCCTCTCTGCCCCCGGCCCCGCGCAGCTCCGCCGGAGCCCCGCCGGCCCGTGGGTCTAGGAAAGGAACGCGGTGGCGGCGGCCGGGAATTGCTAATCTACTTTGATTCGCTCGTGAATGTTAAGAAAATGCCCTGCTTCTTAACTGTCGTTGAATTAACGTGTGAAAATGCCAGAAAAAAAGACTACCCTGTGCATGGGATTCCTAAGCTTGAACCCTGGTAAGAGGAGGCTGGACCTCATTGGTTTCCAACCACCACGCCCGAGGTGATTAAGCTGGACGAAAGCATCTCCAGCGCCCATCTTTGCCCACAGAGCAAGCAGGAGAGGGTGTGCGACGTCCTGTTCCCAGCCTTTCGGGTCCTCCTGCCACCAGGGCGTTGGCTCAGTCACCGTGCAGATCCCCCTCCCAAATTCCTGGCCCAGCTGAGCAGTTCATATGGGAATGGAGGCAAGTCTTGTGCGGAAGGGAAAGCAACGTTTCCAGAGCCTCTCTCCTTCCTTTGCATAGAGGAGGGGCGGGCTCACTCCCTGGCAAGAAGTCACCTCCTGCCTTGGACAGCTGCGGTTATTGCATGTGGACTCCTTGCGAACTTCCTGAGGTCGTTTTTGTTAATAACACCAATAACAGCAATAACAGTAACAGTAAACATACATCTACTGAAGGCTTATTATGCACAAAACATGCCGACTGCTTTAGCGAGATTATTTTATTTTTGCCACAACAACCCTATTGCTCTCCTGGAAACCAGGACTTAGCCAAGCCTTGCAAGGAGCCCAGGGTAAGCCAGCTAGGAAGCGGTGGATCACGGGTGAGAAAGAAGGCCTCCCTCCCTCCAGAGCCTGTGCTCTCAACCATTCTGCAGTTTTCTGGGCCTCTTTCAGCTCACGTTGGTGTACCATGCCCTCTTCCTTCTCCCCTATCTCCCCCAGCCCCCGAGGCCATTCCTCCCTTGTGGCTCAAGGGTAAACCCTAAATAGTATAAATCAATCAGATCAGTCCTTTCTTTTGTCCAGGACTTGACTCAGAAAAAAAGCACGTGACCTGTCCTGGCCTACGCGGAAGTTGGGGGAGCGTCTGCTGGGTGGGGGCGGCTCTGAGAAATGCTTCCCTGCGGGATATCTGAGCGCTGTGTATAGTTTCAGGGTGTCCACCACCTGGTGGCGCTAGTGGCAAAGAACCAGCCTGCCCACGGAAGAGACAGAAGAGAGACGGGTTGGATCCCTGGGTTGGGAAGATCCCCTGGAGGAGGACTGGAGGCATCCCACTCCAGTATTCTTGCCTGGAGAATCCCATGCACAAGAGGAGCCTGGGGTGGGAGGCGGGGGGAGACAGCCCATAGGGTCGCACAGAGTCGGACACGACTGAAGAGATTTCAGCACGCACGCACCACCTGGTAACCAGCAACAGAGCTACTCTCAAGAGACAGATTTGCAAGATTTAGCGCAATTAATGCCAGGGCTGAAGTTTAGGAAAGTGGCGTCCTAGTCCTTTTCTCTGCTGCTGCTACTGCTAAGTCACTTCAGTCGTGTCCGACTCTGTGTGACCCCATAGACGGCAGCCCACCAGGCTCCCCCATCCCTGGGATTCTCCAGGCAAGAATACTGGAGTGGGTTGCCATTTCCTTCTCCAATGCATGAAAGAGAAAAGTGAAAGTGAAGTCGCTCAGTCTGTCCGACTGTTAGCGACCCCATGGACTGCAGCCCACCAGGCTACTCCGTCCATTGGATTTTCCAGGCAAGAGTACTGGGGTGGGGTGCCATTGCCTTCCCCGGTCCTTTTCTCTATCAACAGTGAAATCATGCTGCTGCTGCTGTTGCTGCTAAATCGCTTCAGTCGTGTCCTACTCTTTGCGACCCCATAGACGGCAGCCCACCAGGTTCCCCTGTGCCTGGGATTCTCCAGGCAAGAACACTGGAGTGGCTTGCCATTTCCTTCTCCAATGCATGAAAGTGAAAAGTGAAAGAGAAGTTGCTCAGTCGTGTCCAACTCTTCAAAACTCCGTGGACTGCAGCCCACCAGGCTCCTCGGCCCATGGGATTTTCCAGGCAAGAGTACTGGAGTGGGTTGCCATTGCCTTCTCCTGCTTCATGTTTATTCAGGATTTTATTTAAGGTTAATTCCTTTTTGGAACAAGAGATAATATAAAGAAGTTAACAAATGAAAACTCGAGAAATCTGGCGATGTCTGTTCCCCACTCTGTTTCTGTTTCTTCATCTGTAACATGACGTAAGAACTTCTGCTCCTGGGCACTTCAAATGGAACCTCACAATCCCAACTTCTCCTCCTGGGCTCGCACCTCCAACCTCATTCAGTCTCAAGGCCCTCAACAGCTTTTCCCCAGCTCCCTTTTCCATCAGGACTTCTCTTTGCCTACACAAGCAAGTCATCTCTTCCTTCCCAGGGCATCAGACCCTCCATCTAACTGTGCTGCAAGCGCACATCCAGGTGTCTGAGCTTGACTGCCTTTAAAATGTTGTTTACTAGCCTTCAAGTAGTCTCTCTGGGGCACTTGCATCTGGTTTTAAGCATCTTAGAAAACAATGGCTACTTAACCAGTCACTTGGTTCCCTTAGCAATTGCTTTAAAATACAGAATCAAATTAGAATGGAAATTTTCTTTGATTGTTTCATTAAAGTCATGGACACTTTCTATTAAAATATGCAAAATATAGTATAGTATACTATATATATATATACTATAATATATACTGTATTCTTTAATAATTCATCCAGAATCAATAAGTGGTGACTCAAATACCCTCTAATGTTTCCTACCACCAAGGAAAGGAAGCCCAAACTCCTTAACAAGACATTCAAGACAATTCACAGTCTACATCTAACCAGCTCTAGCCTTATCTATCTAGCATTCAGTTCAGTTCATTTCAGTTGCTCAGTCATGTCTGACTCTTTGCGACCCCATGAACTGCAGCATGCAACACCTCCCTGTCCATCACCAACTCCCAGAGTTTATCCAAACTCATGTCCATTGAGTCGGTGATGCCATCCAACCATCTCATCCTCTGTCGTCCCCTTCTCTTCCTGCCTTCAATCTTTCCCAACATCAGTGTCTTTTCAAAAGAGTCAGCTCTTCATATCAGGTGGCCAAAATATTGGAGTTTCAGCTTCAACATCAGTCCTTCCAATGAACACCCAGGACTGATCTCCTTTAGGATGGACTGGTTGGATCTCCTTGCTGTCCAAGGGACTCTCAAGAGTCTTTTCCAACACCACAGTCCAAAAGCATCAATTCTTTGGAGCTCAGCTTTCTTTCTAGTCCAACTCTCACATCCATACATGACTACTGGAAAAACCATAGCCTTGACTAGATGGAACTTTGTTGAAAAAGTAATGTCTCTGCTTTTTAATATGCTGTCTAGGTTGGTCATAACTTTTCTTCCAAGGAGTAAGCATCTTTTAATTTCATGGCTGCAATCACCATCTGCAGTGATTTTGGAGCCAAAAAAAAATAAAGTCAGCCACTGTTTCCCCATCTATTTGCCATGAAGTGATGGGACCAGATGCCATGATCTTAGTTTTCTGAATTTGAGTTTTAAGACAACTTTTTCACTCTCCTCTTTCACTTTCATCAAGAGTCTCTTTAGTTCTTCACTTTCTGCCATAAGGGTGGTATCTTCCGCATATCTGAAGTTATTGATATTTCTCCTGGCAATCTTGATTCCAGCTTGTGCTTCTTCCAGCCCAGCATTTCTCATGATGTACTCTGCATATAAGTTAAATAAGCAGGGGGACAATATATAGCCTTGACATACTCCTTTTCCTATTTGGAACCAGTCTGTTGTTTCATGTCCAGTTCTAACTGTTGCTTCCTGACCCGCATACAGGTTTCTCAAGAGGCAGGTCAGGTGGTCTGGTATTCCCATCTCTTTCACAATTTTTCACAGTTTATTATGATCCACACAGTCAAAGGCTTTGGCATAGTTAATAAAGCAGAAATAGATGTTTTTCTGAAACTCTCTTGCTTTTTCGATGATGCGAATGTTGGCAATTTGATCTCTGGTTCCTCTGCCTTTTCTAAAACCAGCTTGAACATCTGGAAGTTCACAGTTCACGTATTGCTGAAGCCTGGCTTGGAGAATTTTGAGCATTACTTTACTAGTGTGTTAGATGAGTGCAATTATGTGGTAGTTTGAGTGTTCTTTGGCATTGCCTTTCTTTGGGATTGGAATGAAAACTGACCTTTTCCAGTCCCGTGGCCACTGCTGATATACCCCTAAGTCATTCTAGTGCATTTCTTATCCCACAACATAGTACTTCAGTAGGTTGGGTGCCCACATTCTCTAGAATGCCCTTGAGCCTCATCTACAACTTTTCCAAGTCCAGATTAAATACCACTCTTTTGCAAGAAGGCTTTCCCTTTCCTCAAATTTAACGACACAAAATACTCAGTTGTCTAGTATTTGTTCTCAGTAAATTTAACATGTTTTGTGTTTATTGATACCCAGTATTCTAGAAATAATTCCCACGTCCAAATAGCAGAGGACATAAACATTATTATGCAAACAAGTAAAGTGGGCTATAAATATTATAGCAGACTGTATAATAAAGCTCATTCCCAGTTTAAGGATGAGCTGTTCTCATAAAGGCATTAAAGCTTCTTTCACCTTGTTTGTGTTAGAAAAACTTTGATGCAGGTAATGAAAAACCTGTCTTTACTAGCTTACCTCGAGAATCCCAGGGATGGGGGAGCCTGGTGGGCTGCCATCTATGGGGTTGCACAGAGTCAAACACGACTAAAGCGACTTAGCAGCAGTAACAGCAGCAACTAGCTTAAACAGCAAACAAAATGTATTTCCTGTAGGAAGGCTCAAGATAGCAGGTGCTGAGGTTAATTAATTCATGTTTAATATTGTCAAGGACTCAGATTTTTCTCATCTGTCCACCACTCCATCTTCAGCTTACTGACATTGTCCTTAGGTAGTTCTCCTCAGGGTCCCAAAATGGCTGCCGTACTTCCGGGCATCACTTGAAGACATGGTAAAGTCCAGCCCAAAAGATGAGACTCAGTTCAGTTCAGTTCAGTTACTCAGTCGTGTCCAACTCTTTGCGACCCCATGAATCGCAGCACGCCAGGCCTCCTTGTCCATCACCAACTCCCCAAGTTCACTCAAACTCACGTCCATCGAGTCGGTGATGCCATCCAGCCATCTCATCCTCTGTTGTCCCCTTCTCCTCTTGCCCCCAATCCCTCCCAGCATCAGAGTCTTTTCCAATGAGTCACCTCTGCACGAGGTGGCCAAAATACTGGAGTTTCAGCTTTAGCATCATTCCTTCCAAAGAACACCCAGGGCTGATCTCCTTTAGAATGGACTGGTTGGATCTCCTTGCAGTAGTCTTACTTTAAATTTCTTCTTACGAATGAGTCAGTTATACCAGCGGACCCCTCAGAAGATCTTTCCTCCTATTTATTTGGCCAGAACAGGACCATATGCCTCTCTGTACAATTTTTCACTAGCAAAGGAGATGAGATAATCATCACTGATAACAAATCAGAANATTTCTTCTTACGAATGAGTCAGTTATACCAGCGGACCCCTCAGAAGATCTTTCCTCCTATTTATTTGGCCAGAACAGGACCATATGCCTCTCTGTACAATTTTTCACTAGCAAAGGAGATGAGATAATCATCACTGATAACAAATCAGAATTTACCTTTGAATTATATTGGTGGGGAGGGAGTGGGGGAAAGGCAAGAATTAAGATAGGCAATATCAAAACAAAAGCTGAATTTTAGTCAGTATCTCAGTCATCTATTCCTGCATACAAACTATCACAAAGCTTACTGGCTTTAAAAAAGAAAATCTATTTTCCTGAAGAATCTGGGCTGGGGAGAAAGGAGTGATTCCCAGGGAAGAAGGGAAGATTATTAGGTAGGTATTTAAAAGTATTTCTCTGCAACTTATTATGGTTTATGCTTTGAAAATCAAATATCCTCATATTTAAATTATTCTTGTGAGTATGTATGTGTGTCTATGCTCAGTTGTGTCTGACTCTTTGCAACCCCATGAACTGTAGTGCACCAGGCTCCTCTGTCCACGAGATTTCCCAGGCAAGAGTACTGGAGTGGGTTGCCATTTCCTTCTCCAGGGATCTTCCCGACCCAGGGATTTAACTCACATCTCCTGCATCTGCCTGCGGATTCTCTACCACTGAGCCATCTGGGAAGCCCCCAAATTATTCTTATATTGGTCTTTTCCACAAAATATGGTGTACATTTTGTATATTTGGAAAATATACACAAAAAAATTGTGTATATTGATTTAGTCAATAGTAAGTTGGCTAAACTCAACTGGCAATTTTCTTAGAGGGTGGTAAAATCATTTTTACTCTTTTGCTTTGTTTTTTCCTAAAAACTAGCTACATAATGGACTCCATATCTCAAGTTTTCCTGTCAATAATAATGCTTAAATGAATGAAGTAATTTTTGCCCTAAATCTTTAGCTTGCAGATATCTAAGAATTAAAATCAGGAGGATAACAAGTAATTCTTTTGATTTAGCAAATAATTTGTTAGTGGAATTACTAACCATGGGAATATTTACCCTTTTGAAAATCAGTAAATCACAGAAGCTTTTGAAGACATAATAATTAAGTGATCATTTCCCTCTTTAGATCAGGGCCGGTAGGAAAATTACAACATAGAGTCTTTGTTTTGTAATGTCATGTTATTGTAAATAGGCCTTCTAGTTCTCTTGTAAGTTTTATATATCTGAGGCAAAAAAAAAAGTTCTTAAGTGGTTGCTATAGTTAGATGCATATCATTTACTAAAATAATACATGGTATTCCTTTTGTGACTATATCTTCCATCTTCTCATAAATGTATAACTGCCGCTATAACAATACCCAGTCAGATGATGAATGTTCATATATTAATGCTACCTCTCTCCCTTTTTTTTTTGCCCAAGAAACTCATGGCAGCACTGGAACAAAATTGAATGTATTTCAACATCATCTTTGTGAATCATAGACCATTAAAGCCGAAATCAGCCCCAGAATCAGCTCTCTCATTTGATGAGTGAAGAAAGAACTTAAAGAATTTTCTGGAAGTTTCCAGGCTAATTAGTGGTGGTGTGAGATCTCATTATCTTGTTTTCTGGTTGACTGCTCTTTACACCGCATAATACTATTAATGATTAACGTTAAGGACAGAGCTAAGTTTAACCAGGTTATCAAGTCAGATTCTTTAATGTGGAGTTGGTGACGCTCACTCAGTCATGTTCCTGCAGGGGGCAGGGTTTCCATTCTATCCTCAGGGGCAGAGAGCTTATCCTCTAACCTCCAGCCCATCATACCCAGAGAGCCCACCTAGCACTATATATACCATCAAGCCCCACTCACAGATACTTAAGATCTCCTCAGATCCATGTTTTGTTACATGTCCTAGCAGCCCAGGAAAAAACAGGGTACGAGGAACGTACTTGATAGGTGCTTCTCTCTTCCATGCTTGTTTTTTAATTAGTGAGGAAAAGGGGGAAATGAAGAATGCAATTGATAGTGTATTTCTCACCATCTCCTCACCATCACAGTGAATTTAAAGCCAAATTTTAAGATTAGAATCTGACAGCTCACTCATATAAGTAGGTTTTTTGTTCTCAAATGCTAGTTGAATTTTCCCCCTTAAATAGTTATTTGGATTTAGAAATCCCAGGGTCAATATGAAATTATTCCATTTGCTTCATTTATTTAAATCCACAACTCATCTGTTCAATTCATACACTTACAAACAGGAGGAAGGAAAATGTACTCTAACTCTCTAATATTTCTTTAACAATGTGCTTTAGAGCACAACTAAGAAAATGAAGCCTCTTCATTCCCCTCTTCCTCCACCTTCTCTTCCTCTTCTTCCTTTGACCAACAACTGCTATAATCCACACTAATGAGGTAGACTGTGCTAAGAATTTTCTTCACTTAACATTTCTCATTATTAATAAATTTTACACTGACAACTATAAAGTGAACACTTAGGATTTATGCACCTAACCTAATTACATATGCTGCATGTATGCATTTCATTATTTACTTGACAGATTCATTCCTTGATATCATAAATAATTAAACAAGAATCAAATATTAACAATCAGATACATATTAATTTTCCTAAAATCTGTAGAAACAAACTATATTTTTATCTTCAGTTCAACAAGCACTGATTAAAATGTCTTCATTAGGCAAATTTCATAAGCAAAGTTCTTGGGCTACATTTCTTACCTTCTCTAAAAGTTAAACCTGGGCCAAATTATTCCAGAATTACTTCATGGAAAAAAATAAATATAGCAGTATTTCTAACAAGTCATTGGATTCATAATCTTTCTCAAGCACTGTTGCATCTTATATATGAAACATTAGTCTTTCTGTTTGTTAGGAATTTTCAAATATAGTTTTTATTATAAACTAGGAACCAGCACCATCTTGGTTCTTAGTAGCATATTACCAGAGCTCCTTGTCTTATGAGTTGATGGGTTTAACCAAACAATAATTATATAACTTGTTTAAAGAATAATTTCTAGGCATTGGATAATGGTAAGATCTACATTTTATTGGGGGTGAAATTTTACCCTGAGATAAAATGTGTAGCTGTTACTTTTTCTGCTTTTAATGAGCTAGGTTTAAATTTTTTTATTCATGTATATCAACATCTTCATTGATCAATCTTTTCTCACATATTATCAAATTTGCTTTGGCAGAGCATACCATATAATTCCATCATTTAAAAAATGTTAAAGATTCATGGATAGCCACATTATTCATAATAGAAGATTAATGCCAGGCTGACAGGTTTTTGTAAAGATCTAACTCTTTTTTTCTAAGTGCATATACCATATCTATGTGAAATGTACCTCTGATGTTGCATATTGATTACTCTCCTCTCTTCTGTTCTGAAGCTAAAGAGAGAATATTATGGAATGATTGTCAGGGTTAGTGTGTCTCTGACCTACACATGTACTATTAATAATTTATGAGCTGACTTGAAATACAGCATCAAGAAACCAACTGAGGACCACTGCTGCTGCCTGGAATGACATACTCGGGGTTGACAGCATGTGCACCCAGATTTTGAGGTCCTGTTGTTAAAATATGTGAGAGACACAAACGTTCTAAGTGCCCCCTAACTGGATGGAAGGAAGCCATGCGTCTTTGTTACAAATCTCTAGTAGCTATATTTACGTCTTTTCATCCTATCCTTTCCATGCCATGAAATTTTCTTATTAAATTATTTAATCAGCTTGCCAAGTGAACTCATGGTGTCTATAAACATTAGAGAGTCTCCACTCAAGAAATATGGAGGTATAGCAAGCAGAAGCTTGGGTCTTCTTATTACCCACATTCCTTCACATCCAGAGGTTGTCTGGGTGGATCCTTCCAGACTGTGTTCTGTGCTCACACAAAGATAGTGGGGGTAGGGAGAGAGATTCCCCCCTACCCTCAAAAATGGCATCACACTCTAACACTGTACACACTGTGCTGCAATTTGTTTTTTTCACACAACATATCAAAGACATTTCCCACATCAGCACATATGTTTGTAGTTTTTTTTTTTTTTCACTTTTTTCTCATTTATTTTTTAATTGGAGGAAAATTGCTTTACAATGTCGTATTGGTTTCTGCTGAACAATAATGCAAATCACCCATAATGATACATATATCCCCTCCCTCTTGAGCCTCCCTGCCCTCCCCTGATCCCACTCTTCTTGGTCATCACAGAGCACTAGCTGGGCTCCCTGTGTTATATAGCAACTTCTCACCAGCTGTAGTTCATTTTTTAAACAACAGCATAGTGTTCCATTTTATAGAATACCATGGCTCATTTATCCATCCCTTTATTAATACATTGTTAAGCTTATATACTATGTACTTGCTTAACTATTTCACTAAGACAGAGTTCCAGAAGTGAAATTGTTAGGTCAGTAACTAGTCTTTTAAATCTCCTTAACCCATCAGTTAGGTAAGAATCAATAAGTATTGCTATTTAGGATTTAAATATTATAACATTTCATTAATAGATTCACTTATAATATGTAAGTATATTTTTTAAAAAACATACTTTTACAACTTTAAGAATATGGAGTAATTTGGGGAAAAGATTATGTTTTAGTTACATTAATTTCATATGTGAGTAGATTTCTGCAAAAGCAGATTAAAGTCAAAGTTGTTTCCAATGTTTAAAAATATGTCATCAAGTCACATGTCTGTATATATTATTTTTAACATCAATGTCCAAAGCAGCCAGTCTTCATTTCAGCAATGCTACCCATAACTAAGGATGTTTATGGAGATTGACAGCTGTTAAACCACTGAATGGTTTTCAAAATATATTCAAAAAATTTTATGTGTGAAAACATTTCATCTAGGAAATCTAATTAAAAGCAAGGTTATATGTATTTGAAACCATCACAAGTAAGGAAACTTATAAAATTTCCTGCTTTTCACCTGAACTGTTTGAAGCCGTCTACAAACAGCGTAATGGTTACCTAGTGTGTCAAGTTCTATTATGCGAACTAGAATATGTTTTCAGAGAAGAAGCTTGCATCCGATGACAGACACTTCCTATCTGCTAGGACTCATATATAAAAATTGGAACACTGATCATTTCATGTAGAGATTTTCCATAGCAAGAAGATAAAGGGAAATCTTGTTATGCTAACTGATTTACTAGTCGAAAGTAGCCAGGACATTGAAACCTAGAAACTAGTTAATGGTTTGTAACAAGTCAGAAATAAAGATGTTCAACCAAGAAAATGACATTAAGCAGCACTGGCTACAGGAAAAAAGAGCAGCCTGTCAGAATCACACGAGGACTGTGGTGACAGGTAGACAATAAAATGGGCTGACACTGGGTCCTCTCACCAGGGGTGTTTTCAACAGCTTTCTCTTGGGAGTTTCCATGCACTTCCTTTGTAGGAAAACTTCCCTTTAAAAATGGCAGCAGACCCCTTGGAGGTCTTATTAGAATTCTCCTTCTGTGTTATGAAGTGTGTTGTTTAAGGCAGATGGCAGTGCCTGAACAGTTCATTCTTCATCATACAAAGGAAACTGAGGGCAACAGTCATACCAAGAAGGTAGCTTGTGGCTGACACATCCCAGTAACACTGCACGGTGGCCGTCGTCAGAGAGGAGATGAATCAAAGGGGAAAATCAGTCCGCAATCCCACCTAAGATGGCAGAAAGCATGAATCTAAACAGAAGCAATGTGGTATGTAATGAATATTTCATATTCAGATTGATACCCATTATATCTGCAAACAAATTCCATATACCAGTTAAAACCTCCATAGCACCACTAGGATAAACATTGTTTTTTGTTTTAAGAGAAATTTCCTTTCATTCATTCTGCACTAGAAAACTGCAGCTAAAACACTGTACCTCTTCCTACCTCATTATGGACTAGAAAGGCAAGAACTGAAAGAAAGCAAAGAGCCTAAGGATTGCCCCATGACTTCTTTAATACAAGTAATTTCAAGGAATCAGTCTACTTTATCTAAAATAATGCTATCACTTTTTTACTTAACCCTGGTCTAATGTAAAGTTAAATAATTTCCTGTATGTCTAAAGTAGTATAATACCACTAAACTATTTCCAATAGAGTAATAGCTTTGAGAACACTCTTCTAAACCATTTCTCTCTTTTTTTATTCTCTCCCAACATATTTTAAGTTACATGACAAAATAAACATTCATAACCTTTTTCAGCTAAATTTTTTTTTTCTACTAATGTCATTTCAACCAGTAGGAGATCTATATTTTCCATGCTGCAGTTCAACATCTAAAATTATTTCTGATATAGATTAGCTGTCCCTTCGTGAACCATGAAAGACAAAATCTAAGCCTCTTTAAGCCCGTCTTATTTGACAGCATGCACGTATTTACATGAAATATAAAGCAAATATTTGTTCTTTTCATACAAGCTGTCAGCACAAACTTGCGTTGTTTAGAAACCTTTTTAGACAAACAGAATTGGCATTTACCACATAACATATGGTAAAAGGTCAACAATAGGTAAAAATCAAAGATTATCGAAAAAGAAATAAAGCATTGACATGCATTTGTGGAAACAAAGTTGATCACATTATGCTGTAACTCATATAGTACATTGACAATTAAAATGTCATGTTTATTCATTGTTTAAGAAAATGTGAGGCTTAATTTTAGTTACTTGCTTATCAGAGTATTAACTTTTGGTTCACTGCAGGGATAGGTGTAAGAAAACTGTTACCTGAAAAGTTCCCAATTAAAATTGCTTTTNTTGATCACATTATGCTGTAACTCATATAGTACGTTGACAATTAAAATGTCATGTTTATTCATTGTTTAAGAAAATGTGAGGCTTAATTTTAGTTGCTTGCTTATCAGAGTATTAACTTTTGGTTCACTGCAGGGATAGGTGTAAGAAAACTGTTACCTGAAAAGTTCCCAATTAAAATTGCTTTTCAGCTTTTTCTCCACAGAACTTTCTAATTGCTAATAGGAACATACTCTGGACATTTCTTGATATTACTGCCACCTAATCGGGTCACTGAGCTACCAACTCCAACTGCCCAGGACAGTCAGGCTCTTGCTTTAAGGAACTAGTGATTCCTGAGTGTACAGGAGCAGTGGTTTACCAAAAGATCAAATTTGCTTTCCTCCTGCCTTTAGGATTTGCACTATCATGGCTCTCCTGGCGAATGCCTCCATCCTGGGGGAACATTTCATCTACCCCTAGACCTGCTCTGTTCTGAAGCCACAAGGACAGAACTTCTTCTGCTTCCTGTGGACAGAGTCCCATCTGCTGAACACACATTTTAATAAGTGAACTCTATTTCAAGGGAAATACCTATTGGTATTAACAAGAAAATAGTATCTCTACAAGATTCTCTGAAAAGAAATGCTGTCAGTGCCACTCATTCTACCTTCAAAGACAAGTCCCTGTAATTACTTTCTCTCCTTCATTTCCTTGTCTGGATAAAGCAACAAGATCAAGAGAACCTATCCATTTTCCCCAGATACCTTCCAAACTGTGCGTCCGCTTTTGCAGGCTGGGATCAGAAATTTCATTATCTGTATTTGTATTAGTAATTCACTGCACAGAAAGAACAGGGGGCAGAGGAGGAGAGCAAGCATGAAAGCAAACATCAGACAGACAATTGTATATATGCAAATGCTTGCAAATTTCTGCCAGCATCTCCCTATCTATAACCAAGCAACATGGAAGCCTATTCATTCCTCAGTCTCTTCACCGCCAAACATGGTCTTGGATTTGAAGGGGAAAATTCAGGAAACGTTGAACTTTCAGCCACTGAGACTAAATCTAACTCAAAAACTATTACATAAAAGGCTAATGCATAAATATAATCAATGATTTTCTAAAGAGACATGAGATATGCAACGTCCTGGCCACAGAGAGCAGAAAAACAAAGATGTCCTGGGAGGGGGCGGAGAAGGGATCTGTGGCAAGTGACTCTCCAGCCCAATTGTCAGAGGACTGAAGGGTTGCCTCCAGGCTTCGTGTTGTGCATGTGCATAAGCTGCCTGGGCAAGAAGGGGTATGGGAAACCAAACAGAGGCATGATGAAGAAAATGCCCCCAATTCATAAATACAGAGTGTTCACTGTCAAATGAATATACATGGTGTTTGAAAATGACAGCAAAAATCATCATGTATTTTGTTTTGCCCTGAAATCAATTATTCTCAAACTGTTGGTAACAGAAAATTTCACGACTTCATTCTTATATGGATACTCTACTCACTGCAAATCCCTTTCACATATAGTAATTCCATTCATCCACAAAATTATGTTTCAGTGTAGGGTCAGCATTATACCCAGTTTACAAGTAAAGAAACCTGGACATGGAGGTTGAACCAGCTCCACTGTGAACAGAGAGCTAAAGGGGTGGGCCTGAAGAAAATCAAGAGACTTGTGAGAAGAGAAGGGAAGTGGGTAGGTGAGGCAATGGATGTTTACTGCACCTACTAGCTGTCCAGCTACGGCCCCTGATTCATTCTGTCTGGCATTATGGTTAGGTGTTTTCATGTGTATCTGCTCTCGGATGGACAGCCCCTGAGAACTATTTATCTGTTATCATTGTATCTCCTGAAGGACTCAAGACAATCCTTAGAATATAGGATATGCTCAATAAATGTATTTTTAACATTATTGTTTCATTAAACTAGTTTAAAGAAAGTGAAAGTGAAGTCACTCAGCCATATCTGACTCTTTGCAACCCCAGGGATGGTACCCTACTATGCTCCTCCGTCTATGGGATTTTCCAAACTGGTCTTTTAGTTTAAAAGACCACTTCAGGTTTTTTAAGTTCTGTGGTGTCTTGTTCCTTTTATTTCATGGATATACATAAAATCTCAAACACTGTTAAATACCTTCTAACACTGTCACAAGAGAAGACTCTACACATGGACATCACCAGATGGTCAACACCAAAATCAGACTGATTATATTCTTTGCAGCTAAAGATGGAGAAGCTCTATACAGTCAGCAAAAATAAGACTGGGAGCTGACTGTGGCTCAGATCATGAACTCATTATTGCCAAATCCAGACTTAAATTGAAGAAAGTAGGGAAAACCACTAGACCATTCAGTTCAGTTCAGTTCAGTTCAGTTCAATCGCTCAGTTGTGTCTGACTCTTTGCGACCCCATGAACTGCAGCACACCAGGCCTCCCTGTCCATCACCAACTCCTGGAGTTCACTCAGACTCACGTCCATCGAGTCAGTGATGCCATCCAGCCATCTCATCCTCTGTTCCCTTCTCCTCCTGCCCCCAATCCCTCCCAGCATCCGAGTCTTTTCCAATGAGTATGACCTAATTCGAATTCCTTATGATTAAACAGTGGAAGGGAGAAATAGATTTAATGGACTAGATCTGATAGATAGAGTGCCTGATGAACTATGGACAGAGGTTTGTGACATTGTACAAGAGACAGGGATCAAGACCATCCCCATGGAAAAGAAATGCAAAAAAACAAAATGGCTGTCTGGGGAGGGCTTACAAATAGCTGTGAAAAGAACAGAAGTGAAAAGCAAAGGAGAAAAGGAAAGATATAAGCATCTGAATGCAGAAGTCCAAAGAATAGCAAGAAGAGATAAGAAAGCCTTCTTCAGAGATCAATACAAAGAAATAGAAGAAAACAACAGAATTGGGAAGACTAGAGATCTCTCCAAGAGAATTAGAGATACCAAGGGAACATTTCATGCAAAGATGGGCTCGATAAAGGACAGAAATGGTATGGACCTAACAGAAGCAGAAGATATTAAGAAGAGGTGGCAAGAATACACAGAAGAACTGTACAAAAAAGATCTTCATGACCCAGATAATCACGATGGTGTGATCACTCACCTAGAGCCAGACATGCTGGAATGTGAAGTCAAGTGGGCCTTAGAAAGCATCACTAAGAACAAAGCTAGTGGAGGTGATGGAATTCCAGTTGAGCTGTTTCAAATCCTGAAAGATGATGCTGTGAAAGTGCTGCACTCAATATGCCAGCAAATTTGGAAAACTCAGCAGTGGCCACAGGACTGGAAAAGGTCAGTTTTCATTCCAATTCCAAAGAAAGGCAATGCCAAAGAATGCTCAAACTACCGCACAATTGCACTCATCTCACACGCTAGTAAAGTAATGCTCAAAATTCTCCAAGCCAGGCTTCAGCAATATGTGAACCGTGAACTCCCTGATGTTCAAGCTGGTTTTAGAACAGGCAGAGGAACCAGAGATCAAATTGCCAACATCCGCTGGATCATGGAAAAAGCAAGAGAGTTCCAGAAAAACATCTATTTCTGCTTTATTGACTATGCCAAAGCCTTTGACTGTGTGGATCACAATAAACTGTGGAAAATTCTGAAAGAGATGGGAATACCAGACCACCTAACCTGCCTCTTGAGAAATCTGTATGCAGGTCAGGAAGCAACAGTTAGAACTGGACATGGAACAACAGACTGGTTCCAAATAGGAAAAGGAGTACGTCAAGGCTGTATATTGTCTCCCTGCTTATTTAACTTATATGCAGAGTACATCATGAGAAACGCTGGACTGGAAGAAACACAAGCTGGAATCAAGATTGCCGGGAGAAATATCAATAACCTCAGATATGCTGATGACACCACCCTTATGGCAGAAAGTGAGGAGGAGCTAAAAAGCCTCTTGATGAAAGTGAAGGAGGAGAGCGAAAAAGTTGGCTTAAAGCTCAACATTCAGAAAACGAAGATCATGGCATCCGGTCCCATCACTTCATGGGAAATAGATGGGGAAACAGTGGAAACAGTGTCAGACTTTATTTTTTTGGGCTCCAAAATCACTGCAGATGGTGACTGCAGCCATGAAATTAAAAGACGCTTACTCCTTGGAAGAAAAGTTATGACCAACCTGGATAGTATATTCAAAAGCAGAGACATTACTTTGCCGACTAAGGTCCGCCTAGTCAAGGCTATGGTTTTTCCTGTGGTCATGTATGGATGTGAAAGTTGGACTGTGAAGAAAGCTGAGCGCCGAAGAATCGATGCTTTTGAACTGTGGTGTTGGAGAAGACTCTTGAGAGTCCCTTGGACTGCAAGGAGATCCAACCAGTCCATTCTGAAGGAGATCAACCCTGGGATTTCTTTGGAAGGAATGATGCTAAAGCTGAAACTCCAGTACTTTGGCCACCTCATGCGAAGAGTTGACTCATTGGAAAAGACTCTGATGCTGGGAGGGATTGGGGGCAGGAGGAGAAGGGGACGACCGAGGATGAGATGGCTGGATGGCATCACCGACTAGATGGACATGAGTTTGAGTGAACTCCAGGAGTTGGTGATGGACAGGGAGGCCTGGTGTGCTGCAAACCGTGGGGTCACAAAGAGTCAGACATGACTGAGTGACTGAACTGAACTGAACTGAACTGAACACTGTCAAAGACAGAACTTCAACAGTGGAAGCAAATAACCTATGTTCACAATTTACAGATATTTTGACTGTCCTCTAAAATAATTTCCCCAGTTAATTTTACACAGGTGAGAAAGAGTAAGCTTCTGTGGTGCCTTTCTAAGTCACTTCATTTTGCTGTTCTATTTTTGTTCAGCAAATGTTATATTTGCTGAAAATTCGGGTGCCTAAGACTCCCTGTGTCCTTTCATAACCTGTTAGCATGCAGTTGTTCAACATTTGGATTTCACTGCAGTGTAGAAATGACCTTAGTCTTTCCTTGAGTCATTTAATTTCCATCTTTCTGGCCTTTCTCAAGGAGTCTCCTCAAAGCCTGTAATGTCAAGTTCTGCTTCTTTTCCTTCTTTCTGGGTTTCTAGCCACCCTGCTTGAGATTGCCCAGCCTTTCCTGCAGTTAGACATGGCCATGAGCCTGAGTTCTTACCAAGAGATGTGCTAATGGTTACAACTACCAGATCATCTGTTTAAGGATGTCTGGGGTTTGATTTCAAAGAATCCAGGAAAGGGGGACATATCTGGGGCACAGAATGGTACAAGTTCTACCATATGACCCTAACTTGAAACTGAGTGATGGGCACATGGGGATGAATTATATTACCTTATCCCCACTTTTATTTCAATATATTTGGAATTTTCTATTGAAAAGTAAATTCAAAGGTGCTTGCCCTAGTTGTGTTGTCTCCTTTCCTTATCACTGGCTGGAAATAGAAATGACTGGAGCGAACTTGGAAAGCACCTGTGGAGGATGGCAGAGCCAGCCCCCCAGCCTGGGTCCTGGAGCAGGACTTGTCCATCTGTCTTGTAGACTTCCTGAAAGAGAAACTGATTTCTCGCTCATCTGAGCTATTGCACTGTGGGGTCTCTGATAGCTACAGAGTTCTCTACATAACTCAAGCCCCTTATTTAGTTACATTCTATTTCAAAACAGACTGGACCCTAAAGTCTTTGGACCATGAAGAAGGCTGAGTGCCAAAGAATAGATGCTTTTGAATTCTGGTGTTGGAGAAGACTCTGGAGAGTCCCTTGGACTGCAAGAAGATCAAACCAGTTAATCCTAAAGGAAATCAATTCTGAATATTCATTAGAAGGACTGATGCTAAAGCTGAAGCTCCAATACTTTGGCCACCTGATGTGAAGAGCCAACTCATTGGAAAAGACCCAGATGCTGGGAAAGACTGAGAGCAGGAAAAGACGGGGACGGCAGAGGATGAGATAGTTGTATGGCATCACCGGTTCAATGGACAGGAATTTGAGCAAACTCCGGGAGACAGGGGAGGACAGAGGAGACTGGCTGTGCTGCAGCTGTGGAGTCGCAAAGAGTAGGAAGCTCCAATACTTTGGCCACCTGATGTGAAGAGCCAACTCATTGGAAAAGACCCAGATGCTGGGAAAGACTGAGAGCAGGAAAAGAAGGGGACGGCAGAGGATGAGATAGTTGTATGGCATCACCGGTTCAATGGACAGGAATTTGAGCAAACTCCGGGAGACAGGGGAGGACAGAGGAGACTGGCTGTGCTGCAGCTGTGGAGTCGCAAAGAGTAGGACACGACTTAGCGACTGAACAACAAATTTCAAAACAGTCTCCTTTACTCTAACAGCCAGCATAATCTCACTCATCTTCCCCATTGCTTTACTTTGCCTGGGCTCTCTTATTGGTCGGCAGGGTTTTTAGAACTCAGTCATCATTTACTATGGTTACATTTTTTTGTTCCTCTGGAGATCAGGCTGAACCACAAGCCATGCAAACACCTAGACTGCACCAAGACTACCTTAAATTAAATTGCTCACAATCCAACTCACCGTCAAAACCCTTATAAAAATGTCACTTTTTAGTCTGGAAGTCTACTATTTATACAGTTATTGACAAACTTGATTTAGAAAAGAACTATACGTCACTATAGCAAAACTTAGGATGAAGTAGTAACGTTGAGAACATCTCAATCAGGTAATAAAAGGTTAAGAAAAAATTTAATTTTCTTTACACAAAATATGTTTGTATTCTAAACCAGTACTCTTGCCTGGAAAATCCCATGGACAGAAGAGCCTGGCAGGCTACAGTCCATGGGGTCACAAAGAGTCGGCCAGAACTAAACATGAGTGCACACACACACACACATTCTAAACCACTGTGTAGGCTGCGTCTGACCTCCCAGTGTTTTGTCTCTCACCTCCCCAGTCCAGCACAATCCAACACAGTGCTTTCAGGATTTTTGAATTTCAGTGTGTGTACAAGGCAAATGCTCCCCAGTCCAGAAGTTTCTGTTCTTCCCTGTGGCCTCACACCAGCCTTTTCCACACTGACCCTGGCCATAGATTTGGCTTAACATGTATAGCATGAGGTCCGTGGGTTAAAATAATTTTCTAAAAGGAGTTGTTAATCCTCGTGATGAATTGCCAAAGAAGGTCACAGACTCTTTCTCCAAAGGTCCTTAGGAATAAAGTAGATTTTCACAGAATGACTTCTAGAGGAGGTCGGGGAAGGTCAGAGGATGAACTTAGGTAAACCAACAAAGAGAAAAGCAAAAACAGGATGCAAGCTAATGTTTGTTATTCATTGAAACTAAACAAAAGGAGGAGTTTGGGGAAGTTCTCTTTTCAGGGTTAGGCTGCAGGTTTCACTCCACTCCCTTTTGCTCACAGGGAAAAAGATAATTGGCTGTTAAGTCCAGCCAACTGTTCCCACCCTCGGCCCCCCAGTACTGTTCACACTCCACACTCCTCTCCCAGTCCTCCTGTCCACATCCTTCAGGAGAATTCTGTCTTTGCCAGACTAGTTCCTGAGCTATGGCTGCCCAGGTTGAACTAAGTGTGGGCAGAAATCGAGAGAATTGGGTTTACATTAAGAAAAATAAATAAGGTTAGAGAACAAGGAAAAGACAATAGCCAGTGTGGGCTAGGATCTGGAAGTTTGGAAGAGACTAAAGTTATCACAAGTTCAAAAAAAGCTGACAAGAAATGTGAGATGTAAATATCTATATCTATCTATGTATATCTATCTAGAGACAGAAAGACAAGAGGACTGAGGCTTTTAAGAAAGTTTTGGAGGTTAGTATCAGAGTCCTTTGGTATTTCTTAAAGAGAATTCAGTAAGGCTTTAAATTATTTTTCAGTTGCTTTTTAAAAGTCAGACTGATTGAAACTAAACAAAAGGAGGAGTTTGGGGAAGTTCTCTTTTCAGGGTTAGGCTGCAGGTTTCACTCCACTCCCTTTTGCTCACAGGGAAAAAGATAATTGGCTGTTAAGTCCAGCCAACTGTTCCCACCCTCGGCCACCCAGTACTGTTCACACTCCACACTCCTCTCCCAGTCCTCCTGTCCACATCCTTCAGGAGAATTCTGTCTTTGCCAGACTAGTTCCTGAGCTATGGCTGCCCAGGTTGAACTAAGTGTGGGCAGAAATCGAGAGAATTGGGTTTACATTAAGAAAAATAAATAAGGTTAGAGAACAAGGAAAAGACAAGAGCCAGTGTGGGCTAGAATCTGGAAGTTTGGAAGAGACTAAAGTTATCACAAGTTCAAAAAAAGCTGACAAGAAATGTGAGATGTAAATATCTATATCTATCTATGTATATCTATCTAGAGACAGAAAGACAAGAGGACTGAGGCTTTTAAGAAAGTTTTGGAGGTTAGTATCAGAGTCCTTTGGTATTTCTTAAAGAGAATTCAGTAAGGCTTTAAATTATTTTTCAGTTGCTTTTTAAAAGTCAGACTGGGCTTCAGCTTTAAATGGGATTATATGACATAGCAGATTACATGTGGAAAAAATACTAGTCTGTCCATCAAGTCAAATATTCCAACTTAATCATCCACTATTTATTGAATATTGATTACTCTATTATGTACAAACTGAGCTAGGCACAGTGTCTTAGAAACAAATTAACCAAAAGAAATATTTCACCAAAATATTTCTTCGGATGGTTTCTTTGATAATTGAAAAGAGGAATCTCAAGCAAAGCTGTGATGACTGCCATGTAGACCTCATGACTGGACAACTACGTTGCCATGTGACGGTCTTCTGCCACAGAGAAATGAGACCTGAGGCACCGTAACAGCAGGTTCTTCTACACCCTCCGGACAACCAGCATTTTCCAGTTCCAGGAGGCAGATCTCTCTGAATCACCTACCACCATTCCTGAAGTTGATCTACTGCTGCTTTTGCTAGTTCTCCCACAGGAAAGGGGCTTTAAGAAGGGTCTGTATACCCTTTGCCTACATAGAAGTCTAACTCATCCCTGACTCTGGAACTCCCTCTGTATTGAACTGTGGCTGGTGCTGGGAGCCCGGGGCGGGCCAGAGATAAAATGAATTCTTCATCCTCCAGGGGCTCCTGCCTGAAGAGAAGATGGGTGACCAACCGTACAGCACAGGGGCAGGGGTGCTGCCAGAAAGGCAGTGCGAATGTGAAGTAGGTCCTGCGTGGAGACAGCAAAAGCATCCCCCCCTGCGGGGGGCGTGCTCAGCGTGGGCATCTGCACCAGGAGACAGTTCATTAGAGTCTTGAGTAACTAGGTAAATGAACCAGGCAAGAAGGCATAAATAAGGAAACCCAAAGAGCCTTTCAAGCAGAGGAAACTTGCTCTGATTTCATCAGCACCTCACAACTTGCCCTCAGGGTGTATTATTATCTTCATGTTGTATATAAAGAAACAAACTCCAAAAGGTTGAGGGACCTACCCCAAGCCACTCATCTTTAGGCAGTGAACCTAAGATTTAAACTTAGTACCATACTCCCTACCTCTTTACAGAACCTGGTCACTGAAAGGGAGGGAATCCTTCTCATTTAGTGATATCCACATTGACTTCCCTGGTGGCTCAGTGGTAAAGGACCCGTCCAACAGTTCAGAAGACGTGGATTCAAGCCCTGGGGCAGGTAGGTATCCTGGAGAAGGAAATGGCAACCCATCCATTATTACTGCCTGGAAATCCCATGGACTGGGGAGCTTAGGGAGCTACAGTCCAAAGGGTCACGAAGAGTCAGACATGACTTAGTGGCTGAGCATGCGTGCACCCATCTCGCACATCATATCCTCAAGAACACTTAGGATGAGCATGTGCATGCTCAGTTGCTCAGTCATGCCTGACTCTGCGACCCTATGGATGGTAGCCGCCCAGGCTCCTCTATCCATGGGATTCTTCAGGCAAGAATATTGAAATGAGTTGCCATTTCTTCCTCCAGGGGATCTTCCCAACCCAAGGATGGAACCCTCATCTCCTGCATCTCTCTACATTGGCAGGCAGATTCTTACCACTGAGCCACCTGGGAAACCCAAGGATGAACACAAATGTCCCTTAATCATTCTGGGGAAAATATCCAAAGTATTATAGACTCAAAAAATCATGAAATTTTTATTATTTTTTTGGATAAAGTTTTGTAAAACGGTACCCACCTACACACACACACACACACACACACACATACACACACACAGTATATCAACATATGAAAGGCACTGGGAAGTCCTGCAAAAATAATAGGCCATGAAAACTTCCACCCTACCTCCTTTTTTCCCTTTCTTTTTTTAAAATAACATTTATTAACACCTTTAAAGACATTCTGTATTTAGTCTTTTTATTGTACTGATGAGAATACTGCAGTCTACAGAGGGTGGGAGCTGCCTTTGGGTATGTATTAATGGCAGAGTCAGAACCCAATTCAACAGATTTCCCTCCTGTCAACACTCTCTTGGGTAAATCACACTTCAAAGTGTCCATTCCATACCTCCAATATATAAACAGTACACACAGCACAAGAGCTGATAACCTTGTAATTGTCAACTTACAAATTACTCTCTTAAAAAAAATACAAAGAAATCCCTAGGTGAGAGCTGAAATGGTGTATACAAATTTGAAGTGTGTTTATACACACTATTAATCGCCCTTGTCATGGTTTACACTAGTTATCCAAGTCTTGCTGATATCAATTGTTTATCTTCACAGACTTCCCACTGAAATAATAATACTAATAACAACTACTAGCTCTTTTTTTGCTCTCAATGTGAAGGATAACATTAATATATTGATGCAAATTTCCAGTGTTTATCTTCATGCATGCACTTAAATGGAACCAAAGCTGAAGAAATCACTTCTTAACAAGATAATCACAAAACAAATCTTTGTACCAAGCACTTCATTACTAGATCAAATTCCATTATCACTAACTAAAAAAAAAAAAAAAACTTTCGAATCTGGTTGGAATCAAGACAGCAAAAAAAAAAAAAAAAGGTGGGAGAGGTGGTTGGAAATCCTTTTGTTTTTGCAAAGATTCACATTATAGCACTATTTCTTATATTAAAATTGAAGTTGTTTGACTGGAAATTCTTTAAAGTAATGTACAAATTTTAAAACATATTTCAAGAGCAGTCAGTACTCAACTTCGAAGAGTATTTATGAATAATCACATACTAGAAAAGGTCAATTGGGTTTTCTGTCTAAAAAGTTAAATATTCAGTGCCTGTATTCTGCATTTGTTACCAAACTCCCCTTTATCAGCAGAAGGAGGCAAATGATACCCTGAAAATGTTTTAAACGTGCAACTTTGCTTATCTTCCTGTATTAATGATCCTTATGGCAGTTGTTACATTAACCTTATCACATTGCACAGCAATAGGGGAAACCAGTTGTGAAAAGAAGAGAAAGAAAAAGCATTTAGTTTAATCTTGGAGCCTTTTTTTTTTCTAATCGAGCATTTTTCTGATTGTCAAGGAGGGTGAAAACGAAAGTTAGATTTTTACTGGGTTTTCTTAAAGTCTTAAAGAAGAAACTAGACATTTCCAAATGGGTGACTCATTAACCATCATATACAGTGCAACTTTGCTTATCTTCCTGTATTAATGATCCTTATGGCAGTTGTTACATTAACCTTATCACATTGCACAGCAATAGGGGAAACCAGTTGTGAAAAGAAGAGAAAGAAAAAGCATTTAGTTTAATCTTGGAGCCTTTTTTTTTTCTAATCGAGCATTTTTCTGATTGTCAAGGAGGGTGAAAACGAAAGTTAGATTTTTACTGGGTTTTCTTAAAGTCTTAAAGAAGAAACTAGACATTTCCAAATGGGTGACTCATTAACCATCATATACTGTGAAAAGGACACAAATTAGACTATTGACGAATGGCTCATTATATGAATTCTGGGTTTCCTGAGATCCACAAAGAGGCTCTGACAAGAGACAGTCAGTGGCTCCTGAGAAAGCCAGTTTCTCTTTCAAGGCTCCATCCAAATCACTTATTTGTGGATATGTTATTCAAAACTTGCCATTTGCCTCTAAGACGTCTATGTCCTTCTTCATACATTTGTGTGCACGTAGAGGAAATTCAAAGGCTCCATCTTTTAATCCCTTTTACCTTTGACAATAGTAAACCTGACCCTGAGACCCTTCTATCTTCTTATTCTCTCAAGGTGCTTGAGAAACCACCTAACTTTATGACTAAAATTAATGTTTTTATTCAACTACAGATGCTTGAGCTTAACACCCATACCAGCAGGGTGAGAATCAGCCCCTTTCATTCCTTCAGCCAGGTAATATGCTTTTTCCTTTTTTTTTTTTTTTCCTTTCTTTTTTTCATTTTCCTTTTAATGCAGAGCAGGGCTACTGATTACAAAGAGGCAGTTTGACTCCAGCAATAGGTCTTCTTCACTAATCCTCACTGTCATGGAAATTCCAGCTGCTACAAGAATAAGAGGCTCAATCCATATTTGCCAGCTCTAATATGAAATCTGTCAGAACCCAAATTAATGAGTTCCAAATTCCTTACATCACGATAACAGGTTAAGACTGGTCAATTAATTACATAAATCCTTCCCGATTCATTGTGCGTTTGCAGCCCAGATTGTGTCTTACATTACTCCATGACACAGGCCTTTTGGCTCCTGTTGTTCTGCAGAAAGGCCCCATTTAAGTGGAGGCTGCCTGCCACGGCAAAATGTTAAATGTCACCCGTTAAATTTGCACTTTTCTATAATTGCTTTTGTTAAAAAAAAAAAAATTAAATTACAGCACAGGGCTCCCAGTACACCACTATGCACAGGGCTGGGGTTGTACTGAATGGATCCCAGGGCAGGCAAGCTATCTCTTACGGTTTACACAGGTGTGACAGTTTACAGTCTCCTTTTTACCTGGTGCCCGGTAGGCAGCAGAGCCCAGAACGTGCACGTTTATGAAAAATATACCAAATTTCCCTAAGATTGATGACAACAGAAACATATTCAGAAGATTCTTTTATGAAAAGATTAAAATAGGATTCTTTAGCCAGTTTCCCTTTTGTTTACCAGTGCAAGTATTTAGATATATAAAACACTTGATCTAATCACCTTTTCAGGACCATATATTGTACAGAGGTGAGTTATACTTGTTCGGGTCTTTGTGTTGAATGTTGCTGATGGTTTTGCTATTTGTAACTGGCACACACCTACAGAGGGTGAATAATTGAGGATTAAGATCTCAAAAGACTTTAAAAACTATCCAGACTTTAATCCTTATTAAAACATCAAAATGCACCTGGAATTACAATGGTTAGATTTAGACCTAGAACTATAAGGGGTCCAAGTTCCAAATTCCGAGTGCCATCTCTCTTCACTGCACTACACTTCTGGTGGAGTGGACCTTTATGCACCTAGTTGCTCTGTATCCAATGGAACCAGTGCCGGTTGTATTTCCTGCGTCATCCTTTTGACAACTGGCTATTCTGAGAATAAATAAATGAACAGATGACGCTCCGAGGTACCGACGAAAACCTGGGTAGGGCGTGGGTTCTTTCCACTTGGAAGCCCCACCACCACACCACCAGGCAGAGGCTAGCCAGACCCCAGGCGGCGCGTTCTCCCACGGATCGCCGGGCCACCCGCTGGCCTGGCAGCGCCCCCCTCTGTCCTCCTGCAGCCTTGCACCGGGTCTGCCACCGGCCGCGCCCTTTTTTCTAGGGTAAAGGAAGCTCGGCCTCTGGGCTCCCGGCCCTAGTGGGGTGAGGGACTTGTCTTTCCCTATACATTACCCCCACACTCCCTCCACACACACGCACACATCAAACGTTGACCCAGGGTTGTTTCAGGACCCAGAAGCACGCGCTTCTTCCTCGGCGACCCAGTACCACAACCAAGCGCACCTGTCCCCTCCCTATCCCCAGGGGAGGGGGGGCATCAACGCGAAGGCGCCTCCACCGCAGGGTTTATTTAGGACTCTGGGGGGACTACAGGGGCGAGGGGACAACCAACGTGTGTGGTGCGGGCACAGATAAAACGTTTGGAACGCGTGGGCTTCGCTCCAGCTCCATCGCGACCCCGGAGCGCTCCCGGGCCCCTACAGGCCGCAACCACACCCTAGCCGGCGGCGCGTCTTCGCCCTCTCTTGGGCCCGGCGGCGGGGTCGAGGGCGCAGGGCGGCGCGCGCTTCTGCAGAACAAAGACCGGTCCAGCCCTAGAGTGAGAACCGCCGCCGCCGCCGCCTCCCTAGCTCCGGCCCGGCCGCCCTGACCCAGCTAAGCCCGAAACCCACCCGAGCGACTGGCGGCAGCCGGCTCCACGCCCGCTCCCAAACCAGCATGGCCCCGGAAACGACTGAACCTGCAGTCCCCGGGGGTCGTCGATATTCAAAGCTCCCTCCCGCACCAAGCCCGCCACCTCAAGCCCCTCTGCATTATTTTTATTATTTTT
The DNA here is from genome assembly GCA_006410675.1 of Oreotragus oreotragus. Classification (NCBI taxonomy): domain Eukaryota; kingdom Metazoa; phylum Chordata; class Mammalia; order Artiodactyla; family Bovidae; genus Oreotragus; species Oreotragus oreotragus. The sequence continues at coordinate 111,005 of SJYX01012710.1, read as the reverse complement.
TTCAAGCCGCCAAGCTGTCATTCTAAAGTTAGGAAGGGGGCCTCTCGGTGCCCACGTTCGAGGCAGGTGGGCAGGGGAGGGGGCACTGCAGGTCGGAGCTGTAAATCCTGTCTCTTTGCGGTTGTTGTTCCCACTCACCACCCGCCGCCCCCCTCACCCGGGTTGGTTTTTTTTTTTTTTCCCTTTCTTTCCGCCTAGCAGTTGCTATGGGTTACCAGGACGGTTGCCATGGGTTACCGGACTGAGGCCGGCTGGCTCGCTACCTGCCACCCAGTCGCCGCGGCCGGCGGAGCGGCCCGGGTGGGAGGCAGCGGGAGCGCGCGTGTGCGGGCAGCGGCGCGGGGAGTGTGCGCGAGCCGGCCGGGCGCCGCAGCCAACAGGCGGCCTGGGTGCCGCAGCGGGAGCGCCGCCGCCGGTGGGGTGGGGGGGCAGAGCTATAAAGAAGGCTCGGAGGTAAGAAGCAAGCAAAAACACAACCACAAGTTATGCCCGTGCAGTGCCTCTAGCAGCAAAAACAAGCGGTGTGGGGTTTTGGATCCATCTACACTTCTCGTCGGGGGAGAAAGGGTATTTTCTTGTTTAGCATAAAACCATCTGCGTAGTGTCTTTAGAGTTTAAATTCCGCAGAAAAATTGTAGCTTAGTTTTTTTTTTTTTCTTGTTTCCTATTATTTCGAAAGGAAGTCTTTGGAATTTTGGAGAAAAGGGGTCAACTACCAGTTTGCGAGCTAAAATAAATTAGCGTCCAGTGCACTGTTCCTAACAATGATCTAGAAAAGTTTCCATCAAGAGTGAAGAGCAATTGTGTTTGACTTAAAGGAACAATGGTGACTTGTTTGTGAGCTGCATATGGCAAAGAAAGCCAGAATCCTTTGTAAATATTTCAAATTTAAAGCAGTTGTTGCTTATGTACATCCTATAGTTTTTGACTTCCATTCTACTAAAATGTATTAATTTCGTATGACCTTTATGTGCAAAGGAAAATTGTACCTATGCTTTGAATGTCTAATTACAATAACTAATTTCAGACAGCTTTTTGTATGTGAAAATATGTGTATATACATATGTTATATATATAATAAAGGTCTATATTCCAAACAAAAGCAGAAAATAGTATTGAAATAAATTGTCCCTCTGTTGAAAAGATGCTGCATTGTATTCACAAAGTGACTTAAATTATTAAGAAGAAAACTTACTTAGAAATAGAATAAGCTTTTGCTATTTTGTCTTAAAATTTTAGAAGCCTTTCATGGAAAAGGGTTTTTCTTTATGGCTGAAATGTTGAAAACCTTATCTGTACCACAGCTGCTCAATAATGATGAATCCTCAAGGCACTAAAAAACATAAACTGAGTTCAAAACAGCATTCAATTTAATGTTGGGATATGATGGTAATTGTGGCAAAGCGAAATGAATTTGTTTAAATTCTTAAGAGCCATAAAATAATTTTTTTAATCTTACTATAGTAAGGTTATTGCCTATCACTTGTTTGTATGTAATTATTTAGTAAAATGTGAACCAGAGTTAAAAAGCTCCTGCAAGATATTTAATATCTTAAGGTACATAACTCAAAGTAGCATTTCTGTTCTTCCTTAGTAATTTTTAAAACTTGAAATTTTAACTCAATTTCTTTAATCACTTTCTTCCAAGTGAGACTTTAAAAGAAGCCGTAAGTAACAGGTTGTTGACTTTCATTGTTGACACTTTCAGATTATACATAAAATCAGTTCTGAAACAGAACACATAAACTAGCTTAATAGGTGAATAGCGTGCCCTTTCAGAATTAGCCAGAGAAATATAGTTTTGCTGTATATAAATCATAAAACATCCAGGTTAAGAATTCTTTAAATTTGTTACATTTTAAATAGTTTTAAATAAACATCTATTTTATTTAGTTATGTAAGTAATTGTTTTCTTTCTCTAAAGAAAGCTTTATAAAAATATGCCAGAGAAAAATAAGAGACTTGAACAAAGCAAGAAAGCCACTAGGGGCTGAAGTTCATTTAAATCTCTCAGCTGCTGGGAAATCAGTTTTAAGAAGCCAGTACTTCGATATCAAAACAACCAAACCAAGGCTATGCCTTAAATGTATACAACTACAGTGAATATGAAATCAAATTTTAACAAAATTATCCATTAAAAATTACTGATGATTCAGAAATATACTGAATTTAGATCTAAGTCCGAAGACATATATTGTATAAAATAAGCAATCCAACAAACAAGTTGTTTTTTTCATGTTTAATGTGAAAATGATGATCTTATGAAGTTTACATACCACAGTATTACACATTACTTAATATCAATTTTGACGGCTATAGTTTCATCATCTAAGAATTATATTACAATTGGTGGCACAATATATGCTTTTCAAAACTACTGTAAAACAGAACATGAATACAAATACATATTGCCAAGGAGCTGGTGACCACACTGAAATGACTGAATGGCAAACTTCACATGTCAGCAAGATAAAAAGAAATTGCTAAATCTTTTTTCCTCCAGTATTAAAATAATGAGTCTTACATGATAAAGTAATAAGATCCAAGATACATTAAATCAAAATATTTACAAAAAGTCCAATAACATTTTAGACCAAAAAGGCAAAATTAAGGAAATCATTCATATTCTATATTTAATTTTTTTCTGTTGAGTCTCAGTTACAAGCATTTCAAAGACTTTTTAAAATAATACAGTAACTTTTAATAAAATCCTAGTTAAAATGAGCGTGAGGTTAACAATTAAAGCAACAAGTTATCCCCCTTATATAAAGATATCTTCTTGTTAATTTCAGAGATATTTCATACCATTCAACAGGAAGAAATAGGAACAGTTATCTCAAGAAAATGCTGCCTCATCTGAAATTTGAAGTCCAATGTAGTTTATCTAAGATATTTTATCTTTGACCACTATAAAAAGAGACATTTTGTTAAATTATACCAGTCCTTAGGCAGATGCCTTAAAAGAAAGTACTTTTTAAAAATGAATAATTAATTCTGAAATTAGCAAGTTCATATCCTTTTCTATATTATGGGAATATTTACTGGCAAATTTTATTAATTTTTATAAGATCCTACTTTTAACTTAAAGTAACAAGCAACCGTCACAGATACTGAAAGTTATCTAGTGCTAAGAAATTGCACATTAAGTCAGAAAATAAATCATGAACCTCTAATTCTAATTACACACAGATAATGAAAACAAATGGTTTGTTCCCAGAAACCATGTGTTAAAGCTGATTTTGGACAATGAAAATGTATTTCTGAATCTGTATATTGCAGATTCTTTACTGCTAAGCCACCAGGGAAGCCCTCTATATATTGCAAATATAAGCAAAATGACTAGCGCTATTTCTGGGCTTTTTATTTTTAAAGATGTAAACATTATTTTAACATGTCTCTATTCATAAGATACATTTTCCATCTAAGTGTGAAATAGAATAATGGAAAGGTTAAACACTCTTAAAATATTTCAATCAACCATTCCAAAGCTCAGTGTTTTTCCAGCGCAGAGGAGGTACCCACAAAATTCCAGCTGCCTGTCTGAGCGAGGCATTCTGGTCTGTGCCATAAGTCATACACATACCTGCTGTGTTTATGCTAACACTGCCCCAGTAATACAAGAAGAAATGCTCCATCTGGATTTGAAATGCTACCTATTTACCTATCTTTTAAAATGCAATAAAGCCAACTAGATTTTGTTTAAACATATAAATCATTTCATCTGAGGGCAGGATCTCATTTTACCAATAGCGTGCACTGATCAAGGAGAATGCTGCATTCACAGGCTTTTAGCTTTTCACAGAAGCTTAGCCAAAATAAGACAACATAAAAATACCACTAATAAACAACATCTTTACGAATTTAAATACTTAATATGACAGTGAGCTTTAGGTAAGAATATATTATTCGCAAGCTTTATTCTCTATGACTGGACACAATTTGCTATTCCTAAAATGGTAACATTAGAATTATTTTTCAGGATTCCTGTGGAGCTGTGCTCATTTTACATCCTTGCGAACTGCTGTCATCACTACTATGTCCAAACCCAGAGGATGAACTGGAAAAGAAGAGAGGGGGGAAAATAATAAAAAGAGGAAATTGGTTTTCACAACACACTCAAAGCCTGAGTAACAGAGGAGAACTTTAATTATCTCCAGTCACAAAGAGAGACAGGAAATTTGGACTTTTAATTAGCCATTTGGAGTGCAGTTGGATATTTTTTTAGCTAGATAATTTAAACGCGAATAATTCAAGTCTGACTAAATGAAAGTCACATAATCAGAATGCAGATAATTGAATTTCTACTGCATTCATTAATTCAGTGTGGAGGTGTGTGTGAAGACTACTATGATGAGCTGTCACAGCTCAATAAAATCTCAGTCAATTAATTTTTTCATTATCTTAGTATTACATCAACAAAAAGTGGAGTGTATATATATCTATACACATGCATATGTGTACGATGTGTTATATAAATATGTATACGTTAAATCAAAATGCAAGGAAATACCTTTCTGAATCATAATCTATATCGTTTTCTTTTTTTCCTTCCTCTTCTTCAGGGAAACGTCTGTTCATCAAGGCAAACTTGTGAATTGCTTCTTCTACAGAGTACTTAGTCTGCCCAGAAACACATGCCTCGATGTCTTCTGAATTCAGATGACTTTGCAGGAAGAGGTGAAGGCTGCTATCTGAAAGCAGAAGTGCATTCTGTAGAACCCTATGTAAAAGAAAAAAGAAGACATGATCAGTGCACAGGGAGGGACAATTAGAGGATGGGAGAGAGAAAAACATTAGAAATGTGCCACTGAAGTGATTTCTCTACTATGGCAAACTTGGCATCAATTACAGACTCTCCCTATTAAAAGGATGAAAGCATATGTTAACTTTTATTCGATTATTTGGAAATTTAGGTGAGTAAAAACATGAAGCTAATAGTTAAGAACATCTGTTAAAAGAATAACTTCAAGGACATTTCTTCAATTTAACCATCTGTTATGACCATGTGGATTAATTATGGAAATATTTTGCTTAGATAGTCAGAGAAATTTATTCTGCCTTTAAAAAATTTACTGCCTGCCAGCATGTCAGTTCTGTGATCTTTATTGGCTAGGTTGTCATGAAACATCAAAACTTTCAACAACTATTAAAAACTGTATCGAAAAGTCAATACATTTCTCAGCATGTCTTACATTTTCAAACTTTACAAAGATGCTTATGTACAGCTTCACAAGGGTTCAGTTGAGAGGGAGCATTTTTAAATCTTCAGCATATTTTAAAATGAGTCACTAAATAAAATTGCTCCCAGCCAGTTTTACCATATATGTAATTAAAGTACGATAAGTCTGTAACAAGTACATACGAGCCTTCCCACATTCCAAGATCAAAGTTTACAAAAGGAGTACAGATTTCAGCTAGTACATCATGGAGAATGAAAAAGTGCCCTGTAGCCAAAGATACACATGCTCAAATTCATTTTATCAGTTAATGTGTCTTTTCTGAAATGCATATCAAAGAACACCCTTATGTTTAAATAAAAACTGGTTTTCTCTTTTTAGCAACGATTTTGACATATGATAATTTAGTCTCTGTTAATAGTTCAATAATGATATAACACAAAAACACTAAGACCGGATGCTGGGGACAAACCTGGAACACTGAAATGCAAGTATAATTCTGTTCAACACAGGATTTTTCATATGGAAATCTGTGAAAAATAGAGTATTTCAGACCAACAAAACTTACCTTATATTCTGCATTTTTAGATGCAGAAAACAAGTTAATTAGAAAAGTAAATCTCTTTTGATCATTCATATCAATTTACTTAAAAAACAAGGTCACTGGAATATTTCCTTCTCTTTCAAATAAGACAGTTATTTCTTAAAGAAGGCAAGCATCTAAAAATACACAGTATCAAAACCAGAATCTGGCTGTCCTCTTTGCTTCAGATAGGTTTACAAATGGTTTTTGAGAAAACTTTTTTGACTGACCTACTAAAATGAAAAGTAAAACCTTTGTGCGTTTTTAAAAGGCAAAGCCTCAAGCAAAATAGCTAAATAGTTCTACTCTTCCATGTCCTCTGCCCTGAATTCCCTCAGTAAGTGACCATATCACATGATAAAGATTAATTTACCAAGTACAAGGAGTAAAGTAGTAAATCCTTTTTACTACTCTTTGAGATTTATTTTCTACATTTATAAATGTTTACCACTCTTGTTTTAAATGCTTCAAATCAAGAGAAGATTTATACGGCAACAACCCATTAATATTAACCTGCATTCGCTGTGAAGTTTGAACTGTTTCCTGTGTCCTTTTGTCAGTGGTTTCCTGCCCACGATGTTACAAGTAACTGTTCATAGGATTATACTTACTGCTTTGTTTCTGTTGGAAATATGTTTTATTTTCTTTATAAAATAATGGGTAATCTTTAAAATTGATTTTGGATGCTTCGAGGCATTACACCACAAAAGTAATGAGCACTAATGCCAATGATATTGGACACAAATTCATTTTAGCTTTATTTCATGTCTAAAGCAATTCTATTGAGCCTTGAACTGGTCACCCACTGTTATTAACTTGCTAGTAACCTAACACATGGGTACAGCAAACAGAAGTGATCAGAGTCCAGGTTGATCAGGACCTCGAGGCTACTGTCTTTTTGCTTGAACTATAATTCAATTTCCAATTTTACTGAACATTAGACTCATTATTTCCGTCTTGTCTTTTCTGCTTCATACTGCCACCTGGAGGACACACAAGTGAACAGCCAGAGGGAGCTTGGCACACCTAGTTCAAAATTCTGAAAGGGGAGAAGGATGTGGCTGGGAACATCTGAAGACCCATACAGGCTCTTGAGTGCAAAAACATCTGCCCAGTTTAGGTTTTGTGAATTTCCTCTGTCTGATAAGCCTAATTTATGCCATTGTACTCCATGGATAAATTTTAAATAAGCAAAAATAATTTTTTAATTGTATTTATGATTTTTATTTTCAGTCAAGTGTTTCATTCCAAAATTAAAAATACAAAATTTTCAATGTTTTCCCATCTGGTTCAGTAAGCATAATTAGTTCATTTTAAGTAATATCTGGTTTACTATATATCAGAGTATTGTGACTGCCATCATAATATTAAATCCTATTTCTACCCTAGTCATACTTATACCACATTTTCCACAAACAAATTTAATAGCAGAAAATCAACTTCAAACTTGACATCAACTTCAAACTTAAAATAAAGAGTACTTTGTAAAACAGTCAGTAAAATGTCACCTTTATAAGTCTCCATGAAAATAAACGTATATAATTTTCAAGCCCTCATAAAAGGAACAAAAAATAGCCTGTAGAATTTTAAAGGAATTTTAAGCACAAGGTATTTATAACATGAGTCAAAAGTTATTCCTTTCTCCATAATAACTTTAAACAAAGCAAAACCTGTTTTTGCTTGAATTAAACACATTTGAAAATCTGGTTTTCCTCAACATGAGTTTATTAGGTGTATTCTATATTGCTTCAGCTGAGAATATATATAGCTATGCAAACCATGTAAACCCTAACTAAGGATGCCCTGAGTCTACAGAACCCAATATAATGATATATATACACATCTGTATAGCGGGTGGAAGGTTAGCAGTTTGATGTAGAAAAAAAAAATTAATTCAGCCTGTCTACCTCTTACCATGAGAAAAAAATAAAACCTACAAATCTTCATTGAAGACATTCATGATCTGTGCTGTGGTGCCCTCTATTGAACATAAAGACTTATAAAAATTGTGTGAGTGTGTGTGTGTGTCTGTGTGTGTATAAAACTAGCTGTAGTGTTTCCATGATACCCGTTCATAAAAAATTTTTTATATAAATTCATTAAATTTTTAAGACATACAGAACTGTAATATGAAAGTCTACCTTGTAAGGTACGTGTAGTTATATTAATGGGATGAATTCAGTAAAGAAGAAAAGCTGGCACCCACTTGTGATAGCAAAGTGCAAAACAATAGTAGGAATGCCAGTTCCATAGCTGGAGACTTACCAACAGAGCTATAATTTAGTCTATAACTTCTTTGTTCATAACTATTAGTAAAAGTGACTTACTATTTAAAATTAGCCAGGGAGGAAATCCCAAAGGGAGATTATACCCAAGACTGAGGAAAAATGAATATATTTGAAAAATTTCACAACCATACCAACTTTAGCTAGCATTTAAGAGTTCTAATTATAAAGCTGCCAGTTCCTGGGATTAATATAGTGCCTCCACCTTTCTTATAATTTCCTTATCTATAAAACTGAGATGAAACTTGACCCCTAATATTGTCATAGGTATTGAGATAAAACATGTAAAAAGCTGAACATAGCCAGCCTTCAATAAAATGGTACAAATTCCTCTTATTTGGTACCTCAGCAAAGGAACAACTTTCTAATTTCTCTATGAAGACTGCCTGGCTATGTACCTTGCTATCAAATATGTATTACTTCACAAATGACCTTAAAACGGAAAAAATACATATTTATAGATACACACCTATGCACAGAAACAGCAGTATTTTGGTTTCAAAGAGGTTGAACGTATACAACACTCTTGGTTTATAACTTCAAAATTTGTATAAAAACCAAGTTTTTTAAGAATTCAAAAAGCAGCATGTGTATTTGGGGCATTTATTGGGGAGCCCCCTAATTTCATTCCCCTTCATCATCACCAGTTTAAAAACCCAGTCTTAAAAATACATGCTAACAGTGGTTGGGACTCTGTGCCTCCACTGCAGGGAGTGCAGGTTCAATCCCCGGTTAGGGAACTAGGGTCCTGCACGCTGTGTGGTGCAGCCAACAATAATTAAAAATACACGCTAAAAATCTACAATACACAGGCATATTTTGTACTTTAATACTGTGGTGTTTTCTTCTTAAATTCCAAAAGTGCCCTACAAACAGGGAACAGGCTACCAACAGTAGCCTCACTTAAGGGGTAACCAACAGGGCCTCAGAGGACACCAAGGTGGGGTCAGGACACAGATGGCTGAGCTGCACGTGGCATCCAGGTTCCCGAAGTGGGCTTACGCTGGGGGGACAGAGGGGTCCACTAGAGGCAAAGACACGCAAGGTTGCTATTTCTACACACACGGGACAAAGAACAGGACTATGTATCAGATTTGAGGGGCAGAGAAAAGATGGTGGGGAGGACAGCAGGGGCCACAGCATTCAGGGCATTTAAGTGAGGACTGAATCCAACGGTGTGGTATTAGACTCCTTGTTTCCTTCAGGAGCAGACTACATAGAAGCACCAGCTTTCATTTTTCATGCGAAATTCATCTCTTGGAGACTAATGTTCACAGACCATAATGGGACATGGGACAAATAACATCACAAGGGTGTCTGCTCCATGATTTGACTTCTGGATGACATCAAGATTCAACTTTAATGACTCAAGACATCCCTGATAAGTATGCAGTTGCCTCCCTGCTAGAATGGAAGCTTCTAGAGGACACAGATATGTGTCCGTCTTGTGCAGTCCTATATCCTCAGTACCCAGCCTGGTCAAAAGCAGTCACTTCATACACTGGCTCACTGAGTCCTTTCCCAACCCTCCTTTGAATGACACAACTACCCATGAGGTCGGTGATGTGTGTATTACATTATCGCACTTTCCAGCAAACCAAGGCTCACAGGAATGAATGACTTTTCTGAGGTTACAGAGCCAGAAAACAACCAGGAGCCAAGATTCACAGGAGACCTGGAACCCAATCCCTCGAGCTCCTGACCCAGGACACTTTCCATTATGACCTCTGCATGAAATTCAACCAGCAAACTGCCAAACCATAACCATATAGCGTGCAAGAATAACCTAGAGTAACTAAGCACAACCCCTCAGCAGCCTACTGACTCTCACACTGGCATGAATTTGGTTGCCCAATTGTGCAAGGAAAGGTCATGTTCAAAACAATGAAGTAATTCCTAGTCAAAAAAAACACATGCCTTGAGCTTAACAAGCAACATAAGCAAAGAGACACACGGTGTCCTTTGATGTCAAATAAGGATACTTCTCTACAGAAAACACGCAGCTCCCCAAATGCTCATGGAGACTGCAGGATATGACTAGCCCTGTCTGAGATTCACTGGCGATGGCCCGTCTGCAGTTTCCCCCAGCAGCATCTGGAGTGACAGGCAAACTTGTCTGTGGGGATCAGGTCTTTAGGGAGAGGCCATCAGCCACCTGGGTCTCATATAGACAATTAAAATTGGAGCTATCCCCAAAGGGAAAGGGCAGGAAAAACTTGAGCAGGTCTTTGTTCTGTCACGCCTATGAAACGCCACAGAACACCACTGTGAGGATTTCTGAGGACTTGGCTCGGTTAGATTCTTCTGTTCTCTTGTCATTTTTATTCCTCTGTTTCCACCTCCCCGCTTTTTCTTTTCCAGCCCTCCCTCAATTTATAACGTTGGCTGTTTCTGTATGTCTCCATGACCCCTTCAAAGGAAAAGCATGATACCAATCTAATAGAAATAAATATTAATATTCATGTGGATACTTAATACCCAAGCCTTTGACGAGTGAGCCATAGAGAGAGAGAGCCAGAGGGCAGTATATTATTTCAGGCTAGCTCGAAGGTGCCAAGTAGAAAATTCAAGATGGCTTCAGATCCTGAAGCTAGTAGAAAAAGAGTTCAGGAGACTGGGCCCTGCCACTAACTAGTAGTCATAGGACCCAGCTTATTCCCTTATCTATAAATAGGAAGATAGAAAAATTAGCTCAAAGCTATTTCATGTCTAAGTGCATTAAAATAGTGGCTGATACTTAGATATCACACATTATATTTCAGTCTGTTGTGAGTGCTTTACATTCATTAACTGATTTAATCCTCTTGACAGCCTTATGAAGTAGATATTATTATCACCCCATTTTACAGGTGGGCAAACACAAGCACAGAGGAGGTAAAAGGCTTGCCTAAATTCCCAGCTAATAGGTAGCAGAAGCAGGATTTGAACCCAGGCAGTCTGGCCTCAGAGTCTGTGTGCAGATTAGTGTGTTGTCCCATGGGATGAATATTCCAGGATTACAGAGTAGAAATTTAAAAAAGAGGAATTATAGCAGTGCGAATTCAAGTCACTTTCATTGCAGTACCAACCATTACCAAGTGTTCCAGAGTTAATAACCCACTGTGTACATGTGTGCTAAGACAATCAGTTGTGTCCAACTCTGCAACGCCATGGACTGTACCCACCAGGCTTTTCTGTCCATGGGCTTCTCCAGGCAAGAATACTGGAGTGGGTAGCCCATTCCCTTCTCCAGCAGATCTTCCTGACACAGGAATTAAACCCATGTCTCTTACATCTCCTGCACTGGAAGGCAGGTTCTTTATCACTAGCGCCACCTGGGAAGCCCTAATAACCCACTAAGACTATTCAAACACCAATAAATACTCTTATAAACATTCCCTCCAAAGAGTAGCAACAAGTTATTCACTCAGAGGAGCTCAGAACAGTGTTAGCAGCCCACTGTAGAGCTGATGTTGGTATGTCGATCCTAAATGTTGTAAATAAAGAGAGTTTCTAAGAAGTGCCTTTTAATAAGGCACATTTGTTTCCTGGCAAATTTTACTCTTGTCAGCTAAACTCCCAAGCAATTTGGCTCTGCTTTATAGCTTAAGGGAGTATATATTTATTATCTGATTCAATTAGTTCATTGTTTTCTTTCTGGAAGGTTTGGTCCTGAATATGCACTGTGTGAGGTGAGCCACAAGGTGGTGCTCTAATATAGGAAATGACTGAGCACAGCACAGCACAAATGGATTTATAGTTCTGAGGAGGATTGTATTGGCTTCTATTGGCCAATACTTGAAAGTTACTGTAGAGGACTGAATTGTGTCTCCTTGAGAAAGATGTTCTTCCTAAATCCCAGTAACCTATGATCATGACCTTATTTGGAAATAAGGTTTTAGCAGGTGTAATTAAATTAAGGATCTCAAGACAGATGATCCTGGATTTAGGATGGGCTCTAAATCCAATGATTGATGTTCTTTTGAGAGAAAGGAAAGGAAATCTGAGACACAGAGAAAAGAAAGACATGTAAGAATGGAGGCAGGGATTAAACTAGCTTCCCTGGTGGTTCAGACTCTGCCTACAATCTGCCCAGGTTCAATCCGTAGGTTGAGAAGATACCCTAGAGAAGGGAATGGCAATCCACTTCAGTATTCTTGCCTGGAGAATCCCTTGGACAGAGAAGACTGGTGGCCTAAAGTCCACGGGATCGCAGAGAGTCAGACACGACTGAATGACTAACAACATAGGAAATAAATTATTGAACATCCCTCCAAAGCAGATTATCAACATTTTAGAAGCAGGAACATTCTCTCCGGCTTGACCACAGGACCCTCAATTCTTACAGGATGCTGTGTTTGCATGTCCCATCTGGCCACCAGAGTTTCTGCACACTTACTTTCTGAGGAAATCTTCCAAACCCTGACGGCGCTGATCTACATGCTGGCGATTGTTCATGTTGAAAAATAGGTTTTTAGATGGAAGTTCTGGCAGTTGTCTTATGAGAAAGAAAAAAAATTTTTTTTAATCATCAGATCAAGGTGATTCAGTTACAGAAATCCCTCAAAATGAAAGCAAACAATGCATGATAATTATCACACAACTATTATATAATTATATACATATTTTATAGTTACATTATACAATAAGGATATGAAAAAATCAGTTAACTTAAAGAAAAAAAATTTTTAAACATTTTTGAGGACTTTCATGATCAGTACTCATATAAATTAGTATAATTCAAGTGGCAAATTTTGAATTCAGAGGCAATAAAGCTATATATTGCAATTGAGAAGAAAGCCTACAAAATCATTCATATATATCAATACATGTAAATTTTTTAATTGATGTGTATTGTTTACAATCTTATGTTAGTTTCAGGTGTTTTCCACTGTTTTTCAGATTGTTATCCATAAATTATTACAAGATATTGAATATAGTTCCCTGTGCTATTCATTGTTACTTATTTTATATATAGTGGTGTGTCAAATTTTTAAATATTGAATATAAGGCTTCTCAATATACTCTTTAAATCACTTACACCAGTAATGCATTACTTTGGAGTCTCTGCCTCAGCCACACAAATTCTCTATACCTTCTTCTCACACAGGATGTTTTCATTGTAAAACACATGCTATTGGTCTGTTTAAAGAAAACAAAAAACATAACCCTCACTTGAGGAAAATGTGCTTTTCTTGTATCTTTAACACTCTATATGCCCCAATATTCATTTAAAGTAGGATTTTAAAAATCAAAAATAGATTTGCATTTATGCCAGACTCAAATCTTGCATATAACCCACCAACATAGCATCCATGAAGACAGCTGGGGTGACATTAATGAGCAGTGATGTCCTGGGGCAAGGCATGGACCTGCCTTTCCCTGAGTCCTAACATAGCTTCCTGCTCATCTATAGCACTTCTTTCAGAGACAAATCATAAACATTAGACAAAATCCTAAAGCATAAATGATCAGTAAAAGCTCAGGGTTATCCACTGCATTTAACTCCATCCATCCATCCATGGAGAAGTCTTTGGGGATTAGAGACACCTTCTCATGGTCCTCAACATGACATTGCAGAAGGCCACGTCCTTGATATGGCCATCTCCACAGACCACACAAATCACCAGGGATCCTGAAATCACCTTTAAATAAGAGATCAGCATTCCCCTTCACCATAGGTGTGCAAGAGAGTGTGATCAAGTGAAAGAGGCGTGTGGTGCAAAGGACAAGTATGTGTGTGGAGAACCCAAAATCCAGTACTGGCTCTGCTATAGGGAAAGTGACTTGAACTCCAGTTCCTCGGATGGGAAAATGGGGATGAAAGAGCACATCCCCATTTCCCAGGGTCATTGTCAGGATCAATGGCAAATGTTATCTCAATATTATCATTAGTTACTAGATGTAACTGGTACTTTGTTACCTTAAGGCAGATTTAGGAAAAGCTACCCTCAGAGTCCCTACCTGAAGCAAAACCTCAATGCTTCTCCTGTGGGTTTTACCCAAGGCTGTTTCTCCTTTGTGTAAAACAAGAGATTGGCTTATGTCTATTGGTTTTTTTAAGAAGATCTCTATCCTGCCTATTAATTTCAACATTCTATTTAATAATCTTTATACTGCCAAATGAGAAATTTTTTTGCCCCAGAGATTGATATTATTTCAAAAACTGTTATCAACCTGCTTAATATGCACCCAAAGGCTGTTTTTTCTGGGAAGTGTCAGTGATAGCAGGCATTAGTTCCTAACCGTCCCCATGAGATGTACAGCACAGTTCCTGGTATTCCTGAACTTTATAAAATTCAAAGAATCTCAGGATGCAGAGAGGTTAAGAAATTTGTCTACAAAGTAGTTATTGGCCTAAATCTCATTGTGGACAATTTGGCAGCAAAACGTGCTAGATGGAGTTTGTAGCACAATAATAACATTGTGTGTGTGGATTTCAAAGCACACCAGGGCCTCGCTCTAATGTGACCCTTGGGGACTCAGTCGGCAGGCCATTTACATCAGAGTTTGTGCCCCAGTGAGGCCTGGGTGGGCATCCTCTCAGTGCTCTCTCCCCAGAGAGGACCAGGCCACTGCAGAGCCTCCTGAGCCTTGGGCACAGACAGAGTCCAGGTCAGCTCCCTTCATTTCTCTGCTCAGAACCACTGTGGATGGAATAACTGGAGATCCATGTGGTGCCCACACCAGACAAAGGTCTATCTATAAGTCCTTCATTTGCAGGACAAGCTCAGGAGAGAATGCATGAAGGGCTACTCACCTCGACCATCCGTTAGTTTAAAATTTCAGGTAAATGCTACGACTTCAGAGTTGTCTGGTATTATTTCCCTTGAGGCTAATTTAAATGGTTTAAACACCAGCTCCTCTGCCTGCAAAGCTCTATAGGTCTATGGGTGCAGTGTCTAAGCGAGGCTAACTAGAACTATCCAGGCTCCCCACCCATTCCTAATCGTACAACAGGTGGAAGCCTCTTCAGGATCAGGCTACACTGAGATCACTAATTTATTAATTTCCTCTAAATCTAGTTGCTGGTTTCTGCTATCTACCAAGCCAAGAACATGTATTTATTGTCAATTTATTAGCATCTCAGAGAAACGCCAACCACTACCACCACAGAAAAATGCTGGAGCACCACCAAATAGTACTTGTGGAACCCATTATTTCTGGCTTTTAATGGACATTTCTGAACTCACATCAAGTTATTTATGTAGAAAAGAAGGATCTATACTTTCATTAACTCCCTGAGGATAATTAAATTTCATACCTACTATAAAGTGTGTCAATAAATATGTCAAAATTTGACCCACAAATTTTTTAGAGGAAGTCAGAAGGCAACTAAAGAATTTCATTTCATTTTCAAATGCTCAGTCTTATATACTCGTGTTATAATTTTCCACACAGAATGCATATCTAGTGTGACGTTATGGGCAAAAGCAAAACAAAATCAAAATACAAGGCATACCCTGATAATGGCCTTCAACACCATCACCAAAAAAAAAGCATTCTGAGTTTTTACTTTATTTTCTAAGTTGAGGAAGTTTGAAAGAAAAAGGGAAGAAAGGAGAAAAAAGAGAAGTTTAGTGGCATTGAGGTGCCCAATATAACACTCTAGCTATTAACAACGGGAAGAGTAAAAAGTGGCTAAATTTTATCTCACTTGTGTAATACTACACAGTCACAGATAAAATCTGAGCCCATTTCTATGCTCTCAAGAGAAGTCTGGACTAAATCAGACAGTAGTGACTATCTTCATGGTCAAGGGCTACACCTGTGGGCCAAATCCAGACAACACTTGTCTTCACAAATAAATTTTTACTGGAACACAATTACACTCATTCATTTTATGTATTGTTTATGGCTGCTTTCAGTGATTCTGAGAGTCTGTATGGCCCACAAAGCCAAAGATTTTTACTACCTGGCCCCTTACAGAAAAAGACAGCTGACCCTTATTCAAGATAATTATAGGAGGCCACACAACACACAATACTCCTCAAAAGATTATGATACAGTATTATTTCCTAATAAAATCAGTCATTTCTAGTTAATTACTTCTCTTAATTACTCAGAATTGAGACCAAGGCAAAAATAATTGCACATATTCATTTCCCACTTTTCTGTTCTACATATAAAACAGTGCACATCTCTTTTCCAGAGAACTCTACATCCTCTCAGAACTTAAGATTTATCAGGTAATATAGTCTGCAGAAATATGCCATAACAGATCATAAAGAAATACCATTAATGAGCTATAAAAACTCTGTGAATTTTAGATGTTTCACATCTTCAACATGAAGGCAATAAACATTAAAATATTAATATTAACAAAGGTACAACGAGGAATTCAAATAAGTCCATTTTTCAACTTTAGGAACCATCATATTACTTCATTTAAGAGACAAGCCTTAGCTGCGATCATTCAAATTCAGTTCTTTGAATTAGAAACATTTTTATAAATTTCACTTGTATCATAGCACCCATCAAATGTATGCTACCTAAAAATTACTATGATTTCTATGTACTATTGATGGCATACTTACATGAATACATATCTCATAGTCGATATAAGAGTGCCAAAAGTCCTCCTTTTGAATCCTAGGATCTCGAACCCAGACACTTACAAATTCCTGTAAGGGCATCACAAAGAAATACGTTTCAGAAATGCAAGCAGGGCTCAGAAGGGCTGAGAGAAATGACTGTACTAGAACAAAACTGAAAGGAGCTTTAACTGATGTGGTTGTAATCCTTTAAAAAAACAAGAAGTTAATGAATCAAGCACCACAGGAAGTCCAAAAAACACTATTGCCACAAATGGAATTTTTATAATAATGCAAAACTGAGCTGGGCGCAATTTGGTTTTACAGGTCATATGAAGACAATAAGAACAGCGTATTCTGAAACTGACTTTCAATTTTTAATCATGAAAAATAGGTTTACATTTTTATCAAGTTTTTAAAAAGGTCATTTCATACTTTCTTCATTTCTCTGCATTAAAACTACAGGCCCTGCCTGATAAGTTACTTGCTAGAACACTAATAAAAAAGAGTGACAAAGGTCATGTGAAAAGCAAGCAAGGAGACCTGAAAATGGCTTTTGTGCACCCCATGCCCTGAGAATAAGCAATACTAACTTAGTAATATGAATAGAAAGATGGGTACTTTTAACATATGTTTCTATTTTTAAAATACACTTTCCCATGTGGTAAACTACTTCTTCATAACAACCTCATGTTATAGGTAAAAGTTAGAGAAGTTAAAAAAATACCGAGTAGATCATTTTATTCCTTTTTAAAGATAATAAGAACAGGAAAGATAAGAAGATAATAAAAACAGGATAAAATTTAAAATACTTTTTAAAAAAGTGCTCTTCACTACACCAGCTTAATTTTAAAATATGAAAACATGTACAACAAAAAATTGTTATGTTTGGCATGATAATCTTTGAAAGTATCATTTATTCATTTGGTGATTATAAATTTGCTAACTGAATTTCATTTATGTAATTAAATTAAGGATCTCAAGACAGATGATCCTGGATTTAGGATGGGCTCTAAATCCAATGATTGATGTTCTTTTGAGAGAAAGGAAAGGAAATCTGAGACACAGAGAAAAGAAAGACATGTAAGAATGGAGGCAGGGATTAAACTAGCTTCCCTGGTGGTTCAGACTCTGCCTACAATCTGCCCAGGTTCAATCCGTAGGTTGAGAAGATACCCTAGAGAAGGGAATGGCAATCCACTTCAGTATTCTTGCCTGGAGAATCCCTTGGACAGAGAAGACTGGTGGCCTAAAGTCCACGGGATCGCAGAGAGTCAGACACAACTGAATGACTAACAACATAGGAAATAAATTATTGAACATCCCTCCAAAGCAGATTATCAACATTTTAGAAGCAGGAACATTCTCTCCGGCTTGACCACAGGACCCTCAATTCTTACAGGATGCTGTGTTTGCATGTCCCATCTGGCCACCAGAGTTTCTGCACACTTACTTTCTGAGGAAATCTTCCAAACCCTGACGGCGCTGATCTACATGCTGGCGATTGTTCATGTTGAAAAATAGGTTTTTAGATGGAAGTTCTGGCAGTTGTCTTATGAGAAAGAAAAAAAATTTTTTTTAATCATCAGATCAAGGTGATTCAGTTACAGAAATCCCTCAAAATGAAAGCAAACAATGCATGATAATTATCACACAACTATTATATAATTATATACATATTTTATAGTTACATTATACAATAAGGATATGAAAAAATCAGTTAACTTAAAGAAAAAAATTTTTTAAACATTTTTGAGGACTTTCATGATCAGTACTCATATAAATTAGTATAATTCAAGTGGCAAATTTTGAATTCAGAGGCAATAAAGCTATATATTGCAATTGAGAAGAAAGCCTAAGAAATCATTCATATATATCAATACATGTAAATTTTTTAATTGATGTGTATTGTTTACAATCTTATGTTAGTTTCAGGTGTTTTCCACTGTTTTTCAGATTGTTATCCATAAATTATTACAAGATATTGAATATAGTTCCCTGTGCTATTCATTGTTACTTATTTTATATATAGTGGTGTGTCAAATTTTTAAATATTGAATATAAGGCTTCTCAATATACTCTTTAAATCACTTACACCAGTAATGCATTACTTTGGAGTCTCTGCCTCAGCCACACAAATTCTCTATACCTTCTTCTCACACAGGATGTTTTCATTGTAAAACACATGCTATTGGTCTGTTTAAAGAAAACAAAAAACATAACCCTCACTTGAGGAAAATGTGCTTTTCTTGTATCTTTAACACTCTATATGCCCCAATATTCATTTAAAGTAGGATTTTAAAAATCAAAAATAGATTTGCATTTATGCCAGACTCAAATCTTGCATATAACCCACCAACATAGCATCCATGAAGACAGCTGGGGTGACATTAATGAGCAGTGATGTCCTGGGGCAAGGCATGGACCTGCCTTTCCCTGAGTCCTAACATAGCTTCCTGCTCATCTATAGCACTTCTTTCAGAGACAAATCATAAACATTAGACAAAATCCTAAAGCATAAATGATCAGTAAAAGCTCAGGGTTATCCACTGCATTTAACCCCATCCATCCATCCATGGAGAAGTCTTTGGGGATTAGAGACACCTTCTCATGGTCCTCAACATGACATTGCAGAAGGCCACGTCCTTGATATGGCCATCTCCACAGACCACACAAATCACCAGGGATCCTGAAATCACCTTTAAATAAGAGATCAGCATTCCCCTTCACCATAGGTGTGCAAGAGAGTGTGATCAAGTGAAAGAGGCGTGTGGTGCAAAGGACAAGTATGTGTGTGGAGAACCCAAAATCCAGTACTGGCTCTGCTATAGGGAAAGTGACTTGAACTCCAGTTCCTCGGATGGGAAAATGGGGATGAAAGAGCACATCCCCATTTCCCAGGGTCATTGTCAGGATCAATGGCAAATGTTATCTCAATATTATCATTAGTTACTAGATGTAACTGGTACTTTGTTACCTTAAGGCAGATTTAGGAAAAGCTACCCTCAGAGTCCCTACCTGAAGCAAAACCTCAATGCTTCTCCTGTGGGTTTTACCCAAGGCTGTTTCTCCTTTGTGTAAAACAAGAGATTGGCTTATGTCTATTGGTTTTTTTAAGAAGATCTCTATCCTGCCTATTAATTTCAACATTCTATTTAATAATCTTTATACTGCCAAATGAGAAATTTTTTTGCCCCAGAGATTGATATTATTTCAAAAACTGTTATCAACCTGCTTAATATGCACCCAAAGGCTGTTTTTTCTGGGAAGTGTCAGTGATAGCAGGCATTAGTTCCTAACCGTCCCCATGAGATGTACAGCACAGTTCCTGGTATTCCTGAACTTTATAAAATTCAAAGAATCTCAGGATGCAGAGAGGTTAAGAAATTTGTCTACAAAGTAGTTATTGGCCTAAATCTCATTGTGGACAATTTGGCAGCAAAACGTGCTAGATGGAGTTTGTAGCACAATAATAACATTGTGTGTGTGGATTTCAAAGCACACCAGGGCCTCGCTCTAATGTGACCCTTGGGGACTCAGTCGGCAGGCCATTTACATCAGAGTTTGTGCCCCAGTGAGGCCTGGGTGGGCATCCTCTCAGTGCTCTCTCCCCAGAGAGGACCAGGCCACTGCAGAGCCTCCTGAGCCTTGGGCACAGACAGAGTCCAGGTCAGCTCCCTTCATTTCTCTGCTCAGAACCACTGTGGATGGAATAACTGGAGATCCATGTGGTGCCCACACCAGACAAAGGTCTATCTATAAGTCCTTCATTTGCAGGACAAGCTCAGGAGAGAATGCATGAAGGGCTACTCACCTCGACCATCCGTTAGTTTAAAATTCCAGGTAAATGCTACGACTTCAGAGTTGTCTGGTATTATTTCCCTTGAGGCTAATTTAAATGGTTTAAACACCAGCTCCTCTGCCTGCAAAGCTCTATAGGTCTATGGGTGCAGTGTCTAAGCGAGGCTAACTAGAACTATCCAGGCTCCCCACCCATTCCTAATCGTACAACAGGTGGAAGCCTCTTCAGGATCAGGCTACACTGAGATCACTAATTTATTAATTTCCTCTAAATCTAGTTGCTGGTTTCTGCTATCTACCAAGCCAAGAACATGTATTTATTGTCAATTTATTAGCATCTCAGAGAAACGCCAACCACTACCACCACAGAAAAATGCTGGAGCACCACCAAATAGTACTTGTGGAACCCATTATTTCTGGCTTTTAATGGACATTTCTGAACTCACATCAAGTTATTTATGTAGAAAAGAAGGATCTATACTTTCATT
This sequence comes from Oreotragus oreotragus, assembly GCA_006410675.1. Classification (NCBI taxonomy): domain Eukaryota; kingdom Metazoa; phylum Chordata; class Mammalia; order Artiodactyla; family Bovidae; genus Oreotragus; species Oreotragus oreotragus. The sequence goes on along the minus strand of SJYX01012710.1, from coordinate 90,158 downwards.
AACTCCCTGAGGATAATTAAATTTCATACCTACTATAAAGTGTGTCAATAAATATGTCAAAATTTGACCCACAAATTTTTTAGAGGAAGTCAGAAGGCAACTAAAGAATTTCATTTCATTTTCAAATGCTCAGTCTTATATACTCGTGTTATAATTTTCCACACAGAATGCATATCTAGTGTGACCTTATGGGCAAAAGCAAAACAAAATCAAAATACAAGGCATACCCTGATAATGGCCTTCAACACCATCACCAAAAAAAAAGCATTCTGAGTTTTTACTTTATTTTCTAAGTTGAGGAAGTTTGAAAGAAAAAGGGAAGAAAGGAGAAAAAAGAGAAGTTTAGTGGCATTGAGGTGCCCAATATAACACTCTAGCTATTAACAACGGGAAGAGTAAAAAGTGGCTAAATTTTATCTCACTTGTGTAATACTACACAGTCACAGATAAAATCTGAGCCCATTTCTATGCTCTCAAGCGAAGTCTGGACTAAATCAGACAGTAGTGACTATCTTCATGGTCAAGGGCTACACCTGTGGGCCAAATCCAGACAACACTTGTCTTCACAAATAAATTTTTACTGGAACACAATTACACTCATTCATTTTATGTATTGTTTATGGCTGCTTTCAGTGATTCTGAGAGTCTGTATGGCCCACAAAGCCAAAGATTTTTACTACCTGGCCCCTTACAGAAAAAGACAGCTGACCCTTATTCAAGATAATTATAGGAGGCCACACAACACACAATACTCCTCAAAAGATTATGATACAGTATTATTTCCTAATAAAATCAGTCATTTCTAGTTAATTACTTCTCTTAATTACTCAGAATTGAGACCAAGGCAAAAATAATTGCACATATTCATTTCCCACTTTTCTGTTCTACATATAAAACAGTGCACATCTCTTTTCCAGAGAACTCTACATCCTCTCAGAACTTAAGATTTATCAGGTAATATAGTCTGCAGAAATATGCCATAACAGATCATAAAGAAATACCATTAATGAGCTATAAAAACTCTGTGAATTTTAGATGTTTCACATCTTCAACATGAAGGCAATAAACATTAAAATATTAATATTAACAAAGGTACAACGAGGAATTCAAATAAGTCCATTTTTCAACTTTAGGAACCATCATATTACTTCATTTAAGAGACAAGCCTTAGCTGCGATCATTCAAATTCAGTTCTTTGAATTAGAAACATTTTTATAAATTTCACTTGTATCATAGCACCCATCAAATGTATGCTACCTAAAAATTACTATGATTTCTATGTACTATTGATGGCATACTTACATGAATACATATCTCATAGTCGATATAAGAGTGCCAAAAGTCCTCCTTTTGAATCCTAGGATCTCGAACCCAGACACTTACAAATTCCTGTAAGGGCATCACAAAGAAATACGTTTCAGAAATGCAAGCAGGGCTCAGAAGGGCTGAGAGAAATGACTGTACTAGAACAAAACTGAAAGGAGCTTTAACTGATGTGGTTGTAATCCTTTAAAAAAACAAGAAGTTAATGAATCAAGCACCACAGGAAGTCCAAAAAACACTATTGCCACAAATGGAATTTTTATAATAATGCAAAACTGAGCTGGGCGCAATTTGGTTTTACAGGTCATATGAAGACAATAAGAACAGCGTATTCTGAAACTGACTTTCAATTTTTAATCATGAAAAATAGGTTTACATTTTTATCAAGTTTTTAAAAAGGTCATTTCATACTTTCTTCATTTCTCTGCATTAAAACTACAGGCCCTGCCTGATAAGTTACTTGCTAGAACACTAATAAAAAAGAGTGACAAAGGTCATGTGAAAAGCAAGCAAGGAGACCTGAAAATGGCTTTTGTGCACCCCATGCCCTGAGAATAAGCAATACTAACTTAGTAATATGAATAGAAAGATGGGTACTTTTAACATATGTTTCTATTTTTAAAATACACTTTCCCATGTGGTAAACTACTTCTTCATAACAACCTCATGTTATAGGTAAAAGTTAGAGAAGTTAAAAAAATACCGAGTAGATCATTTTATTCCTTTTTAAAGATAATAAGAACAGGAAAGATAAGAAGATAATAAAAACAGGATAAAATTTAAAATACTTTTTAAAAAAGTGCTCTTCACTACACCAGCTTAATTTTAAAATATGAAAACATGTACAACAAAAAATTGTTATGTTTGGCATGATAATCTTTGAAAGTATCATTTATTCATTTGGTGATTATAAATTTGCTAACTGAATTTCATTTAAAATGTTTTTAACCTTTTGTTTTGAAGAAAAAAAAAGATTTCAGGACTGAAATTGTAGGTATTTCTACTGCTTTGCTTTGGCACATCTGAGAAGCAGGCTGTCAATCCTCCAGAGCAGAAGAAGAAGAAATATTATGGAGTTTTCTGGACAAAGACCCTCCATTCTGTTATGCAGATAATAAAATGAGAGTTTGCAAGACAGAAAACAGAAAAGGAGAAAGACAGTCCACATTCCCTTAAACAGCGTTTGCTACCTGTAAGTCTCACCTTCTAAAGTAATACTTTGTTCTTGCACTGGAGATTTCTACCCTACTGCTTGTCCTCAATATGCATACAGAGGTGATGAATTAATGCTCTTATTTTGAAATCTTTTCATTATGTATTTTTAAAGTCGTTTAGAAGACAGACAATAAAAACAAGGCAACAATACAGCAATGTTCTCAACATTTTGGCCATTATTTCTTAAACGCACATTCTTAATTATAAGAAGGATTATAAAAACAATTGTTGATAAGAGGCCCTCTTACATAAAGTGTGGTTGGTTCAATGTAAAGCAGATCCTGCCCAGGGGCAGAAATGAAACAGAACCCAGGCACCCTGCTCTCAGGACACATTTCACCTCCATCTCCTACCAGAGTGTGTGTACGAAACTCATCTTCCCACAGTGCTTTTCACGTACCCATAGTTCTTAGAAGGAATGAATCAGTCATCAGTGAATCAATAAACAAAGGGACAAATAGGTTTAGAACAGGAGAAAAGACCAAAGTCCAGGTAGACCACATCTAACCCGCTAAAGTGTCCCCACACACTCAGGGCAAGACAGAATGTTAACAAGGGCTACCAAGGTTATCCTGCCCCCATTCAGCCGGACCAAGGGAGAAGGCTCCTAGTCATCCAGTCACATGTAAGCCACCCTCCCTCACAGGGTGCTGGCAGCTCCACTTTTCCACTGGAGAAGCAGAAGTTCTTGAAAATCTCACAGGGGAAAGTAAATATTTCCAACAGTTCAGTGTTCCACAGTAACAGCAGAAGATACGCACCCGTTACTGCAACAGTGAGCCTTTCCCCAGGTTAAACAAAAACAAAAGGACAAACAAATGCATTTGTCAATTTTCTACAAACCTGTCATTTAAAAAAGGGTTTCTGAACTAAAATTCCAGAATCCACAGTTACTACAGCATCACAGACTCCTTGACCACTCGACATATTATTAATTGAAGACGGTAGTAATGACAAATATTTCTCAAAAAAATCAGAAGTTCGCCCCCACGTTTGTCTGCTATTGCCCAACTACTAATATCTAAACTTTGAGTAATTTGTCCCTTTTCATGGAAAGAACACTGAAATTATGGTCACAAGACTGGGGTAAATTCTCGTTCACTTACTTCCTAAATTATGTGCTTATTCACTGAGCCTCTGTTTCTACCTCAGGAAAATAGGAATGATGCCTATCCAACCTATCTCAGCTGTTCATTAAGAGGATCAAATTATAAAATACCTGTGAAAGCACCAGGAAAATTTTTATTGTGCTACATGAAGTCAAATATTATATAGAAAGGAAAGTGTTTATAAACCCAAAGCATGAAAGTCTTTCCATAGACTTTGGTAATAAGCAATTCAGAAAAGCTAACACAATTATCTTTTTTAAGTACAAATTTATTAATTTAAGAACCTAGTAGCAAATACTTTAATTCTGTAATTTTTCAGTAAGAGGCAGAGAGACCTAAGGACTTTCACAGGACTTGCTCGGAGCAGGCCCCTCATAATATTTGTAGAAGGAATGAATATCATAATGACAAATTACAGTAAGGAACCTAGTTTCCTCATCTTAATGGGTTAGAATTCTCAGATTCTACCTTTATTAATACTCATTACATCTAATCTTTATGTAGGGAAGGATATGTTGAAAACAGATTCTAAAACTATGCTGGGGAAAAAAAAAATCTCCTAAGAACACAGCAATGCATTTTAAATAGCACACTCAAAATTAACTATGGTGCTAAGTCTCCAAATACTTTCTCAGCCCTGAAAATCTTTAACTTGGTTGAAGGGCTAAATGGTAAGCTTCTTTCCTTCTCATTCCCTTCCACATCTCTGTGGCCCTGAGAGCCATCCCAAGCTGCTGATCTTCACATCCTGTTACCATTCCAGGGTGACCTCATCCAAACATATGGTTCCAAGCACGTAGTACGAACTGATGATTCTCTATCTTGGTCCAGGCATCTCCCCACATATCCAGCCTCCTGCCTAGAAGGTTCACTTGAAAATCCCACTAGCACAGAGTCCACACCCTTTCCACATCCTCCTCCTCATCTCATCCCGAGCAACCCCAGCCAAAAATCCAGAGTCCCTAGACTTCTGTCTCTGACTCACTGACCAAGTCCTGCAGTTTCACTCTCCTTTGATACACCCACCACTTTATTCCCTCTGTGAGTGCTCTGACCCAAGGACGGATAGCATGCACAATGTTAATGCAAGTGCTACTAATTGATCTCTGGGCCTGTATCCAATTCATCCCCCATACTAAAATAAGAACAGTTCCAAAGCACACATCTAGTGATGTCATTTTCCTGCTGAAAATCCTACAAACCTGTCCCATGACCTTCAAGATCAAGTTCAAACTCTGTAGCTAGCACAATACAGCCTTTCATGATTTTCACTCTACTTATCTCCAAAGGCGCAGTTTGGGTCACCACACATGATAGGTCATTTCACACCTGCACGCCTCTGAACACGATGTTCTCTCTGCCTGGACTGCAGTCCTCATCTCACTTTCTGCTTTTTTCCTTTATCGTCACCATCTGGTTCTTTTAGTTTTTGCTAACTCAAATCTATTTTCAAAATGTAACTCAGTCTCTAGAAATCCTTCTGGAATTCCTTTGGAAATCCTCAGATTCCTCCAGTCTGATTAATTTGACTCTTCACCAAGCCCCTACTACCTCCGGGCAGACCTTGGGCATCCTCTCTTTTCACCAAGCCTTGCTGCACTCTGCTTACCTGCAAGCCTCCTTCACTAGATGCTAAGCTCCTTTAGGGTAGCTTAGGCTTTGCAGTGTAACTTGAGTGCCTGGCACATCCAAAGCAGTCCATTAATATCACTTAATGAATAAATGAATGCCTGTAGGAATAAATGAATTGTCTTCAGGGGGGAAAATAAAGATGAGATCAAACTTCAACTGAAATAAAAACCTCATCCACTTGGGCTTTTGGACTCCATGAATTAATGATAAGTTATTTCGCAGCTGGTCTAAAGTTTATCTTAATTTAACAAACCCCTTCCTCTAAGGGTGTGCCAATTAACAGCACATGGCTACAAGAGCAATGTTTAAGATCTATGAGAATCAACTGTTTTTCGAGCACCCTAAAGAACTCCAGAAGCACCTATTTACATAGAAATAATTGAAAATCATCCTGAGAGCTCCAATAACCGGAGTCCCCTAAGACTTCTACCAGATGACAATTTGTTTGCCTAGTTGGAGTTAAAATACGTACTTGAAAGTAATAAAAGTACATTTATTTTAAAATATTCCATAATTCAGATGGGCCTCCCCTCCCCCACACCACAATTAGTAGGAATTAGTGAAGTTTCACGATACTTCCAGCTATGAACAGCACACCCAGGAAGCCAAGGTTCACCTATAATCCCTTAATTAGATGCATCCCTCATGATCCTGCCCACCATCCTTCAAGGGAATGTTGACAGCCTGTCAGCCACAAAGGACAGCTCCAAGTTCCATACCTAGAATCATATGGATTTCCTATGAAAATTGCTTCTGCAGCAGCAGTTAGTCAATTTAATAACCTTATTAAACACTTTAATGACTTCTTGGGCCTAATGATTATTTCTAGTATGAAGGAAGAAGTCAGGCAGAGTAGAATTAAAAATTTAAGCTAACTGATCCCTACTGTTCTCCATGTGAAACAGGCTTCTGAAGAAAGACTGCTGCACTGTTTGAAAATCTAATTCCTATGTTGTCTTATAATAATCACGCCTTGGTTTCAGTGTACCCCCTTCCCTCTCCCAGCCCCATTCCACGTTCAACCTTTATCCATGTATCCATCTACCTTGTCTTTCTTCCCTTAGTCCTCACATGAGATGAAATCAACAGTAAAAATCATCATACTGAACAAAGCATGCATATGGGTCATGCACTGTGGTGTTATACACGTTTTCCTTTAATCTTTACAACAATCCTAAGAGGTCAGCAATATTATTACCCCATTTTACAGACTTAAAAAAAATTGGCTTCTAAAGCTTGAACAACTGGCTCAAAGTCATATGGCCAATAGGCTCAGCTAGGTTTCAGACTCCGGTCTGCCTTGCTCCAAAGCCTGGGCCTTACACACATTCTATCTCCAATTTCACTGTATTTTCAATTTCACATAAGTGCACTATTCTGAAGTGGAAAAATTATTTTCTTTGCTATTAGCTACAGCATTAGTTCAACCAGAATGCTCTTCTGAAATTCTGTCCCACTAGCCTCTCAAAGGTCTTATATTTTATTTTCATATTTGTAGCACCAAGCACAGTACTGGCATCCATTAGTAAGTGCTCATGAAATGCTTGAGAATTAATTAACCAATTTATTTCCTAGAAGATTCAAAAGCAAAGGATGTATAGGTTCTGTATGCTGAAAATTATAAGATGCTGTTGAAAAAAAATCAAAGAAGTATATACTTCTTTGTATATATTTATGGATTGGATGGTTGGCTGGCAACACCGACTCAATGGACATGAGTTTGAGCAAGCTCTGAGAATTGGCGATGGACAGGGAAGCCTGGCGTGCTGCAGTCCAAGGGGTCGCAAACAGTCGGACATGACTGAGCGACTGAACTGAACTGAACTGATGCTGAAGCTGCAACTCCAATACTTTGGCCATCTGATGCGAAGAGCTGACTCACTGGAAAAGACCCTGATGCTGGGAAAGATTGAGGGCAAGAGGAGAAGTGGGCAACAGAGGATGAGATGGTTGGATGGCATCACTGACTTAATGGACATGAGCTTGAGCAAACTCAGGGAGACAGTGATGGACAGAGAAGCCTGGCATGCTGCAGTTCATGGGGTCACAAAGAGTGGGACATGAGTTAGTGGCTGAATGAACAATAAAGCTTTTAGAAAAGAAATACAGGAGAAAATTTTTGCAACCTACAGTTAGACAAAAAGCTCTTAGATTTGACAGCAAGAGTATAATTCATACAAGGTAAGAGAACTAAGGACTTCCCCGGTGGCCCGGTGGTTAAGACTCAGCACTCCCAATGAAGGGGGCACAGGTTCGATCCCTGGTCAAAAAACTAAGATCCTGCATGCCACACACTCCAGACAAAAAAATAAAATACTATAAATGAATCATTTTAAATGTTAAAAAAAAAAAAAAAGGAAAGAGAGCTACATTCTACCTCACCAAAATTAAAAGCCTTTGCTCTGTACCTCCTACAAAGAGGCTGCAAAGACAAATTACAGACTGGAAGAACATATCTGCAAATCACTCATTCCTCAAAGGACTTTAGTTATAATATATAAAGAATTCTCAAAACCCAACATTTAAAAAAAAAAACAACACACAAAGAATTCAACTAGAAAATGGGCAAAACACATGAAAAGACATTTCACTAAGGAAGACACACAGACAGTGAAGAAGCCCATGAAAAGACGTGCAACGTCATTAGCCGTCGGGCATGTGTGTTAGTCACTCAGTCATGTCCAGCCCTTTGCGATCCCACGGACTGTAGCCCGCCAGGCTCCTCTGTCCATGGAATGCTCCCGGCAAGAATACTGGAGTGGGCCGCCATGCCCTTCTCCAGGAGATCTTCCCGACCCAGGGGTCGAATCCAGGTCTCCCGCATTGCAGGCAGAGTCTTTACCATT
>SJYX01012710.1:47931-69275 GCA_006410675.1 Oreotragus oreotragus | reverse complement strand
GTCTAGTCAAGGCTATGGTTTTTCCAGTGGTCATGTATGGATGTGAGAGTTGGACTGTGAAGAAGGCTGAGCGCCGAAGAATTGATGCTTTTGAACTGTGATGTTGAAGACTCTTGAGAGTTTGCAAGGAGATCCAACCAGTCCATTCTGAAGGAGATCAGCCCTAGGATTTCTTTGGAAGGAATGATGCTAAAGCTGAAACTGCAGTACTTTGGCCACCTCATGCAAAGAGTTGACTCACTGGAAAAGACTCTGATGCTGGGAGGGATTGGGGGCAGGAGGAGAAGGGAACGACCAAGGATGAGATGGTTGGATGGCATCACAGACTCGATGGACCTGAGTCTGAGTGAACTCCGGGAGATGGTGATGGACAGGGAGGCCTGGCGTGCTGTGATTCATGGGGTCGCAAAGAGTCGGACACGACTGATCGACTGAACTGAACTGAACTGTTATATCACATAGGGGGAATGTTGTTGAAGATAGACATGATTTGGTGATTTGTATTTGTTGATCTATTTGAGCTTGTCGGGCCCTGAGATTATGAGAATCTTTTTTTTAAGCAGTAATGAAATTATGATTTTGAATAGAATTATATAATGCCATTTTAGAAACTGTACCAACAGTTACAACTGAAATAATATTCACTATGGCAGCTATAATCTAACCACTAAAGCGTTTGTGTTTTTTTAGGGATTTTTTTAGAACAAAGGACAACATGGAATTTGACCAGCGTTTAGAAATTTTAACTGGAACCCACAAATTAGTCTTTTGTCGGACTAAAAAAACACTGTCTTTGGTAACATTAATTGGCACATTATGATTTAAACAACTATATAAATGACACTTAGTGTAGGACAGAATTGAGCCATTATTTTTAAATTGTGTAATGGCAAAAAGATAGGGCGCATTTATACAAGCACAAACATAACCAGTATAATTATATTTAATAGTATAATTTTGTGGGATGGAGACGTGTATAAGTATATGAGACGCTAAATCGAGACAAACAAGTAGAAATTTTTTAAAGATGTCAGTGTTTAGGCCCCAGGACTGGACTGATTATCTGGGGTCTGGGAGGTGAAAGACCTTTGTTGTACCAGTTTAAAAGTTTATCGCATTGATGTCAGAGTCTTGTTTGTGTTTTGTTAAAATGTGGTGTTGAAACATTATATTATTGGCAGGTGTTAGTATTTTTTGTGATTTTGAGCAATTTACAAAGAGTCTATGAGGCCCCCAATCAACAAAAGTCATGTTGGTGTGAACAGAGACTTTTTTAAACCTTTTTTCACAGGTGGACCAGTCCATCTCTGGCACAGATGATTTTTTTTTAAGATATGTTGTCACAAGAAGGCTCAGAAGGCATCTGTTGTAATTTTTGTTTTAGTGTTGTGACCGGTCGGGGGGTGTGAAGCAAGGTCTGTCTGTCTTTTGACTCTTTTGAGTGGGACCCACTGTTTGGTTTTATCATCTAAAATGACAACATAATATCTCTTGTCTAGGAACTTAAGTGCTTTTGGCCTCCATTGATTAAGACATTTAACCCTGTGTCTCTTGTCTGTGTAAAGGCAAATTAAAATAATTGATTGTTAGAAGGACTATAGGCAAAATGGCTTTAGGTCTACAGGGGTCTCTTAGCTTATTTTCTCTGTTTTGTAGATTAAGAACAAGCTTGAGTGTATGGTGGGCCCGTTTAATGATGGCTTGACCTTGAGGATTGTACGGGATGCCAGTAAGATGGCAAATACCCCACTGATGTATGAAATCACGAAAAGCATTGGCTGTAAAAGCAGGACCATTGTCTGTTTTGATGGAGGCAGGGATCGCCATCACTGAAAAACATTGTAGAAGAGCTGTGACTGCAGCTTTAGCAGTCTCGGCGGTGGAAGGAACCGCCCAAATGAAGCCGGAAAAGGTATTTATGACTATAAATAACAATTTAAAAGGGGGCGGTTTGTAATGCGTAAAATCAGCTTGCCATAATTTATTTGCTTGTAAGCCTCTAGGATTAGTCCTTTGGGGATTCGTGGTCAAATGAAAGGGGGAAGGTGTAGCACAGTCTCGAACCATTTTTTTAGCCATTTGTCTCATTGGAAAAGACTCTGATGCTGGGAGGGACTGGGGGCAGGAGGAGAAGGGGACGACCGAGGATGAGATGGCTGGATGGCATCACTGACTTGATGGACGTGAGTCTGAGTGATGGACAGGGAGGCCTGCTGCGATTCATGGGGTCGCAAAGAGTCGGACATGACTGAGCGACTGAACTGAACTGAACGGTATTTTATACTGAACGTGTAGTCTATTAGTATGGAAGAGCTGATGTTTTTGTTTGGGGGAAGAGAATATAGGGGCGATGAGGCGATCAGCCAAATCATTGTCTAAAGGACAGGGAGGCCTGCTGCGATTCATGGGGTCGCAAAGAGTCGGACATGACTGAGCGACTGAACTGAACTGAACGGTATTTTATACTGAACGTGTAGTCTATTAGTATGGAAGAGCTGATGTTTTTGTTTGGGGGAAGAGAATATAGGGGCGATGAGGCGATCAGCCAAATCATTGTCTAAACTGAGGGGTCTTGGTAAATGGGAATGAGCACCAATGTGAGTAATAAAGAAGGGATGGAGTCTAGCTTTTATTTTTTGCTGAATCAATAAGAACAAGTGTATAAGATCACTTTTATTGGATATAAAATGAGCCGTTATAAAGGATGGAAAAAGATGTGTCACGTAGCAAGAATCAGTTAAAATATTTAGTGGGGTTTTTATTAGAATAAGTAAACAATATAATGTGAATAATTTTGTTTTTTTGAACGGATTGATAAGGACTTTTAATTTTTTTTGTAGGTTGGGACCTATTATGGCTGTCCATCTTGCCTTATTTTTTATCTATAAAATAATTAGGTGTATTTATGAGAGGGTGTTTAGAAACAATATTGTTGATGATAAAAGAAGTATTTTGTAATAAATTTTATAATTTTTTTTTAGGCGGGTTGGCCAATAACTTTCTTGAATAATCAGCAAGGGCTATCTGAATGGTAGTGGACACCTGCAGAGCATTATCAATTTTTGTTTTTGTCAAAGGTAGGTAAATTTGAGTAGGATCATATCTAGCTATAGCGTACAAGCAAGAGAGAGCGTGTAAGAAAAATGATTTTTTTTATTAAGTCTATATAGGAAACTGTGTTTAGTCTGTTTGGAATGGAGATATACCCATTTAATAGGGTGATTCTCTTGTACTATAATGGCAGTAGGAGATATCTTAGTATCAAAGACATATATCTGAAAAGGGGAATTGTAATTAATACAGTAAACAAATGTTTGTTTAATTTTTTGTTTTATCAATTGTAATTTTTTTTTTAGCTTTAGGGGCAAGTTGTCGGGGACTATTTAAATCAGAGGAACCTTTTAATAATTTGAATAAGTTTTGTAAAGCATATGTGGGAATTTTTAAGGTAGGTTGTAGCCAATTAATATTTCCAAGAAGTTTTTGGAAATCATTAAGTGTTTGTAAATTATTTTCTTAATAGAAAGTTTTTTCAGCGTTACAGTGGAGCGGTCCANCGGGGACTATTTAAATCAGAGGAACCTTTTAATAATTTGAATAAGTTTTGTAAAGCATATGTGGGAATTTTTAAGGTAGGTTGTAGCCAATTAATATTTCCAAGAAGTTTTTGGAAATCATTAAGTGTTTGTAAATTATTTTCTTAATAGAAAGTTTTTTCAGCGTTACAGTGGAGCGGTCCATAAGATATCTAAGATATTTAAAAGGGGAATGGTGTTGCAATTTATCTTTTGTTATTAGCAGCCCATGATTAGTTAAATTGGTTATGACCTCATTATTCAATAAACTTACTTGAGATTTTGAGGGAGAAGCCAATAAAATGTCATCTATGTAATGAATGAGATATGCCTCAGGGAATTGTTGTCTGGTGGGCTGCAAAATTTTATCAACCAGGAACTGACAGACCATAGGGGAGTTTTACCTTGGGGCAGGACCTTCTATTGATATCATTGAACAGGGGATTGATTGTCAATAGAAGGTATTGAGAAGGCATTTGCCTGTCATCTGGATGTAAAGGTATAGTGAAAAAGCAATCTTTTAAATCAATACTCATAATAGCCCAGTCTTTAGGGACCATGGCAGGGCCTGGGAGTCTTGGTTGTAATGTTTTTATAGGAATCATTATAGTGTTAATATTTTTTAAATTTGTTAGCATTTTTTATCTGATTTTTTTTTTAATGACAAAAACTGGTGAGTTTCATGGTGATTGAGTAGTTTTTATTTTATTTTGTTGTAGTAGTTTAGCCACCAAAGTATGCAAAGTGGACAGTTGTTGTTTTTTTGATGGGGGCCACTGAGTTGTCTAGATAGGTTTATCAGACTTTTATTTTAACTTTAGTGGCTTTATCTCAGTGACCCCTAAGAAGTCACCTGAGTTTGTTATAGGAAGTCTTTTTTTCACAGATTTAATGGTAATGGGGCAATATCCAGTTTAATGTAAATGACTAATTGATCAGGGCCCGGGGCTTGTAAGTAAGATGAACTAACATAAGTTTGAGCTGTATCTGTAGTTTTAATTTCCACCAGCTGGTGGGAGGCTAAAACCATAGGCCAATCTGAAGGCCATTTTTTTTGTTTTTATGATGGAGATATTTGTCCCAGTGTCTAACATTTTTTAAAAAGTTTTTTTTTTTTTTTTTAAATTTTAACATGGGCCTATTGATTTTTTTTAATAACAGTAGAAAGGGCTGCAGTAACGTTGGTACTCTCAAAGCCACCTGTTCTGGTATCTGTTTTTTTATTAAGTGGGGGCACATAAGGTAATAGCAATAGCTGAGTAAATCTGTCACCCTTTTGTAAATACAAGTTGTGAGTCACATGTAACATTAATGCAATTTTATCCATGTAATCTTTATCAATGATCTCAGTATGTACAATTATCTTGTGCATGGTGCTGTTGCTTCGTTTTAACAGGAGGCCTATAGTATTTTTTGGTATAGGGCCAAAATATCTAGTTAAGATTTTCATAGGATTATTTACCATTAATAATTTTATATCTTGGGGAGCAGGAACGTCTAAACATGCTCTATGTCTGGTAGCTGCTGTTAATTTAGTAATATTTGGTTGTCCTCTTTGTTTAACGGGGCTAGAGGAGAGCCCCTGTTTTAGTTTTTCGAAGGAGGTGTCTGAATGGGTAAAGCATTATCTTGTTTATCAAATCTAGAGCGGTATTTACTCAGCCAATGATTTTCTTTTTTATATCTTGGGCAGAGCCCGGGAGGCTTAGTTTTAATAGCCCCTCTTTTGTCAGGAGAAAGACCTGCTTGCCGTGGCAAGTGACACTGCTTTCACATGTGTCCCGGCTTGCCGCAGTTAAAACATTTAAATTTAGACTTTTGGGAAACATTTAAGGTTTTTAAAGAGGCTATTTTAGCTTTATGTTGAATTGTCTCCATATTTTTGCAGGCTTTTAAGTATTTTATAACTCTTTCTTGCTCCTTAATAGGTCTGATAATAGCCTGACAATCTTTATTAGCATTATCAAAGGCTAATTGTTTTAAAATGATTTTTTGCAAAGATGTATCTTTAAGACTGTGATCAATGGCTTCCTTTAATTTATCAATAAATTGAGCATATTTTTTAGTTGGTCTCTGCAATATTTTTACAAAAGATCTATCAGAGGTGAAACTGNATAATAGCCTGACAATCTTTATTAGCATTATCAAAGGCTAATTGTTTTAAAATGATTTTTTGCAAAGATGTATCTTTAAGACTGTGATCAATGGCTTCCTTTAATTTATCAATAAATTGAGCATATTTTTTAGTTGGTCTCTGCAATATTTTTACAAAAGATCTATCAGAGGTGAAACTGTCGATTTTAGCCCATGTTCTGATAGCTGCTTTTTAAATCTAGTATAACATGGGTGGCTGCACAAATTGTAATTGTGCAGCAGTTTTAGCTATAGTTTTGGTGCCGGTGAGAATTTTAAAATTTAGTTTACCAGGGTTTTCCCTGCTTTGTTGTTCTTGCAAGATTAATTTGGCTTCATCTGTGACCCATATTTGCCATTGTAATAGCTGTTGTGAAGTCATAACCATTTTAGCAACGTAAAAAAATCTGCATGAAGCCATTGATCCACCCAGCCCCTAAGAAATTTCATACAGTCGGGTGAGGTAGGTCCATATAACGTACATGCCTTTTTGAATTGCAAACCAGGGTTTTCCCTGCTTTGTTGTTCTTGCAAGATTAATTTGGCTTCATCTGTGACCCATATTTGCCATTGTAATAGCTGTTGTGAAGTCATAACCATTTTAGCAACGTAAAAAAATCTGCATGAAGCCATTGATCCACCCAGCCCCTAAGAAATTTCATACAGTCGGGTGAGGTAGGTCCATATAACGTACATGCCTTTTTGAATTGCATGAGCAAACCAAAATCAGGTGATTGCCATTGATTATGTCCAGGTTGAGGATTATTAAATTGGACCGGAAAAGCCCACGCATAAAGAGGCATGTCCCGAGGAGGAATGCTAGGAAACTGGGGAGCAGCAGCAGCAGCGGACAGCGTTGCAGCGGGCGGAAAGGCCGGTGTTAGAGGCTTGTTAATATGAGCTCGCGAAAAGCAAGGTAAAGGCGGATCAGGGGCCTCTGGCAAAGATGATTGTTTAGCTGCTTTCAGCACCTGTGACTCTTGTTTGTCTGTAACCTGTTCTAGCATGACATTTTTTTAATTTAAAACCTCTGATAGATCTTTTTCTTTTAATTCACATTTATACAGGGATCGAACAGTTTTAACCTCTAAATCTCTTCCTGAGCCATCTAATTGTTCCATAACAGCCCGTAAAAGAGACCAAGTTACCCACCATTGTGGGGGAATTTTTACCCCCTGTCTATCAGCTTTTAAAACATTATTTTTTACTCTAGTCTAAATTTGTAAATCTAAGGTTCCTTCCTCCGGGAACCATGGATTATATTCAACCACTGTCTGGTAACAGCTAGTTAACTGCTCTTTAGGCAGGTTAACCCGATATTGTTTCAAGAAATGATGCATGGGATGAACAAAAGGAATTTCACTTGTCTGATGTCCCATCCTACTTCCCTCGCTTCTGCAGGAGTTCAGCCCTTTTCCAAAATCAGTCTGCTGCTTCGAGGCCCACGGTGGGTACCATCTGTAAGGCTCGGAGAACTGCGCTCTGAAAAGGACACTCAGGGACAGCCTCTAGTGGACTGACAAAGTTTATTATCCAATTGTGTAGTTTTATAATTTTCAGGGAATAGAGCATAAGACAGACTTGCACGTAGCCATTCCAGATAAACATCAAAGCATTTAAGCATAAAATACAGTTCCCACTNGACACTCAGGGACAGCCTCTAGTGGACTGACAAAGTTTATTATCCAATTGTGTAGTTTTATAATTTTCAGGGAATAGAGCATAAGACAGACTTGCACGTAGCCATTCCAGATAAACATCAAAGCATTTAAGCATAAAATACAGTTCCCACTGCCCAAGCCATAACATAGCTTTGGCGAAACTCTAAAAGGAGTCTTATCATGAAACAACAGTCCTTGCTCCCAGAAACAGGTGGTAAGAAGGAAGCCTTTGAATGCTTCAAGGTGGGCATATAACCCTTTGTTATCCGTTCTCAGCTTCAGGCACTTGGTGAACGCTCATAACCCTTTGTTATGTTTGTTTCAGCTTTCAACCTTTGTCGTGAGTGGAGCAAATACATTTTCAGTATTTGCTGAAAACCTTCCAGCGCCTCCACAAAGCTGATCACTTAGCATTTCCACTCCCTAACCGTTAGTATCTATCCATGAAAGATGAAGTAATATACCCACAAAAAGGTTTGTATAAGAATATTTGAAAAAAAAAAAAAGAATATCTGAAGAAGCTTTATTCATATTAAGGCCAAACTAGAAATAGCCCAAGGGTCCATCAACAGATAAATACTCTGTAGAATACTCATGCCTTGGGATACTACTCAACAATCAGTTCAGTTCAGTTCAGTTGCTCAGTAGTAGCATCCAACTGTTTGTTACCCCATGGACTGCAGCACACCAGGCTTCCCTGTTCATCACCAACTCCCCGAGTCCACCCAAATCTGTGTCCACTGAGTCGATGATGCCTCCAACCATGTCATCCTCTGTCGTCCCCTTCTTCTCTCGCCTTCAATCTTTCCCAGCATCAGAATCTTTTCCAATGAGTCAGTTCTTCGCATCAGGTGGCCAAATTATTGGAGCTTCATCTTCAGCATCAGTACATCCAATGAATATTCAAGACTGATTTCCTTTAGGATGGACTGGCTTGATCTCCTTGCAGTCCAAGGGACTCTCAAGAGTCTTCTCCAACAATAAAAAGGAGTAAACTACTTATACATACAGCGACATTGATGAATCTCAAATATATTATGCTGAACAAAATTAGCCAGACATAAAGTAGTACTTACTCTTTGATTCTATTTATATGAAGTTCTAGAACAG
Organism: Oreotragus oreotragus; assembly: GCA_006410675.1. Lineage (NCBI taxonomy): Eukaryota > Metazoa > Chordata > Mammalia > Artiodactyla > Bovidae > Oreotragus > Oreotragus oreotragus. Next base: position 60,796 of record SJYX01012710.1, on the reverse strand, counting down.
GCAAAACTAATGTTTGGTGGAAAAATATACTAATGGTGTTTCCCTTGGGCGAGTGACTGGACAGGCATGAGGGGAATTTCTAGAATGATATTTATGTTCTGCATCTTGATATAGATTTGGGTTACACAGGCTTTGAATTTGCCAAAGTTATTTGAATGTATATGCTTAAGTCTTGTGTGTTACATTGTATTCAAATTTTATTTCAGTATATTCTTAAAAAGAATTGTGAACAAATATTGAACTCTCACTAATGCTGAAATATATAGGGAGATATGTCCCACTGTCTGCAATTTTATTTTTTTAATTAATTTATTTATTTTAATTGGAAGCTAATTACTTTACAATATTGTGGTGGCTTTTGCCATACATCGACATGTATTGGCCACTGGTGTACATGTGTCCCTGCAACCTGAACCCCCCTCCCACCTCCCTTGCCTGCAATTTTAAAATGCATCAAAAAAAAAATGACATATTAATGGATAGGTGGATAAAAGGATGAAAAATGGATTGAATAGATATGCAATAAAACATGTGCGTAGTAAAATGTTAACTGAAGAACCTAGGTAGGGAATGTAGGTGTTCACTATAAAGTCCTTGCAACTTTTCCGAATGTTTGAAAATGTTCATAATAAAATGTTGGCAAAAGTCTGCTTCCTCATTCACCAGGTTTCCTTAGCATTAAGCACTGAATAGGGGTTTCTCTGGTGGCTCAGGGGTAAACTGGTCTTCATGCATTCTCCCTCCTGCGCAGCTCTCAGATCCTAACTTCTCTCCATTCCCTCCGCCATTGTTTCAGTTCCAGTCAAATCATCTGTCTGGATTGCTGTTCCCAGAAGCAGCGTCTTGCTTCCGGCCTTGTTTCACTCCATTGTCTTTCTCCAGATTGTAGTTGTGTGCTCTTTTATTTATTACTACTTTTTAAAAATACTTATTGACTTTCTTTATCTGGTTGGGCTGGATTTTCTTTGTGGCCTGTGGAATCTCATTCCCTAACCAGGGATTGAACGTGGGCCCACTGCATTGAGAGCATGGCATCTTAGCCACTGGACCACCAGGGAAATCCCCGTGCTCTTTTAATTAAACAAATCTGATCAGGTCCCTTTCCCCTGAAAAGTTTTCAGTGTTGCCCCATTGCCCTCTAGATAAAGTCCACACTCTTTAACCCTTATCAAGGATCTTTAGGGTCTGGACCTTGATTAGAGTTGCAGTCCCATCCCTGGTCATTCACTCTCCTTTGTCCCTTTTTCTCTCCACTAGGTATTAGAATGAATAGGTTCAATAGGTATTAGAATGAATGAGTTTCTTTGTGCCTCAATTTTCTCATCTATAAGATGGAGACAGCTGCTTCTCTCACAATTATGATAATCAGAAATAATATCTGTGACATGCCTGCTGCATTGCTGGGTGCATAGAAGGCACTTGATAAATGGTAACTTTTAAACTAATGGTAACTTTTGTTAAAATATAACCAATATTCTAAGAAATGATGTCTAAACTCGAGTGATGTAAAATAATGACTCAAACATTGTGTTTCTAAGTTTGGTCTTGTCATTTATTGAATATTTTTTTCATATTTATTTATTTTCAGCTGTGCTGGGCCCTCATTGCTGCGGGCAGGCTTTCTCTGGTTGCAGCGAGTTGGGGCTACTCTCTAGTTGCAGTATGGGGGCTCAGTAGTTGTGGTACACGGGCTTAGTTGTCCTGAGGCATGTGGGATCTTCCCTGACCGGTGATTGAACCCGTGCTCCCTTTACCCTGGGAAGCCCATAGTTGGAAAGGAGAAAGAAGTTTTTTAGTTTTTAGTTTTTGGTTCATTTGTTGGTTTTAAGAAGGTAAAGTGTTAGCATGCAATGCAGGAGGCCCTGGTTGGATTCCTGGGTCAGAAAGATTCACTGGAGAAGGGGTAGGCTACCCACTACAGTATTCTTGGGCTTCCCTTGTGGCTCAGCTGGTAAAGCATCTGCCTTGCAATGCAGGAGACCTGAGTTTGATCCCTGGGTCAGAAAGATCCCCTGGAGAAGGGAAAGGCCACCCACTCCAGTATTCTGGCAAAGAGTTGGACGTGACTTTCACTTCACTTCATTTGTTGGTTTTAAGAAGGTAAAGTATTAGCATGTTAAAATGAGCCAGTAAACAGGAAAAAGTGTACCTCCCTCCTTATTAACAAGAGGTTAAGAATGTTTGGAATGCTCAGGACAGCCCTGGTTTATACCTGTAATGGTTAACAGTACCTCTTTCACACTTCACGCTGTGACAATGTGGGAGGTAATTTTTATGGTCAGCCTAGACAAGGGGGAAGCCCAGAATGGGTCCAGATTTGGCTAATGTTGAAAGTGAAAGAATTGGGCCCCAAAATTGAAGTTTTCATCTGTGTGTGTTTAGTTTTTTGGTTGTTTGTTTTTTTTTTTTCCCCTCCTGAGAGTTCTCATCTAGTGGTTTCTACTTCCTTTGTGTACTAGGGAAGAAATGTCCCTGTCTTAGGGAGATGTGAAACCATTTATCTCAGATAGGGACTCAAGCCCAGNGTTTTTTTTTTTTCCCTCCTGAGAGTTCTCATCTAGTGGTTTCTACTTCCTTTGTGTACTAGGGAAGAAATGTCCCTGTCTTAGGGAGATGTGAAACCATTTATCTCAGATAGGGACTCAAGCCCAGCCAAAACCACTTTGGGACTCGAACCCAGTAGCTGGGACTCAAACTCAGCCAAAACTTCGCTTGGGACTTCAACCCAGTCAAAACCCAGTTTGGGACTTGAACCCATGTGGCTGGGACTCAAACCCAGCCAAAACCCACGGTACCTGGTTTTAGGGCCTAATAAAGCTCAGGTTCTTGATGTCTCATCACAGAAAGAATTCAGTGAGAGACAAAGTGACAGGTGAGAAATTTATTTATTCAGATTTAGAGAGAAGCACACTCCACAGACAGAGAGTGGGCCGTCGGGGCAAGTGCAGTCATGAAATGTGGTCTGGTCAGTGTTTATAGGCTGGGTAATTTCACATGCTAATGAGTGGGAGGATTATCCCAGCTGTTTTGGGGAAAGGTGGAGATTTCCAGATTTGGGCCACCGCCCACTCCTTGGACTTTTGGCGGTGCACCTCTGGGTCTGTCATTGCACTTGTTGATTGAGGATCAAGGTCCGGTCTTGTCTGCCATCTTGGTCCCATTTGGTTCTAACTGGCCTATGTTGTGTCCTTCAGTTCAGTTCATTCGCTCAGTTATGTCCCTCTCTTTGTGACCTAGTGGACTGCAGCACCCCAGGCTTCCCTATCCATCACCAATTTTTAGAGTTTGCTTAAACTCACGTCCATCGAGTCAATGATGCCATCCAACCATCTCATTCTCTGTCATCCCCTTCTCCTGCCCTCAATCTTTCCCCCATCAGGGTCTTTTCTAATGAGTCACCTTCTTTGCATCAGGTGGTCAAAGTATTGGAGCTTCAGCTTCAGCATCAGTCCTTCCAATGAATATTCAGGACTGATTTCCTTTAACACTGACTGGTTTGACCTCCTTGCAGTCCAAGGGACTCTCAAGAGTCTATTCCAACACCACAGTTCAAAAGCATCAATTCTTCGGCACTCAGCTTTCTTTATGGTCCAACTCTCTTATCCATACATGTCTACTGGAAAAACCATAGCTTTGACTAGACGGACCCTTGTCGGCAAAGTAATGTCTCTGCTTTTTAATATGCTGTCTAGGTTGGTTGTAGCTTTTCTTTCAAGGAGTGTCTTTTAATTTCATGGCTGCAATCACCATCTGCAGTGATTTTGGAGCCGAAGAAAATAAAGTCTCTCACTGTTTCCATTGTTTCCCCATCTATTTGCCATGAAGTGATGGACTATGTCATTCTTTCAAAATTGTGCCCTGCTCCTTTCCCTGCTGTTAGAGATGGAGGAGCAGAAGCCAGAAAGAGAGATGGATTTATGACAGTTTATGACAAGAATGAGAGGAGAAACTGGCCAAAGTCAAGTGGCATCTCCAAGGTCACCTACCTGGTGACATGGTCAGAATTCAAAACCAGGCCTGCCCAGCTCTGAAGTCAACTCCAGAGATAATTTGCGCTCTTTCTACAATACCAGCCTCCCCTCCTCATTAGAATGTATCTATCATGTCTGCTATCAGCCCTCAATTTTATGTTCAGGCCACTCTCTGAGCAGGGGTGCCTTTCTCCTCTCCCCATCACAACCATCACCACCATTCTGGAAGACTTTCCAAGCACAAGTAAATGAAATAAACATTAGGCATCCTCTTCTTGGCATCTCTCCTAAAAGAAAAGATTTGGTGGGAAATTACTTGGAAATTTTGTCAAAAATGCAATTTGGATTATGCCTAAATATCACCATGTTGTTCCTTCTGTGTCTTGTTACTCATTTGTTTATTGTTGGTGTTTTTCTTCTTCTTCTTTTTGTTAAATAGTTTTGAGCAGCTACCATGTGTCAGGCACTGTCCTCAGGAACTCAGGAACAAAAAATAGATAAGATCCTAGCCCTCAAGGCATGATCAGGCTACTAACAACAAGAAAGACAGTCACAATACAGGCTGAGAAGCAATGCAGAAGTGCATACCAGATACCAGTGATAACACAAGAATAAGGATAAACTCTGCTTGGGAGCACTAGGGAACCTTCTCTGAAAGGGTTAAATACACAAGGCATCCTGAAAAAGGAAGACCAGTTGACAAAAGAGGAGGGCACTCTGGGCCAAGGCCTTGAGTTAGGGGTGGACCAGCATGGCTTGTGTAGGAACTCCAAGGAGGATGCTGGAGCTTGCTCATAGTACTAATAATAACCACCATCTGTTACGTAACTTAGTTTTAGTATCTTCACATCCACAACAACCCTAGAAAGTACTTCACTAATCTCCCCATTATACAGATGAGTAAAATGAGGCTGGGAGATTAGTAACTTGCCCAAAATCATGTAGCTAGGAAACGGTATCAGCTGGCCTTGAACTCTGGACTCTAGGATTGTTCCTCTATAAAACAAGTTCAGAAAAACAAGAGGGAAAACAGCAGGAGAGGAGCTATTTGAAGGTGAGATTCTTTCATCTGCATTGCATTACAAGGGTTTTCAGTTAAACTCTAATAAAGTAAGGGAAGTTCTAATGAGTAATGAAACTTTTAAAAGAGTAAGGCAATGGCAACTTGACAGTATGCTAAAGAGGTTTTACTTTTTTCTAAAGGGAAACATATTAAAGGGTTTTACACACATTTAAGGATTTAAGCATAGATAATCAAAAGTCATGGACTTCCCTGGTGGTCCAGTGGACAAGAATCTGCCTGCCGATGCAGGAGAAGTCAATGCAGGGGACACAGGGTCTATCGTTGCTCCAGGATGATTCCACATCCAGCGCGGCAACTAAGCCCGTGTGCCACAGCCACTGACGCCTGCTCACGCCAGAGGCTCTGCTCTACAATAGAAGAAGCCACCACAGTGGAAAGCCCATACACCACAACGGAGAGGAGCAGCTGCCCACCGCAGCTAGAGAAAGCCCTTGCTCAGCAACGAAGAGCCAGCACACAAATGAATGATCTTTTAAAGTCGTTGCATCAAGCATTCCATGAAGTATAACAGTAAGTGGGATGGACAATAATATGATAAGGTAATTAAAAGATGGAGTCTCCACCAAAGATGGAGAGGATGTAGAGGAAAGGGAACCCTCTTGCGCCGTTGTTGGGAATGTGAACTGACAGAGCCACTATGGAAGACAGTGTGGAGACTCCTTTAAAAACTAGGAATAAAACCACCATATGACCCAAGAATCCCACTACTAGGCATATACCCTGTGGAAACCAAAGTTGAAAAGGACACATGTACCCCCAATGTTCACTGCAGCACTGTTTACAATAGCTAGAACATGGAAGGAGCCTAGATGTCCACTGACAGATAAATGGATAAAGAAGTTGTGGTACATATACACAATGGGATGTGACTCAGCCATAAAAAGGAACACATTTGAGTCAGTTCTGTTGAGGCGGATGAACATAGAGCCTATTATACAGAGTGAAGTAAGTCAGAAAGAGAAAAACAAATATCATATACTAACACATACATATGGAAGCCGAAAAATGGTACTGATGAAATTATTTGCAGGGAGACACAGACATAGAGAATAGACTTATGGACAAAGGGGTGGGGAGAAGGAAGGACAGGGTGGGATGTATGGAGAGAGTAACATGGAAGCTTACAATCAGTTCAGTTCAGTTCAGTTCAGTCGCTTAGTCGTGTCCGACTCTTTGCGACCCCATGAATCACAGCACGCCAGGCCTTCCTGTCCATCACCATCTCCCGGAGTTCACTCAAACTCACGTCCATCGAGTCAGTGATGCCATCCAGCCATCGCATCCTCGGTCGTCCCCTTCTCCTCCTGCCCCCAATCCCTCCCAGCATCAGAGTCTTTTCCAACGAGTCAACTCTTCGCATGAGGTGGCCAAAGTACTAGAGTTTCAGCTTTAGCATCATTCCTTCCAAAGAAATCCCAGGGCTGATTACATTACCCTATGTAAAATAGATAGCCAATGGAAATTTGCTGTATGACTCAAGGAACTCAAACTGGGGCTCTGTAGCAACCTAGAGGGGTGGGAGGTGGGAGAGAGGTTTAAGAAGGAGGGGACATATACATACCTATGGCTGACTCATGTTGATGCTTGGCAGAAACCAACACAATTCTGTAAAACATTTATCCTTCAATTTTAAAATTAATTAATTCTTTAAAAAGTAGTTGCATCAAGCACACAGTGAATTATAATAGTAAGAGAATAATCTGCTAGTTCACTAAAAGATGGAGTCTCCACATGTGCAACACTGTGCCAGGTAGGGTGGGAAAAAGCTTCACCTTTTCCAACACCTTCATATATTTTGCTCCATAAGTATCACTGAGACTGGCCACTTACCTTTAGAAAGAGACTTGAGCTTCTTGGAGGAAGCTGACCTTGCAATTAGCCTGCTTACAGAATAACAGCAAGTAGAAGCTGACTAAAGAAACTTGCAACTTTTGATTTTAAGTTACTTATAATCCAAATCATCAATTCTGTTCTCTGGTTTCATTATCAACAACTTATTTTTTCCTCTATAGGGTTTTTGTTTTTAATTGAAATATAGTTGATATACAGGCTTCCCTGGTGGCTCAGTGGTAAAGAATCCACCTGCCAATGCAGGAGACACCAGTTGGATCCTTTGGTCAGAAAGATCCCCTAGAGAAGGAAATGGCAACCCACTGGAGTATTATTCCCTGGGAAGTCCCATGGACAGAGGAGCCTGGTGGATTACAGCCCATGAGGTCTCAAAGAGTCAGATACAACTTAGCAACTGAAAAAAAAAACTTGATTTTTTTTTAATAGTATTGTGTTAGTTTCTGCTGCACAGCGAAGTGATTCAGTTTTGTATATATATATATATATATACACATATACATATACACACATTCTTTTCTATATCTTTGCCGTTATGGTTTATCATAAGATTTTGAATATAGTTCTCTGTGTTATATAGTAAGACCTTATTGTTTAGCACTAGCAATTTTCTGTCCAGAGTCCTTGATATATTGTAACACCATCTCTTGCTCTTCACTCTTTTTGCAGCAGCCATCTCAGAGAAAAAGAGGAGTTCAGTCACACTAGGTTTGTGCTGATGTCATAAGCAGGAAAAGTATGGAATCTGTAACTGAGGCAATAGGAAGGAGTGGTCTAATCCTAGGGTAGCTGAGAAGAGAGCACAGGATCAAAGGTCAAATTCTAAGCACTGCAAGAAGTCTGGAGACCTGTTACACTATGCACACATGCGTGTAGTCACTCTGTCGTGTAAGACTCTTTGCAACCCCGTGGACTGTAGCCCTCCAGGCTCCTCTATTCATGGAGTTTTCCAGGCAAAAGTGCTGGAGTGGGTTGCCATTTCCTTCTGTACAGGATCTTCCCAACCCAGGGATCGAACTCATGTCTCCCTCATTGGCAGGTCGATTCTTTACCACTGAGCCACATGCCCCTTAATTGGCATTCAGACAAAGACCACTCCCCAAGATGTGAGTAGGTACTGAATGAAAAGAAGATTCTGTACTCATGGGGAGATGCTCAATTAAACTAAACAGATACTGGTTTATTTTCGGTTTTCGCTACAATATTTCTCAGGGCTTTTAAAATGCTAGCATGAAGCCAGTTTTCTTACACATCATCTGTTAATCCTTCTAGAACTCTGTTCACTGAAAAACTTGGGGACAGTGCTTCTCAAAGTGCCATCTGCAGAATCCCCAAAACTCTCACAGATCCTCCAGGAGATAAACAATAAGCAAACAAACAAAAAACCAGAGACAAAACATTCAAAGCTATTGTAAGTAATCTGATTGCCACAATGTCCAAGGCCATGATCAGAGGGCTTGTTGTATAGGGTACAGAACAGTGTGGGTGTTGCAGGTTGCAGGGCGGGTGGCATAGGGTGTTAGCCTTGTCCTAGTGCAGCAGAATCACATACAGATTGCACAGCACAGTTTGCTGATCACTGGTTTAAGAAACACTGATGAACCGTCTCTGTTGTACACACTGGGTGTTGACACCCAGAGACATAAAGTGACTTGTTCAAGGTCATGAGCGTCATTAGCAAAGGGCTCACTCTAAGGATTGCCCACTAGGGGAGCCAGATGGAAGGAAAAATTAAAAATAGAAGAAAAATGTCTCTTGAAAATGATTTCATGACAGTGGTTCTGATTTTTAAGTGGCATTTATCTAGCAGGTCTCCATGCAGCCCTTCCCAGGATCCCGACAAAGAAAATGAAAATTCAGTCAGCTAGACAAAGCTAATGCGGAAATCTGCTAAGAAGCTCCATGATAAGCAGGACTGAGGAAATTCAGTCTTGAAATAGTTCATACCTGGAAACAGTGGGAGAACAGGGTGTAGCTCCTTCCTTTGTCTGGCATTGACCCAGACTCAGGAATAGGCAGGTAACAAATGAGTGAAGCTGGCCAAGGGAGAGGTAGGAGGAGGCGAGCAGGGACTGCGGCCAACCAGAGAGAAGGTGGCCTTGTCCACAGGCACCGCTGCTCCTCAGCTCTAGCCAGTTGCCGCCATGAGAAATGCAGGCCTAGCACTGTCACGTCTTTTTTAATATATTATTTTCATCTTTGACTTTTTGTTTTGAGATACTTACAGATGCACATGTAGCTGTAAGAAGTGTTACCCACCAGGGTTCTTGGCCTCCTTAATCAATAGAAATTGATAGGAGGTCAGATAAGAAATTCAGACAAGGTTTTACAGGGACCCCTGCTCAGCAGGAGAGAGCCAAAGCAAAGAACTGGTTTCCTTGTTCACTCCCTAAGGAGGGGCGAGCTGGTTCTTTATTTGGGATAAGGGTAAGGGTGGGTCCAGGGGTGGGGCCTGAGGGGGTGGCTCAGGTGGTCTGCCTTGGTGGTGTTATGTGGGTTTTGGGTCTTTCTGTATCTTGTTCATAATTTGCCCCAACTGCACATGCAGTTATTTTTAATCCCTTATAGTTTCTTTGTATTCTGTTGTTGAGATGTTTGTCCAGGTGCAAAGCACTGCAGCAAAGGGTCCCAGGTCCCAGTCTGTCTCAGAAGTAATACAGATACCTTTTACTCAGTTTCTCCTAATGATAACATATTGCCAAGTTCTGGTGCAATATCCTCAGACAGTAAAGAATCCACTTACAATGCAGGAGGCCCAGGTTTGTTTCCTGGGTCAGAAAGATCCCCAGGAGAAGGGCATGACAACCCATTCTTGCCTGGAGAACCCCGTGGACAGAGGAGCCTGGTGGGCTACAGTCCTTAGGGTTGAAAAGAGTGGGCCAAGACTGAGCGACTAACAGTTTCACTTTCTTTCAGTGCAATGTCACAACAGAATACTGAACAGATTCAGTCAAAATGCAGAGCATTTCCATCACCACAAGGATCCTGTCACATCATTTTTTGAAAAGAAACAGAAAATCTGGGGTTTTGGTGAAAATACTCATTCTAGAAATATTGACAATGAATTTAGATTAAAAAATTTTTTTCTTTAATACAGCATATAGGATCTTCGTTCCCCAGCCAGGGATCAAACCCATGCTTCCTGCAGGAAGCACAGAGCCTTAATCACTGGACTGCCAGGGAATTCCTGTAGCAATCTTTTCTCAAATAAGTCTTCCAGGACAAAAGAAGTGAAAGTAAAAAGAAAGAAATGGGACCTAGTTAAACGTATAAGCTTTTGCACAGCAAAGGAAGCCACCAACAAAACAAAGACAACCTATGGACTGGGAGGAAATATTTGCAAATGATGCAAACAACAAGAGGTTAATCTCCAAAATATACTAACAGCTCATACAATTCAATATCTAAATAAATAAGCAAACAACCCAACCAAAAGATGGGCAGAAGACCTAAACTGACATTTCTCCAAAAACATACTACTCAACATCGTTAGTTTTTAGAGGAATGCAAAGCAAAAGAACAGTGAGTCAGAATGGCCGTCATTAAAAAGTCTACAAATGACAGATTCTAGAGAGGGCATGGAGAAAGGGGAATCCTCCTATACTGTTGGTAGCAATGTCAGTTGGTGCAGCCACTATGGAAAATGGTATGGAGGTGCCTTAAAAAACTAAAAATCCCATGATTCAGCAATCCCACTCCTGGACATGGGAAAAGCAAAAAATCTACTTTGAGAAGACACATACACCCCAGTGTTCATAGCAGCACTATTTACAATAGCCACTGCTTGGAAGCAACCTAAATGTCCATCGACAGATGAATGTTTTATATATATATACATATATATGATGTTTTATATATATATTTAGATGTTTTATATATATATATGCACACACACACACGATGGAATATTAACCACAAAAAAGAATTAAATTTTGCCATTTGCAGCTACATGGATTGATTTAGAGATTATCATACTACATGAAGAAACTCAAGACAGAGAAAGACAAATATATGATATTACTTATATGTAGAATCTAAAAAATAATACAAATTAATCTGCATACAAAACAGAAACCGACTCATCAACATAGAAAACAAATTTATGTTTACTGAATGGAAGAGGGAGGTAGGAATAAAGAAACTAGGAGTATGAGATTAGCAGATACAAACTATAATACTTAAAAGAGATAAGCAACAAAGACTTAGTGTATAGAACAGGGAATTATTTTAATAAGTTAAAATAACCTATAATAAAATATAATCTGTAAAAAAATACAAAAAACAAAACCACCATGCTGTATACCTGAAACTAAAACAATATTGTAAATCAAATATACTTCAATTAAAGAAAAATGTTTACCAGCTCCTTGGGGCAAAACATGCCCTGTCTTACTGATCAAACACAGTACTTAAGCACACTGTAGGTGTTCAGTAAACACTGGTGATTTGAGTAAACTGATCTCAGATTAGCAGAAACAAGTACTTTTAGAATAACAGAGGAAGCATGCTGCTGCTGCTGCTGCTGCTCCTGCTGCTAAGTTGCTTCAGTCATGTCCGACTCTGTGCGACCCCATAGACGGCAGCCCACCAGGCTCCCCCGTCCCTGGGATTCTCCAGGCAAGAACACTGGAGTGGGTTGCCATTTCCTTCTCCAATGCATGAAAGTGAAAAGTAAAAGTGAAGTCGCTCAGTCGTGTCTGACTCTTAGCCACCCCGTAGACTGCAGCCCACCAGGCTCCTCCGTCCACGGGATTTTACAGGCATGAGTACTGGAGTGGGATGCCATTGCCTTCTCCGAGAGGAAGCGTAAGTTTTGACTAAAAATTCTTTCTTCTTCACAAAACCAAAATCAAGGTGTTCTTTCACCAAAAAAAAAAAAAAACTACCGCTTTGAGATTTTCCCCTCACCTCGTTTATTTCTTTGGTATTTTTATATGACCAATTTATGTAACTTGTTTATAACACCCAAACAGAATTTAATCATAGTACTAGTAACAAGAAACTGCAAATGACCAAGACTTTAATATTTATTCCTCTCAATTTTATCTGGAGAAGCAAAACCTCTATGAAAGAAAATGTAATTTAGAAGAAAAACTGAAAAAGAACACTGCTGTACTAGATTCATTCTTATGTTCATCTGTATACCTTTTCCAAACTATTTCTTTCCTCTAACATTCCTTCTTCACTGCTTCTCTTTTAGGGTGGATGTGAGTGATCATATAATTTATTGTCCAAATTGGAACAGTTTTGAGAGTGAAACTGGCATGGATGATATTTTCACTGGAAAAACAGGCATAAACCAGGACTTTCCCAGGGACACTGAAACGTACTATCACCCTGTTTTAAACTCTCATGTCCTCAGTTTCCACCTTAATAAAATGAGGGGTTTGGAACAAGTGACTTTTAAGGACTCTTCCAGTCTCCTCTTCCTTTTTTTAGCTGCTTCAGGTCTTAGTTGCAGCATTCAGGATCTCGTTTCCTGACCCAGGCTAAACCCCAGCCCCCTGCATTAGAAGTCTAGAGTTTTGGCCACTAGACCACCAGGAAAGTCCTGACCCTTCCAGTCTTAACCTTCGAAGAGTCTTCTGTTCTGATTTAAAGTGCTTCATCCATGAAGTTCAGTCTTGCTCAGAAAACCTCAGATGCCACAGGATCTCAGAACCACTCTTTCCCATCACAGATCCGCTGAATGCTGAGAAGTGGCTAAGGTGCTGAGTTAGCGAAGGCAGTTCAGCCTCTCTGCCCTCCCCTCCACTTCCCATGGCGGTCTGATGCCTGCAAGGGAACTAGCAGGTTGGACTCGTTTGCTCAGAAGTGTTTCTGGGTAAAAAGGGCAGACCCGATGCTTGTCCAGGCAAATAGAATATGAGTCTTTCCTGCTAAGTAAGAGACTAAGAGAGAAAGCACACCTGCCCAGTCCCTTGGGGATTCCCCGCCCCACGCACCCGCGCCCCACCCCCCC
>SJYX01012710.1:0-47507 GCA_006410675.1 Oreotragus oreotragus | reverse complement strand
CAACCCCAGCTTTCCCCAGAAGACTGGAGAAAAGTCTCAGCAACACTGCTGTTTTTTTCTTCCCAAATGTCCCTGTGTTTACAGTCTCTCAGTGTCAGTTGGAGAAGGAAATGACAACCCACTCTTGCCTGGGAAACCCCATGGACAGAGGAGCCTCGTAGGGTACAGTCCATGGGGTCGCACAGTCAGACACGACTGAGCGACTAAACTAGCGTCAGCGTCTGCTGAGTTATTTTAGCAGGAACCAGAGGAAATGAGATTTTCAAAGAACAACAGCAAAAAATGATCCTTTAAAACTGTCAAGTGTAAGCTCTTACTCTACAGATGCTAACATTACTCCAAACATTTCTAGAATGATTCTTAGCATCTTGAACCACAATTTTTTTAGATCCTTAATAATGGCAAATCATCACACTTTTGAGAGCTAGTTTGATTCTCTGACACATTAATCAAATCTAAAAATCATGAGAAAGTGAGCAACCAAATGCCGCTAATTATAAAATTGGGAGAATGAAGATCTTGTGAAGGGTATGTGCTCCCTAAGGATCCTTTCAAAGACAAAAGACTCTGGAACCATTTTGTGCACAACTATGATGAGGAGATAATCTCTCCTAGAGTTTAACATTGCCCCTGTAGTTACTGAGCTGAACACAGACCATAAGGGGGAGGACTTCCCTGGCGGTCCAGTGGTTAGAACCCCACCCTTCAGATAGAGGGGCTGCAGGTTTGATCCCTGATTAGGCAATTAGGATCCCACATGCTGCATGCACAAGGCCTAAAAAAAAAAAAAAAAATTGCTAAGGGGTGCGTTCCTTTTCACAGAATAAGGCCTTTTATGATCTGGCCCCACCAACTATCCAGCCCCACCTTCCCACTTTTCAGGTTCCTTGAAACTTATTCTTGGCCATGCCAAACTAACTATATGTGTGTGCTTACCTTCATGTATATATATCTGGGCTTCCCTGGTGGCTCAGGCAGTAAAGAATCTGCAATGCAAGAGACACAAATTCGATCTCTGGGTAGAGAAGATCCCCTGGAGAAGGAAATGGCACCCACCTCCAGTATTCTTGCCTGGAAAATCCCATGGACAGAGGAGCCTGGCTATTCCCCCGCTGGGATATAGTCTATGGGGTTGCAAAGAGTTGGACACACTGAGCAACTAACACATAAACACACACGTATCTGTACTTGCTATTCTGTCTACTTTGTCCACCTGATGAATTCTTACTTGCCTTTCAAATTTAATCTCACATTCTATGAAGGCTTCCCTAACTTCTGGAGCCAGAATTAATAGTTCCTTTCCACTCTTTGGACTCTATGGCTTGTAGCCCATCAGGCTCCTCTATGAGATTTCCCAGGCAAGAAAACTGGAGCCGGTTGCCATTTCCTTCTCCAGGGGATCTTCCCGATCCAGGGATCGAACTGCATCTCTTGCATCTCCTGCATTGGCAGTCGGGTTCTTTATGACTAGCGCCACCTGGGATCTTTGCTGAGGTATAAAAACAAGCAAAGTTAAAACTGGAACTCAGTTTTAGGTCTTTACCCTGGAGCTTCTTTGGGTTCCACCAGAGGGCGCTCCATATCGCGTGCCTTTGCTGAGATGTGGAGCCCACAGGAACCTATCCTGTAAGTACACAGTCAGCCCTTTAGCAAATGTACATTGAGCGTCTACCTTGTGTCTAGAAGTTGTCGGTGCTGAGGATACAGAGGTGAAAAGACCTGGGCCTGTCCTCAAGGGACTCAGACTAGAGTGGAGACAGACATGTAAACAAGAAATGATGGCACAGTGCAGCAAGGGCTATAATAACGGTATTACAAGGTGTAAGTCGCTTAAGGAGCCAGAGGCTCAAATGCCTTCAGGTTCCAGGCAGGCGGAGTGGGCATTGCTGGCACCTGGCCAAATTGAAGAGTTCATAATCTGGTCCGCGGGTATACACATCCTAAGTTAAAAAGGAGAAGAAAACCTCTGGCTGTCTAAACAAAATACACCTAGGGGCTAAGTTAGCTCAAGAGCCACAAGTTCAAGACCTCAGAAGAATCTTCTGCCAGGTCTGAAGCACAGGCAAAATTCTTTCCAACCAGTGCTCAGCTCAAGTAAGTCTCGCACCCCTGCGCCAGCCCCTGCCCCTGTTGTTGTTTAGTTGCTCAGTCGTGTCAATTCTTTGCAACCCCACGTGTAGCCCGCCAGGCTCCTCTGTCCATGGGGTTTCCCAGGCAAGAATACTCGTGTGGGTTGCCATATTCTCCTCTAGGGTATATTCCCAGCCCAGGGATTGAACCTGCGTCCCCTGCATTGGCGGATTCTTTACCAGGAGCCACAGACCCTACCTTCCGGGAACTGCCCCAGCTAAACTCCTCAAGCTGCTGCCTAAAGCCTGGGTTGAGGTTGGCAATGGGTCGGGTGGCCTTGATGGCTTCAAGCACGTCCCTCCAGCTTAGCCCCGTCACAGTCATCACATACGCCGACACGACTGAGCGACTTGACTTTACTTACACCTTGTAATACCGTTATTATAGCCCTTGCTGCACTGTGCCATCATTTCTTGTCTACATGTCTGTCTCCACTCTAGTCTGAGTCCCTTGAGGACAGGCCCAGGTCTTTTCACCTCTGTATCCTCAGCACCGACAACTTCTAGACACACGGTAGATGCTCAATGTACATTTGCTAAAGGGGTGACTGTGTACTTACAGGATAGGTTCCTGTGGGCTCCACATCTCAGCAAAGGCACGCGATATGGAGCGCCCTCTGGTGGAACCCAAAGAAGCTCCAGGGTAAAGACCTAAAACTGAGTTCCAGTTTTAACTTTGCTTGTTTTTATACCTCAGCAAAGATCCCAGGCGGCGCTAGTCATAAAGAACCCGACTGCCAATGCAGGAGATGCAAGAGATGCAGTTCGATCCCTGGATCGGGAAGATCCCCTGGAGAAGGAAATGGCAACCGGCTCCAGTATTCTTGCCTGGGAAATCTCATAGAGGAGCCTGATGGGCTACAGGCCATAGAGTCCAAAGAGTGAAACACAGCTGAGCACACACCCACGCAAAGATCATTCATGACTGAATGCTACACAGTGATCAACAGGTTTCCACCTTACACTGTTTTCAGCCTAGGAGCGATCATGAAAGGAAGGGAGCAACTAGTCTATAATATACAGTGGATTCTATTTGAAAATGGATAATGTAATATATTAAATTATAATTGTCAGGATATGTCTCCTACTTTTATTCAGTCATTCTAGGTCTTAATTATTGAATGAATGATTCAACCTAGAGTTCTGTAACAGAATTTGGAATGTACTCTGTCGCTCATTTATTTAATAAATAATAATGATTTGATTAAAGAAATTGAGTCTACACTTAAGAATCACCTGATATATGTCCCACACTGTGCTGAAGAAACATTAGAAGATGCCTTAGCCAGCTTTAAGAAATTCAGATCATTGATACTAGAACCTTCCATCTGTGAACCACTGTGCAAAGCATTTGAAGACACTGCATCCTTTAATTCTCAATATTCTTTTTAACAGATGAAGAAAATGAGAATGGTGATATGAAGTGATTTGCCTCGCTATCCAGCTCAGTCCCCCTATAAAGTATATGGAAGAATCAGCGCCCAGTCTGGGAATTCTGTGTTTAAATCCAAAACTTTTCCCATGGGTTTTTCACAAAGCCCCACAGAGTCAAAGGCAATTTCTTGTCTAGCTTTTTACTATAGAGAATTTCAAACACATACAACAGTATACAAAATGGTATAATGACCCCTAGGTACCTAACACTCGGCTCCAATTATAAGCAACCCACAGTCAACTTTTTCACATTTATACTTTGACCTACCCATCCAATCTTATTTTGAACAAATTGAAGAAATCATAAATGTAAATGTAATTTCATAAACATAAACATAATTTCATAAATCATAAACATAAATGTAATTTCAATGCCATTGTCACACATAAAAAGAATGAACATTTCCTAAATATTAAGTATCTAGTGTTAAAATTTCCAATTATATCATAAATGTTTTAAATGTTTTTATAGCTTATCATTTTTTTTTTCTTGGCTGTGCCACATGGCTTGTGGGATCCTAATTCCCCATCCAGGGATCAAACCTGCCCCTCAAGTGGAAGTGCAGAGTTTTAATCACTAGACTATCAGGGGAGTCCCTTCAGTTTATATATTTGAATTAAGATCCAAATAATGTGCAGAATTTGCAATTGATCTATATATTTCCTAAGTCTCTTTTAATCTATATGTTCCTCTTCATCCCTTTTTTTATTTCCTTGCAAATTACATTTAAAGAAACTGGGTCACTTGTCTCTGGATTTTTCCACAGTCTGAGTTTTTGGCTTGCGTTGGTAGGATGTTACATAATATGTTCCTCTGTATTTCCTATAAATTGCTATCAGATTTAGAGCAATGACTCTCAGTCTTTAGTGGGCATCAGAGTCTCTTCTGAATGGTTTGTTAAAACTGATTGCTGGACCTCACCTTGAGAGCTTCTGTTTCTGGTCTGAGGCGAGTCCTGAAATTTTACATTTCTAACAGGTTGTCAGGTGATGCTGACCACACCTAAGAGTCAGGCTGTAGACTTGGCCAAGCCTCAGTCAGATTCAGAGTTGATTCTTCCTCCTGGGTGATGTGGTATTCTTCCTGTCTTTTTTTGGTGATGTTAGCAGTCTTTGATGGAGAAGGAAATGGCAACCCACGCCAGTGTTCTTGCCTGGAGAATCCCAGGGACGGGGGAGCCTGGTGGGCTGCCGTCTATGGGGTCGCACAGAGTCGGACACGACTGAAGTGACTTAGCAGCAGCAGCAGCAGCAGCAGGCTTTGATACTCAGTGTCCAGAACTACTCCTTCATCAGGTGTTACAAAACAGTGAGTCCTAATTCTATCATTCCTGCTTCATTTACTAGGCTGGCTACTTCTAGGAAGAGAATTTCCCTCATCTACAAAATGGTTACCCAGCTAGTTCACTAGTATCGTCCAGTGGTTACCACTTAGGGATTTTCTGTGTATGCGTTTGTTTGTTTGCAGGTCATTATAAACTCATGGCATTAAACATATTCAATGCATTGCAAACATCATTCCCAGGTAGCACTAGTGATAAAGAACCCGCCAGCCAGTGCAGGAGACACAAGAGACAGGGGTTTGATCCCTGGGTCAAGAAGATCCCCTGGAGGCAGGCACAGCAACCCACTCTGGTATTCTTGCCTGGAGAATCCCATGGACAGAGGAGACTGGCAGGCTACAGTCCATAGGGTCACAAAGAGTCAGACATGACTCAAGCGACTTAGCATGCACGTACAAACACCAACAACCTCAGATATGCAGATGATACCACTCCAATGGCAGAAAGTGAAGAGGAACTAAAGAACCTCTTGATGAGGGTGAAAGAGGAGAGTGAAAAGATATGCAGGTAGAACCCATGGCTGCCTGTTACGGTAATTGGCACACTACAGCTGCAGCCTGGAATTCTTACCCTTGTGTTTCTGCAACAGAGTGTGTGTCTGCGTGTGAAGTCACTTCAGTCATGTCCAACTCTTTGCGACGTTATGGACTGTAACTCGCCAGGCTCCTCTGTCCATGGGATTCCAGGCAAGAATCCTGGACTGGATTGCCATGCCCTTCTCCAGGGGATCTTCCCAACCCAGGGATTGACCCGTCTCTTATGTCTCTTGCATTGACAGCCGGGTTCTTTACCACTATGCCACCTGGGAATCCTCCAAAGGAATATAGGAGAGGGAAAAGTCTTCCTTGAAGCACAGGCTGGAATCAGGATTGCAGGGAGAAATATCAATAACCTCAGATATGCAGATGATACCACTCTAATGACAGAAAGTGAATAGAAATTAAAAAGCCTCTTGATGAAATTGAAAGAAGAGAGTAAAAAAGCTGGCTTACAACTCAACATACATAAAACTATGATCATAGCATCTGGTCTCATCACTTCATGGCAAATAGATGGGGCAACAATGGAAACAGTGATGGACTTTATTTTCTTGGGCTCCAAAATCACTGTGGATGGTGACTGCAGTCATGAAATTAAAAGATGTGTACTCTTTGAAAGAAAAACTATGACAAACCTCAGTTCAGTCCAGTCACTCAGTCGTGTCTGACTCTTTGCGACCTCATGGACTGCAGCACACCAGGCCTCCCTGTCCATCACCAACTCCCAGAGTTTACTCAAACTCATGACCATTGAGTTGGTGATTTTATCCAACCATCTCATCCTTTGTTGTTCCCTTTTCCTCCTGCCTTCAACCTTTCCCAGCATCAGGGTCTTTTCAAATGAGTCAGTTCTTCACATCAGGTGGCCAAAGTGTTGGAGTTTCAGCTTTAGCATCAGTCCTTCCAACGAACCCCCAGGACTGATCTCCTTTAGGATGGACTGGTTGGATATCCTTGCAGTCCAAGAGACTCTCAAGAGTCTTCTCCAGCACCACAGTTCAAAAGCATCGATTCTTCAGCACTCGGCCTTCGTCACAGTCCAACTCTCACATCCATACATGACCACAGGTAAAACCATAGCCATGACTAGACAGACCTTTGTTGGCAAAGTAATGTCTCTGCTTTTTAATAAGTTGTCTAGGTTGGTCATTACTTTTCTTCCAAGGAGCAAGTATGTTTTAATTTCATGGCTGCAGTTATCATCTGCAGTGATTTTGGAGCCCAAGAAAATAGTCTGTCACTGTTTCCACTGTTTCCCCATCTATTTTCCATGAAGTGATGGGACCAGATGCCATGATCTTAGTTTTCTGAATGTTGAGCTTTAAGCCAACTTTTTCGCTCTCCTCCTTCACTTTCATCAAGAGGCTCTCTAGTTCTTCTTCACTTTCTGCCATAAGGGTGGTGTCATCTGCATATCTGAGGTTATTGACATTTCTCCCGGCAATCTTGATTCCAGCTTGTGCTTCCTCCACCCCAGCGTTTCTCATGATGTACTCTGCATATAAGTTAAATAAGCAGGGTGACAATATACAGCCTTGACGTACTCCTTTTCCTATTTGGAACCAGTCTATTGTTCCATGTCCAGTTCTAACTGTTGCTTCTTGACCTGCATACACATTTCTCAGGAGCAGGTCAGGTGGTCTGGTATTCCCATCTCTGGAAGAATTTTCCACAGTTTGTTGTGATCCACATAGTCAAAGGCTTTGGCATAGTCAATAAAACAGAAGTAGATGTTTTTCTGGAACTCTCTTGCTTTTTTGATGATCCAACGGATGTTGGCAATTTGACCTTTGGTTCCTCTGCCTTTTATAAATCCAGTTTGAACATCTGAAATTTCACGGTTCACATACTGTTGAAGCCTGGCTTGGAGAATTTTGAGCATTGCTTTGCTAGCGTGTGTGATGAGTGTGGTTGTGCGGTACTTTGAGCATTCTTTGGCATTGCCTTTCTTTGGGAATGGAATGAAAACTGAACTTTTCCAGTCCTGTGGCCACTGCTGAGTTTTCCAGATTTGCTGGCATATTGAGTGCAGCACATTCACAGCATCATCTTTTAGGCTTTGAAATAGGTCAACTGGAATTCCATCACCTCCATTAGCTTTGTTTGTAGTGATGCTCCCTAAGGCCCACTTGACTTCACATTCCAGGATATCTGGCTCTAGGTGAGTGATCATACCATTGTGATTATCTGGGTCATGAAGCTCTTTTTCGTATAGTTCTTCCATGTATTCTTGCCACCTCTTCTTAACATCTTCTGCTTCTGTTAGGTCCAGACCATTTCTGTCCATTATTGTGCCATCTTTCCCTCAAATGTACCCTTGGTATCTCTAATTTTCTTAAAGAGATTTCTAGCCTTTCCCATTCTATTGTTTTCTTGTATTTCTTTCCATTGATCACTAAGGAAGGCTTTCTTATCTCTCCTTGTTCTTTGGAACTCTGCATTCAAATGGGTATATCTTTCCTTTTTTCCTTTGCCTTTCACTAAGGCCTCCTCAGACAACCATTTTGCCTTTTTGCATTTCTTCTTCTTGGGGATGGTCTGGATCACTGCCTTCTGTACAATGTCACGAACCTCCATCCATAGTTCTTCAGGTACTCTATCAGATCTAATCCCTTTCACTGTATAGTCATAAGGGATTTGATTTAGATCATACCTGAATGGTCTAGTGGTTTTTCCCTGCTGCTGCTGCTGCTGCTAAGTCACTTCAGTCGTGTCCGGCTCTGTGTGACCCCATAGATGGCAGCCCACCAGGCTCCCCCATCCCTGGGATTCTCCAGGCAAGAATACTGGAGTGGGTTGCCATTTCCTTCTCCAGTGCATGAAAGAGAAAAGTGAAAGTGAAGTCGCTCAGTCTGTCCGACTGTTAGGGACCCCATGGACTGCAGCCCACCAGGCTACTCCGTCCATTGGATTTTCCAGGCAAGAGTACTGGGGTGGGGTGCCATTGCCTTCCCCGGGTTTTTCCCTACTTTCTTCAATTTAAGTCTGAATTTGGCAATAAAGAGTTCATGATCTGAGCCATAGTCGCCTCTCAGTCTTGTTTCTGCTGACTGTATAAACAGTCCATCTTTGGCTGCAAAGAATATAATCAATCTGATTTTGGTATTCACCACCTAGTGATGTCCATGTGTAGAGTCTTCTCATATTTAAGAGGGTGTTTGCTATGACCAGTGCATTCTCTTGGCAACACTCTGTTAGCTTTTGCCCTGCTTCATTCTGTACTCCAAGGCCAAATTTGCCTGTTACTCCAGGTATTTCTTGCATTCTAGTCCCCTATAATGAAAAGGACATCTTTTTTTGGTGTTAGTTCTAGAAGGTCTTGTAGGTCTTCATAGAACCGTTCAATTTCAGCTTCTTCAGCATTATTGGTTGGGGCATAGCCTTGGATTACTGTGATATTGAATGGTTTGCCTTGGAAACGAACAAATGTAGACAGTGTATTAAAAAGCAGAGACATTACTTTGCCAACAGAGGTCTGTATAGTCAAAGCTGTGGTTTTTCTAGCAGTCATATGGGAATGTGAGAGCTGGACAATAAAAAAGGCTGAGTGCCAAAGAACTGACACCTTCAGACTGTGGTGCTGGAAAAGACTCTTTAGAGTCACTGGGACAGCTAGATCAAACCAGTCAATCCTGAAAGAAATCAACCCTGAATATTCATGGGAATATTGCTGAAGGACTGATGCTGAAGCTGAAAGTCCAATACTCTTGCCACCTGATGCGAAGAACTGACTCACTGGAAAAGACCCTGATGCTGGGAAAGATTGAAGGCAGGAGGANCCTGAAAGAAATCAACCCTGAATATTCATGGGAATATTGCTGAAGGACTGATGCTGAAGCTGAAAGTCCAATACTCTTGCCACCTGATGCGAAGAACTGACTCACTGGAAAAGACCCTGATGCTGGGAAAGATTGAAGGCAGGAGGAGAAGGGGACAACAGAGGACAAGACGGTTGGGTGGCATCATCGATTCAATGGACATGAATTTGAGCAAACTCTAGGAGATGATAAAGGACAGGGAAGATTGGCATGCTGCAGTCCATGGGGCCACAGAGTCGGACAGGACTGAGCGACTCAACCACCACAACAAAAAGTCTTCCTTGATACTCTTAGGTTCCCTGGTTAGGTCTGAAAATTGAACTAGCAAAGACTCATAGGAGGAAAACCTACATATTGATTTAATGTAACTTTTGCACTACATGGGAGATTTCATAAGGAAATGAAGACCCAGAGAAATAGACCTGAGTATTTTTTGCTGAGTCTGATGAAGAGTGGCCCATTGTGGGGACTTTGCTATTGGTTCAGTGGTTAAGAAACCATCTTGTGGTGCAAGGGGCGTGGGTTAAATCTCTGATTGGGAATCTAAGCTCCCATATGCTACAGAGCAACTGAGCCTGCACCCCATAATTAGAGAGTTCACACGCCTCAACGAATGATCTCTCATGCCGCAACTAAGACTCAAGGCAGCTAAATAAGTAGAATTTGTAATACTAAAGGAAACAGTGGACCATTGTTGGGGAATCATATTTTGAGGAGCATAAGGTCATTGTATACTACACTGGGGGAAACTGTCTGGATCTCTGGAGATAAGAATGTTCCTTTCCTCCAGGCAGTGGGCGGGCCCCCAGAAATAGCCCGCCAGTGTTCCACCTTAATGTCTAGGTTTCTGAGATAGAATTCTGTTTCATGTCATTTTTAATAGCCTCTTTAAAGTGTTCAGAAAATCTGGAGCTCATAAGTGCATTCTGCCATGTCGATGCTTTAGTAAATTGGGAGCATGGACATATCTACTGGGCCACCTAACATGTTACACGTGGTAGCAGCTCTAATTTGATTCAAGTTATTACCGTGTACATTTGCACCACATAACCATTGTGCTGGGATGGATATGTGCACTTTCTACCCTGGAATGAGATTTATAAACTTTTCTTCTTGGTTTTGCATCATGCTCTAAAGGATGTTTTTGGGTTGGCTAAACACCCTACAAAAGAGGAGAAAGCCTTTTTGTTTGGCAGATGCCTCAGAAGGAAAAGGGCTGAAAATTGATGACAGATACCTGGTGGGAGGGGTCAGAAGATAACCTTGCTGAAGTGCTGTTTTCCTTTTGTTTACCCCAGACTAATCTTGGGCTTCTCCATTCATTGACTTTGTTGACCCTCTTATTCCCCCTGGTTTAAGTTCAACCATAGTCTGTCAACTCTTCAGTTTCAGTAGAATCTTTTGTTTCTGGTTCATTATAACAAGAAATTGTTCTCTCAAATTTTTTTTAAGAAAGTATTAGTTTCTACTGTACAGCAAAGTGAATCAGTTATACATGTATGTTTATCTACTCTTTTTTAGATTTTTTTCCATGAAATGTTTTTAATTGATTTAATACACCAAATGAATCAAGGGTATTCATTTTATCTGTAAGCCATTCTGCTCTGTGATCTCTGGGATTGTTTGTACATAGTATATTAGGACTTCCGAGAAGGCAATAGCACCACACTCCAGTACTCTTGCCTGGAAAATCCCATGGATGGAGGAGCCTGGTAGGCTGCAGTCCATGGGGTCGCTAGGAGTTGGACACGACTGAGCGACTTCACTTTCACTTTTCACTTTCATGCATTGGAGAAGATCATGCCAACCCACTCCAGTGTTCTTGCCTGGAGAATCCCAGGGACGGGGGAGCCTGGTGGGCTACCGTCTATGGGGTCAAACAGAGTCGGACACGACTGAAGCGACTTAGCAGCAGTAGCAGCAGGTGGCGCTCACGGTAAAAAATCTGCCTGCCAATGCAGGAGACACAGGAGATGCAGGTTTGATCCCTGGGTCCAGAAGATCTCCTGGAGGAGGAAATGGCAACCCATTCCAGTATTCTTGCCTGGAGAATCCCATGGACAGAGGAGCCTGGCCAGCTACAGTCCAAGGAATTGCCGAGTCAGACACAACTGAGAGACAGAGCACGCATGTATCAGGAGGCCGTGATAACATTAAGGTAATTTCTCACATGACAGTCTTTTTGACACATATGACAAAATGTTCCAGCCTCATCTTGTCTATTTCTTGCCCAAATCTGAAACCATCCACAAATCTTCAAGCATCCTTGATTACTTCTAGTGGGAAATCATTTTTTAGGCCTACATGCTAGTAAAATAATGCTCAAAATTCTCCAAGCCAGGCTTCAGCAATACGTAAACCGTGAACTTCCAGATGTTCAAGCTGGTTTTAGGAAAGGCAGAGGAACCAGAGATCAAATTGCCAACATCCACTGGATCATTGAAAAAACAAAAGAGTTCCAAAAATACATCTATGTCTGCTTTATTGACTATGCCAAAGCCTTTGACTGTGTGGATCACAATGAACTGTGGAAAATTCTGAAAGAGATGGGAATACCAGATCACCTGACCTGCCTCTTGAGAAACCTATATGCAGGTCAGAAAGAACTGGACATGGAACAACAGACTGGTTCCAAATAGGAAAAGGAGTACGTCAAGGCTGTATATTGTCATTCTGCTTATTTAACTTATATGCAGAGTACATCATGTGAAATGCTGGGCTGGAAGAAGCACAAGCCGGAATCAAGATTGCTGGGAGAAATATCAATAACCTCAGATATGCAGATGACACCACCCTTATGGCAGAAAGTGAAGAAGAACTAAAAAGCCTGTTGATGAAAGTGAAAGAGGAGAGTGAAAAAGTTGGCTTAAAGCTCAACATTCAGAAAACTAAGATCATGGCACCTGGTCCCATCACTTCATGGGAAATAGATGGGGAAACAGTGGAACAGTGTCAAACTTTATTTATTTTTTTTGCTCCAAAATCACTGCAGATGGTGACTGCAGCCATGAAATTAAAAGACACTTACTCCTTGGAAGGAAAGTTATGACCAACCTAGACGGCATATTCAAAAGCAGAGACATTACTTTCCCAACAAAGGTCAAAGCTATAGTTTTTCCAGTGGTCATGTATGGATGCGAGAGTTGGACTGTGAAGAAAGCTGAGTGCTGAAGAATTGATGGTTTTGAACTGTGGTGTTGGAGAAGACTCTTGAGAGTCCCTTGAATTATAAGGAGATCCGACCAGTCCATCCTAAAGGAGATCAGTCCTGGGTGTTCATTGGAAGGATTGATGCTGAAGCTGAAACTCCAGTACTTTGGCCACCTCATGCAAATATTTGACTCATTGGAAAAGACCTTGATGCTGGGAGGGATAGAGGGCAGGAGGAGAAGGGGACGACAGAGGATGAGATGGCTAGATGGCATCACCAACTCAATGGACATGAGTTTGGGTAAACTCTGGGAGTTGGTGATGGACAGGGAGGCCTGGCGTGCTGCAATTCATGGGCTCACAAGTGGTTGGACACAACTGAGTGACTGAACTCAACTGAACTGAACCTAGGCATTAAGGGTACTTATTGCTACTGGATTGGTAAATTGTTTTGAATTATGTACTGTTTTATGTTATATAGGCTTCTCAGTCCTTCCATTAAAATGAATAATTTAAAGTTAAATATGCAAGCTCATATCTGAGTCTACTTTTTATACCATCAACTCTCAATTAGTTTAATTTTACAAATAAATGGGGTTAAACATGACAAACTTAACACATATGTGGTACTTACCCCCTTTAACTTCTGAACCCCTGCTAAAATGGCATATACCCATAAAAGACAAGGAGAAGATGAAGATAACACCAGATAGGAAGTGGAACAAAAGTTTAGAAGCTGAAAAACCAGTAAATGGGTGGCAAAGCACTTATCATGCCCCCCCAAATTAAATTTCTTCCAGAGTATTGAAGAAGTAAAATACTACTTAAGTCATTCATCGAGGCCAGCATAACCCCCATACAAAAATCAAAGACACTACAACAAAGAAACTTCAAGCCTAATTCACTAATGAAAATAGAGGAAAAATCCTACACAAAATATTAGCAAATTGAATCCAACCAAGTTTAAAAAAAGAAGAAGCGAGAGGAAAGGAGGAAGGAGGGAACCACTACAAAATAGGATTAGACCACTCAAGATGGCTCTTCTCTTACTCTCTGTCCATCTGTTCCACCAGTCCCTGCTTCACCGTCATGTCGATCCAATCCTCTCACTTTCGGGCTTAATTAGTCCCTGGTAACTGAGCCCACCTAGTGTCAGTTTCCCTATAAACGGTAGCCTCCTTCTCCCACCACCCGCCTCACCCCTGCAAGCAGTGAAAACAGCTGTGTGCTTCTCACCATTTGCCGCACATGGTGGGTGTGGCTCCAAGTCTGTTTTCATAAGATCCCCTGTCCAATAAACCCCTGATGTCTCTGTCACTGTCTCCAGGCTGTTTCTTTGATCTCAAGGCCAGGCAACTACAAGGTTTACCGGCCTGTGGGGTGCAGCCCAACATCAGTTATACAACAATGGCTTACTATTAGAAAATCTACAAATGTAATTCACCATATAAACAGGTTAAGAGAAAAACCACATGAGCAGCTCAATAGAAGCAGAAAAAGCATGAATAAAATCCCATGCCTATGCAGGATAAAAACTCTTCGTAAATTGGAACAAGATAGGAATTCCCTAACCTGATAAACAGTAACTACTAAAATCCTTCAACAAATATTATCCTAACAGCAGATTCATTTCCAAATTAAGAACTGAGAAGAATGCCCAGTGTCCCTATTTTTATTCCATGTTGTATCAG
The DNA here is from genome assembly GCA_006410675.1 of Oreotragus oreotragus. Lineage (NCBI taxonomy): Eukaryota > Metazoa > Chordata > Mammalia > Artiodactyla > Bovidae > Oreotragus > Oreotragus oreotragus. The sequence goes on along the minus strand of SJYX01012710.1, from coordinate 33,403 downwards.
AGACCCTACCCAGCAGAGTACCACAAGGAAAACAAATTAGAAGCTTACAGAGCAAAAAAAAAGAACTAAAGCTGTGATTGTTTGAAGATGACACAATTTTCCACGATACCAAAACAAAATATAAACAAATGATTAGGAATAACAGAATTTAGCAATGAAACAGATATAAGATTAATATACATACTGTTAGGAAACACTTCTATACCCCAACAATTAACTAAAAACAGCTTAAAAAAGACTTTAGAGTATAATCTCTAAAAATATTGAATTGAATACTATATCGTACACCTGAAACTAGTATTTTAAATTAACTATACTTCAATTTACTTTTTCATTTTCATTTTTATTTTTAAAATTTTAATATATTTTGAATATAATTGTTTTCTTTTTTAAAAAATGGATGAAAGGTTGGTGAGGTGAACAAACATTTTAAATGAAAACAAAGGCATTCTACTCATGAAGAATCAAGTAGAGATACAGTATACTTCAATTTAAAAAAAGATACCACTTACCATAGTCTCAGAGTATATTCAACAAAAATCTAACTCCCCCCAAAATATAACCTAGATAGAGGAAATTATAAAACATTCTTAAGAGGCATTTTGGGGCTTCCCTGGTGGCTCAGCAGTAAAGAATATGCCTGCAACACAAGAGACATAGGTTTGATCCCTAGGTTGGGAAGAATCGCTAGAGAAGGAAATGTATTCATTCATTCACTTCAGTCTTCTTGCCTGGGAAATCCCATGGACAAGTGAGACTGGTGGGCTACAGTCTATAGGGTTGTAAGAGTTGGACATGCCTTAGCAACTAAACCACCACCACCAAGGGACATTTCAAAATAAATAATGGAAAGCTATACCATGTTCATGTATTCAAAGCCTTAATATTATTAAAATACCAATTCTCCCCAAATTGATCTACAAATCTATTTCATCTTTAAACAAAATTCTGGAAGGGTTTTTCATGAAACTATTAATGACTCCAAATTTATATGAAAAAGTAAAAGGCCCAAAACAGGACACTTGAAAAGAACAGGGCTTAGAACTTACTCTATCAGATGCCAGAATTTATAATAAAGTTATACAAAGTAAGATAATGTGGTTGGAGAAATGTCAAAACCACAATGAGATATCACCTCACATCCATCAGGATGGCTATCATCAGAAAGACCACAGGTGACAAATGTTGGAGAGGATGTGGAGAAAAAGGAACTCTTTTACACTGTTGGTGGGAATATATATTGGTGCAGACACTGTGGGGAAAAGTATGGAGGTTCCTCAAAAAGCTAAAAATAAAACTACAATATAATCCAGAAATTCCACTCCTGGGTATATATTGAAGAAAATGAAAACATTAATTTGAAAAATATATATGCACCCCAGTGTTCATAGCAGCATTATTTACAATAGGCAAGATAAGGAAGCAACCTAAGTGTCCATCAATGGATGGATGGATAAAAGAGACATAACATATGTATGCAATGGAATACTACTCAGACATAAAAAAGGATGAAATTTTGCCATTTGCAACAACATGGATGGACATGGAGGGTATTATGCTCAGTGAAAAAAGTCAGAGAAAGACAAATAATATGTTATCACTTACATGTGTAATCTAAAAACTAAAACAAATTAGTGAATATAACAAACAAGAAACAGGCTCACAGATATAGAAAACAAACTAGCGGCTACTAGCGAGGAAGGGGAAGGGTAGAGAGGCATGATACGCATAGGGGATAAAGCAGTACAGACTACTACATGTAAAGTAAATAAGCCGCAAGGATATGCCACAGAACGTAGGGTATACAGCTGATATTTTATAATAGCTGTGAATGGAATATAACCTTTAAAAACTGTGAACAACTATGTTGCACACCTAAAATTTATGTAATATTGTTAGTCAACTCTACCTCAATTTTAAAAGAGAGAGAAAACAATAAAGATGATGTGGCATTGATGTAGGGATAGAAAAATTAACTGGTGAAACAATCATAGCCCATTAGTTAGACCTTTACACATATGAAACTTTGGTATATAATACAGGTAACATGTCAAAAAAAGTGGGGAAAGGACAGACTATTAAAAATGTGGAGCTTGGGCTTCCCTGGTGGTCCAGTGACTAAGGATCTGCCTTTCAATGCAAGGGACACCAGTTCAATCCCTGGTCTGGGAAGATCTCACACTGACGCAGGGCAACTAAGCCCGTGCACCACAGCTACTGAGCCTATGGGCCTAGAACCTGTGCTCTCCAATGAGAGAAGCCACCACATTGAGAAGCCTGAGCATCGCAACTAGAGAGTAGCCCCAACTCACCGCAGGTAGAGAAAGCCCGCATGCAGCAATGACAACCCAGCGCAGCCAAAATCAGTCAATCAAATCTTTTAAAAATATGGAGCTTGGGACTTCGCTCGTGGTCCAGTGCTAAGACTTGGTAATTCTAATGCAAAGGACTGGGGTTCAATCAGAGAAGTCAGAATATTCAGAAATAAAGGAAAATTGTCAAGCAAAACAATGATAGTTGAGCCACTAAACAAAGTCAAGGACCTTTAGTTCCTCTTCAAGGGCTATAGATGATATTCTGTACCATATCCTTTGAGCTGTTTTGCAGATACTGAAACCCCCACCAGGTGGAAAGAGTTAACCGTATGTTACCCACAGCACGTAGACCCCAGACTGGTTGAAACCAGAAGGTTGATGATGTTGACTCCCAGTAACCTCACCACAACCTGGTCACATACCCCACAATCTCCCTCCCTCACCTTGTCTTTTAAAACCTGTCCCTGAAAGCCATCAGGGAGTTCTGGTCTTTTAAGCATTAGCTGCCTGACTTCTTGCTTGACCCTGTGCAGTCAACACTGTACTTTACCTCACCACAACTCAGCGTCAGTAGGCTGCCTCCCCTCAGCATGGGCGAGCAAACACAAGTTTGATTCAGTAACACTAAGACGTTTGTTACACCAGCTGCCTACCTTTTCCTTCAGCAAAGTGTTGGACAGGGAAACACTATTTTACAGGACACAGTATTTTACAGTGGTCTAGAGGAGAGAAGACAAGTAAATGGCAATTATAATGAGTGCTGTGTTGAGGAGTATTGTCTAACCTAATTTTTTGTTTGGGGTTCAGGGCACGCTTCCCAGAGGCTGATGCATCTTGTTGAAATCTGAAGCCTGAGTATGAGCTGACCTAGATAAGGGTGAATTTTCTAGGCAGAAAACCCAAGAGTACATAGTGGCTTGGAAGTAAGAAAAATAAAAGGCATGAAGTGGTTAGGCGTCTATTAATAATTTAGTACAGCAAAAGCATGAAAAAGGAGGAGAAAGAAATAGAGGGCTAGATAAAGCTGGAAAGAGAATCAGGGACAAAATTCCTTCCCCACTTCCACCACCATCCCTGGGCTTTATACTTATCCTGAGAAAGACAGGTGTTTCAAACTTCAAGAAGTAGTGTGACAAAATCAAGCTTTTTAGTACGTTTTAACTTCACTCTCACTGTCTTACAGAGAATGGATTGGTGGAATCAAGCATGGAGGCAGAAAAACCACCATTGCAAAAACTGAGTGAGACTCAAAAGATGAATCCAGTCCTCCTCCTCCTGTTCCCCAGCCTGAAGGGTTCTCTAGACTGGCAATGAAAGGAGGCCACTGCTGCTGCTGCTGCTTCTTCTGCTGCTAAGTCGCGTCAGTCGTGTCTGACTCTGTGCGACCCCATAGATCGCAGCCCACCAGGCTCTGCCGTCCCTGGGACTCTCCGGGCAAGAACACTGGAGTGGGTTGCCATTTCCTTCTCCAATGCATGAAAGTGAAAAGTGAAAGTAAAGTCTGAATGACTTCAAAAACATAGACAATAAAAGTAAAAAATAGATGAATTGGACTATATCAAAATTTAAACTGTGCATCCAGTTTCACAAAAAGGCAGCCTATGGAGTGGGAGAAGATATTTGCAAATCCTATGTCTGATAAGGGCTTAACATCTAGAATATATAAACAACTATAGCTTTTTTAAAAAGCTCAATTAAAAAGTGAGCAAACAGACTTCCCTGGTGGTCCATTGGTTAAGAATTGCCTGGCAGTGCAGGGAACACGGTTTCAATCCCTAGTCCGGGAAGATCCCATATGTCACAGAGTAACTAAGCCCACGCACAACTATTGAACTTGTGCTCTAGAGCCTGGGAGCTACAAATGCTGAGCCCCTGTGTCACAACTACTGAAGCCTGCACGCCCTAGAGCTGGTGCTCTGCAGCAAGAGAAGCCGGAGCACCCCAACTACAGAGTAGCCCCCACTCGCCACAGCTAGAGAAAGCCTGCACAGCAGCAAAGACCCAGCACAGCCAAAAATAAATAAACAGAATTTATAGTAAAATAGCTTTTTAAAAATGCGCAAAGGACTTGAATGGACATTTCTCCCAAGAAGATATAAAGTGGCCAACAAGCCCGTGAAAAGATACTCAACATCACTAATTATCAAGGAAAGGTAAATCAAAACTACAATGAGATACCACTTCATACCCTATTGCCTTAGTGGTCTGGGAGCAAGTGACGAGAATGAAGACAAAACATGAAATCTGGTGCAGTGGTTCAGGGGACCTGCAGCCTCTCTTGGACAGAGGTGCAGAGCCCACTCTGAGTCCAGCTTTTATTCCTAAGTGCAGACTACAAGAATTTCTTTAATCTTATCTTTCTCAAGACATATGCTGTTTTAATCATGTACTCCTAAATGTCATGGATTACACTGACATAGTCCAGATCTCCTTGGTTTTTACCCCAGGCTGTTCCCTTCCGGGCTAGTCTCAGGAGCAATCAGCAAGTGCATAGGCAGCAATCCTGCCTGGCACTGACCTGGTGTTCCAAAGTCCATACTTTCATGATCCTAGTCATACTCCCTTCTGGATCTGGCCTTGGGGTTTGTAACAAGGCTATTATTCTAAGAAAAACATGAAAGATAATCATTAACATAGTTTCTTAATGTATGCTGTTTTTCCAGATTCTACTTCTATGGAATTTCTCAAGGCTGGGAAAGTACATTATTAGGAATTCTACTACAATAGACATTAGGATGACTATTATCAAAAGAACGGAAAACAAGTGCTGATAAAGATGTGGAGAAATTGGAACTTTATGCACTGTTGGAGAGAATGTAAAATGGTGCAATTACTGGGGAAAATAATATATGAGGTCTTCAAAAAAAATTAAATATACAATTACCATATGATCCATCGATTCCACTTCTAGGTACAGACACAAAAGAATTGAAAGCAGTGTCTTGAAGAGAGATTTGAATACCCATGTTCATAGCAGCATTATTCGTAGTAGCCAAAAGGGTGAACGCAACCCAAGAGACCATCAGCAGATGAATAGATACACAAAACATAGTATATACATAGAATAATTATTCAGTCTAAATCTTGAGGACATTATGCTAATGAATTAAGCTAGTTCCAAAGAAGCAAATCCTATATGATTTCACCTAAATGAGAAAGTCAGATTCATAGAGACAGACAACAGATGGTGGTCGTCATGGGCTGAAGAGAGGAGGAAATGGGGTGTTGTTGTTTAAGGAATATAGAGTTTCTGTTTTGCAAGATGAAAAGACTTTGGGGACTGGCTGTACAATACAAATGTCCTTAACACTACTGAACTGTTCACTTAAAAGTAGCTAAGATGGGGACTTCCCTGGTAGTCCAATAGGTTACGACTCCATTTCAGGGCTTCCACTGAAAGGGGTATGGATTCAGTCTCTGGTCAGGGAACTAAGATCCTACATGCCTTGTCCTCAACCCCCCCAAAAAAAAGTTAAGATGGTAAATCTTATGTTATGTGTGTTTACCATAAAATTTTAAATTATTCCTCAAGAATAAAAAATGAGAACACTGCTTAGGGACTGCAGATTGGCTAGAACAGAGGTGGAGACCATTTGGGAAGCCAGAGGGAAGAACAGACCCGAGAGACTCCCAGGAAACAGAGTGGAGCCCTAGGCCGGTCTAGCAGCTATAGTGCAGGCTGAGTGAGGGCAAAGTTCAGAAAAGTAGAGACGTTTCATGCCGAGCATTCAGTTCAGTTCAGTCCCTCAGTCATGCCCGACTCTTTGCAATTACATGGGCTGCAGCATGCCAGGCCTCCCTGTCCATCACCAACTCCCAGGGTTCACTCCAACTCATGACCACCGAGTTGGTGATGCCATCCAACCATCTCATCCTCGGTCGTCCCCTTCTCCTCCCACCTTCAGTCTTTCCCAGCATCAGGGTCTTTTCAAATGAGTCAGCTCCTCGAATCAGGTGGCCAAAGTACTGGAGTTTCAGCTTCAACATCAGTCCTTCCAATGAATATTCAGGACTGATCTCCTTTAGGATGGATTGGTTAGATCTCCTTGCAGTCCAGGGGACTCTCAAGAGTCTTCTCCAACACCACAATTCAAAAGTATCAATTCTTTGGTGCTCAGCTTTCTTTATAGTCCAACTCTCACACCCATACATGACTACTGGAAAAACAATAGCCTTGACTAGACAGACTTTTGTTGGCAAAGTAATGTCTCTGCTCTTTAATATGCTGTCTAAGTTGGTCATGGCTTCCCTGGTGACTCAGAGGTTAAAGTGTCTGCCTCCAGTGTGGAAGACCTGGGTTCGATCCCTGAGTTGGGAAGATCCCTGGAGAAGGAAATGGCAATCCACTCCAGTATTCTTGCCTGAAAATCCCATGGACGGAGAAGCCTAGTAGGTTACGGTCCACGGGGTCACAAAGAGTTGGACACAACTGAGCGACTTCACCTAAGTTGGTCATAACTTTTCTTCCAAGAAGTAAGTGTCTTTTAATTTCATGGCCACAGTCACCATCTGCAGTGATTCTGGAGCGTTCATGTGACCACATTGCTGATTTCCTAGTCAACTGTTGCCTCCTTCTGTTCAGCTTGAGAGGGAACTGGAGACTGGGGTTCTATAAATACAGATGGAAGAAAGCTCTTAAATGGTAGTTCTCAGTTAAGATGGTACTGTTCTCTAGAGGGTATTTTGGAAATATGTGTGGTTGTTTGTGTGGGATGCTAGAGGCCTTTAGCCAACCAAATGCTGGCTTCTTGCCGTGCAGAGAACAGGTCAGCAAAATAAAAAAAAAAATTGTCCTACATATGACTTTCCAATGGCCCAAGGGATGTAGCAGTTGGCAGTAGGCAAAAAAATAATTCACTCTCCCAGCAGGATGAATCTCTCCTTACCATCAGGAGGAGGCAGGGCTGCAGGGAGCAGGGAGAATACATGCAGAAACCAAGGGCTCACAGCCTGAGAAGGCCATGCCAACCAGGGGTTCAGGCTCCTCAAGCTATGTCTTCCCTTAGGTCAGCAAAAGTGCTATTAACATCAAAGGCCAGGAGCAGTCTAGAATGAGTAACAAAGAAGGGAGATTATGATGATCAGATGGGGCCCCCAGAACAGCTGTAGTGGGGCCATACCTCTTCTTTCACAAGCTTCTCCAGAAAAAGATATCAACCAGAATCCTGAAAAGGTTGATTAAAGAATGGCATGAAATTATTATACAGCGAGTGGATAAGCAGGCCAAGGGGTGACCTGCATGGATGCCGTGTGATGCTGCCCACGTTCCCCCTTGAGGACCACTTACTGACCCACCTGCTGGTATTGTGTCCTCTGAGAGCTCACAGAGGAGCCCTCTCAGGCCTTGTTCTCAGCGGAAGCAGCTGCAACACCCGAGTTCACACCTCTCTGGAAACAGTTCGTACTGAAAACTAGATGATATGCCTATAGCCTTAATTCAGGATTGCTCTGATGGGTCACCCTGTTAACAAGTCCAAGCTTGTACCGCTCATGCATGCATGCTAAGTCACTTCCAACTCTCCGCAACACTATGGACTATAGGTTTCTCTGTCCATGGGCTTCTCCAGGCAAGAATATGGAGTGGGTTGCCATGCCCTCCTCCAAGAGATCTTTCTGACCCAGGGATTGAACCCACATCTCTTAAGCCTCCTACATTGGCAAGCAGGTTCTTTACCACTAGTGCCACCTCATGTGTGTGCGCGTTAGTTGCTTAGTTGTGTCCAACTCTTTGCGACTCCATGGACTGTAGCTGCCAGGTTCATCTGTCCATGAAATTCTCCAGGCAAGACTACTGGAGTGGGTTGCCATTTCTTTCTCCAAGGGAACTTCCCAACCCAGGGATTGAACCTGGTTCTCCTGCATTGCAGGCAGATTCTTTACCATCTGAGCCACCAGAGAGATACCAGAAAGCCACCTCATGACAGACCAATAAATCAAGAGAGGAGTTACGGAGGCAAGGAATAGCTATTTCATTGGAAAAGCCGTAAGACTGAGAAGATGGTGGGTTAGCATCCCAAAGAACCATCTTTCCAAAATTAGATTTCAGGCTTCTTTTATACTGAAAGGGGAGTGTGTAAAGTCCTGGTTCCAGCCAGAGTCAGAAGAGATTGTGTTAATTTCTTCCTTCCTGCAGTCATTCACAGGTGAATCTGGTCAGGATGTTTCCTATGAGCTGAACAAAGGTATTTCATGTTAACTGTCATTGCTTGGGAGGCAGGGTTCCCAGTGATGAGCCATCATGTATAGTTTAACTTAAAGGTAAGATCCCTTTAGTGATTAACTCATTATAGAATATGAGGCTCTTCCCTATTACAACACAGTCCTAGCCTGGTATCTCCCCTTGGTTTGGCTGAACTCTCATGTAGCTCCCCTTCTCCCTTGGCCAATCCCACTTCCTTCTCTGACCAGAGCTGTTCCTGTGCTTCCCCCTGTGAGCCACCTGCACACAAATCTCCATCTCAGTTTGTTTCCCAGAGAACCCGAATGATGACAACTCACATTTAGAGATAAGAAGGTAACCGCCAGAAAAAACAGTTCACAAAGTTGAAAGTGGTTTTCTCTAGGGAGAGGAATAGGGCCGAGGCAAGGTGAGTCAGGAGACGGTTGTATGTAGTCTTCTTTCCTCTTCCTTTGTTCGTAATGTGCATATATTACTTCCACAATTAATTTTTTCATTTAAAACTGTTTAAAGAATTTGATGCTGTCTTCCTCCTGTTTTAAACTCTTCAATCACTTCCCATTATCCTTAAAATAGTCCTTAAGAATCTTTTGGGATGAATTGGGAGAGTAGCATTGGCATATATACCCTGCTGCTACGGCTGCTAAGTCGCTTCAGTCGTGTCCGACTCTGTGCGACTCCATAGACGACAGCCCACCAGGCTCCCCCGTCCCTGGGATTCTCCAGGCAAGAACACTGGAGTGGGTTGCCATTTCCTTCTCCAATGCATGAAAATGAAAAGGGAAAGTGAAGTCGCTCCGTCATCTCCGACCCTCAGCGACACCATGGACTGCAGCCTACCAGGCTCCTCCACCCGTGGGATTCTACATGTAAAATAGATAGCTAGTGGGAAGCTGCTGTAGAGCACAGGGCAGCCTGGCACTCTGTGATGACCTAGAGGAGTGGGATGGGAGGTGGGAGGGAGGTCCCAGAGGGAGGGGCTGTTTGTACACATATAGCTGATTCACTTCATTGTACAGCAGAAACTAACACAACATTGTAAGCGATCATCCTCCAATTATAAATTTTTTTAAAAAGAATCTTGCAAATCCCTCTCCATCTGGCCCCTGCTGAGTTTCCAGTTCCATTTCTTACCTCTGCTACTTGCCTTTCTGAGTTTCCAATTTCTGAAATGGGTCTCTCTTCCTCATCCCCAGGCCCCAAACATGCTGCTTCCTCTGTCTAGAATACTTTCCTTGTCCTCCCCAACGCCTGGTTCACTCCAGGCCTCCAGCAGGTTTCAGCTTAGATGCCACCCTCAGAAGGGAGACCTTCCCTACCCCCAGACTACATTAGGCCTTCCTTCTATCACTCCCACAGCCCCTGCATTTCCTCTTTCTCAGCATCAATCTCCTGAAATAATCAGCTTAAGTCCACATTTCCTTCCTCCATGAGGACTATCTATCTTGTGACTGCTCTATTACTAGCACCCAGCACATACTACAGCCAAGTAGATATCAGTTCAGTTCGGTTCAGTCGCTCAGTCATGTCCGACTCTTTGCGACCCCATGAATCGTAGCACATCAGGCCTCCCTGTCCATCACCAACTCCCGGAGTTCACTCAGACTCAACGTCCATCGAGTCTGTGATGCCATCCAGCCATCTCATCCTCAGTCGTCCCCTTCTCCTCCTGCCCCCAATCCCTCCCAGCATCAGAGTCTTTTCCAATGAGTCAACTCTTCGCATGAGGTGGCCAAAGTACTGAAGTTTCAGCTTCAGCATCATTCCCTCCAAATATTTACTAAGTCAATGAATTTCACCAAAATATTTTTGAGGATCCCAGCTCTGTAATCTGTGACAACTTAGATAACCTATCTGAGCCTCAGTTTACTCAAGCATAAAATGAGGAGGAAAATAATACCTGTCTTAGAGGGTCATTTTTTGCTTGTGTTGAGGCCACACCCTAACTCTAATGTCTACCTTGTTGTTTAGTTGATAAGTCACATCTGACTCTTGGTGACCCCATGGACTATAGCTGGCCAGGCTCCTCTGTCCATGGGAATTCCCAGGCAAGAACACAAGAATGGGTTGCCAACTCTTTCTTCAAGAGTTCTTTCCGACCCAGGGATGGAACCCACATCTTCTGTATTGGCAAGCAGATTCTTTAACACTGAGCCATCAGGGAAACCCCAATATCTACTATAGAAGTTCGTTTTTTGTTTCTTTGTGTTTGTTTGCTTGGGGGCCATGTCACTCAGGATGTGGAATCTTAGCTCCTGACCAGGGATCAGTTTTGTGCCCCTGTATTGGGAGTACAGTCTTAAGCACTGGACTGCCAAGGAAATCCTTAAAGAACTGTTAGTTAAAGCCCTTAGCACAGTGCCTGGCACTGGGTAAGCATTTGATTGATGCATGCTCAAAAATTAAGAAAGACCATAACCATTTACACTCACATCAGCAGATTCTAAGACTGTCACTCTTTACCCTTTCCAATACTGAATATTACATTTAAAAAATATTTTTGTAAATATTATAGGCAAAAAGAATGGCATCTCACGGTTTTAAATCAACATATATTTTCAAACCAACACCTTGCCCCAAGCCACGTATGCCATAAAGAAAGCAACTCTTTGGTGCTCCTCTCTTTTCCTATCACAGCTTGTGTGATGAGGATGGGTATCTGAGAAGGGAGCCCCCAGCGTAGGGGGTGCATTGTGTAAGCCCTGGGCAGCTAAGTTGCAGGTATTTTTTCACAGCACCTCAGGTCTCCCTCATCCAATGAGAGGACACGGGGCCCAGCTCTCCCCAGCCAATCCAGGTGGCTGCCTCCGTCTCAAACGTAGAACCCTTCAGGCCCAGAGGCCCCTTCACACTTCCTGTGTGGGGTTCAGAAACCCGCCTCCCCTCTCAGCCATAGGTGCCTGCTTCGGAAAATGGTGAGTCTCTCTCTTACAAAGCCCCCATTTTTATCCCAGCATTGGGAGCAATGGCCCCAGGGTCCTCAACTCCAGCAGGGATTTTGAAAAAGTCCTCTGGTTTCTTTTTCAGAAGTTGTGAGCCAACTGGCCTCCGCCATCTTAGGTAGAGTGAGCATCCAGTGAGGGAACGATGCAGTCGGGGAATCTCTGGCGAGTTCTGGGACTCTGCCTCTTATTAGGTGAGTAGGATGGAATATGAAAAGCTCACTGCCTAACCTGGTACTGCCCAGGGTATCAAGGAGCCTCATTTTCTAGAAAATGTAAGGAAGTGTTTGTGCAGTGTTAGCACAGGGAACTAGGGCTAGGCTAGCCTGTTCCCAGAAGACCTTTCAGAGAACAGCTAAAGGAAAGCAGTTGAGCTGATCATATCTACTGAAAGTAAGATCTTTGTGCCTCCGAGAAAAACCACGTTCTGTCAGTGAACAGCCCAGCCCTTATGAACTAACACAAAGGAGATGAGAGGAGTTAACCTTCGCTGTTTATTGCAAGGAGAGTAGATGGTTGATCCCAAACTCTGCACCAAGTATACAGCAAGCTTAGTATCTGAGACAATGAAGCACCTCATAATTTCCAGTCCTTTTCAGTTGACCAAGTGCTTTCAATTATTTTAGTCCTGTTGGAAGGAAGGTGGAATACAAATTGATAAGTAACTAAGAGGCTTTCCATAGCTCATATCAGACAAAGATTTTTTTTTAAGGTTGCTGTAGTAAACAGCACTCAGTAAGAGTGCCAGATACCGTGCTGCAAAAAGGTCTTTACCTGTGTTAACTAAGTTAATCTTTACCTCCACCTTGGAAGGTAAACGTTGTATGTATCCCGTTTCAGTGGTCCCCAGCCTTTTTGGCACCAGGGACCAGTCTCGTAGAAGACAATTTTGCCACGGACTGGGGTGGGGGGCTCATTCCAGGATGTTTCGAGCACATCCCATTTATTGGGCACTTTGTTTCTAATCTAATGCTGCCACTGATCTGACAGAAGGTATCCATCTGTGGCCCAGAGGTTGGGGACCTCCGCCCTATGGGACCTCCGCCCTATTTTACAGATGTGAAAAACTAGTACTCAAAGAAGTTCAATAGCTTGTTTAAAACCACTGTTAGTAAGTGCTGAAGCTGATCTGGGAATTCAGAACTGCCTACAGCCTGTGCTCTTAATGATGCCACGATGTGAGGCCAAATAGTTCATGAGGGTTTTATTTTAGAAATCTAGAAAACACTATCACAGCTGGGGCTTGCATCTCAGAGCTACAGCCATGGCGTCTCCACTTCCTGCTTCAGCTTGGGTTTCTCTAGCTTGAGCGTGCACACGAATCACCAGGGAATCTTGTTAAATTTCAACTTCTGCTTCAGTGGGTCTGGAGTGGGACTGCTCTTCTGCCTTTATAATGAGCTCTCTGGCTCATTTGTCTCCTGCTGGTCCAGGGAACATGTTTGGAGTGTCAAGGGGCAGAGTGTGATTCCTCAAGGCACTGGGTTACAGTCCCATAGTATAAACTGTGCTGTGCAGAGTGAGAGAGAGGGAATACCAAAGACCCAACCACCCCTAGGGGTTTGGCCTCATGAGACTGTGCCCAGGCTGCTCTGATTATGGTGATTGGGAGGGGTGTCTGGTCCAATATAGAGGCTGTTGATAAAATAGGTACACATGAAACTTGAAAGTGATGTCAGGGAAACTGGTCATTACAGAGAATCCAGATTACTGCTGAGTGCAGAGACTCTGGAGGACCCAGTGGAAATAGGATCGGACTCTTCAACGCACAGGCTCTAGCTAACGAGTAATTGGTTTCAAGTATTCCCATCTCTGTCTCAAGTAGAAAACAAATGGAAAAACCGAACCATCAGACAAGCAGGAGTCAGAGACGGAACAAGAATCTCAATTTTTGTACCTCACCCAGAGCTTGTTTTTCTTCCACAGTCAAGAGATTTCTTTTTAAAATGGAGGCTGGGCTGCAAAACTCTCTCGCTATTTCTCCATCTCCCCAGAAGCACCCATCAACATTTTCTAATGTCTGTTTGTCAAATGCTGTGTGTTCATGTTTAACGCTAGGTGCTTCCTTCTTCTGTCTCATCCCAAATGGACCAGAAACCCTGGGTTAGTATCCAGAAGTCCATATCACTCACTGGGCATAGGGTTAACTGTGATCCAGAAATGGGTGGGAAGGACAGCAGATGCTCAGAAATGGTCAGACTAGACTATAGAACTTTCTCTGCTTGGAATTTCAATCACTCACCATTTACTAACTCTTTTCTTCTTATTTATTTTCTAGTTGGTGCTTGGGCACAAGGTGAGTTATACTTTTTCTTTCCTTGTTATCAAATTAGCCCATCTGTTTTCACTAGACCTCCTACAGAGACCAATTAAAGGGGTTTCTCTCATCTTCTCCTTTGCCTTTTCCTCATAAGTCTAGGGATAGTTCTAGCCAAGAAGAGGAATGCAACAGAGATCATAGGAAATAATGAGTGTTAACTATTCAGAGGAAAAGAATTGAGCCAACTAAAACAATGCCAAGTTTTCATTTCCTATTTGATGTGAGTTTTTTGTAGAGGATTTGTGGCTTGAATGCATGCCTAGAGATGCACTAAATAGGCCTCTGGGGCAGCATTTGAGTCCACATTCAGTATTACATGTCCAGGGACTTCCCTGGTGGTCCAGTGGTTAAGACTCTGCACTTTCAATGTGTGGGGGCATAGGTTCCATTCCTGGTCAGGGCAATAAGAGTCCACGTGATGTGGGGTATGACTAAAAAGTTAAAAAAAAAAAAAGAAGAATTACATGTCCAAATACTCTGAAAGTATGTGTGTGCATGCATGTGTGTTCATGTGTACACATGCATATGAGTGTGCCTGGCCTGGACTTACCTCCTCAGTCATAGCAGAGAGGCAGGAATATCCCAATATTGGAAGACTTTCTCTTCAGTCAGCTCCTCCAAATTGAGTGAACCAATTCTGTGTTAAAAGGCAGGCACTGGGCCAGTCTCCATTACGTACCCTTAATCTGCCTAAATTGTAGTGTCCTTAGAATCCTTTCTAAGAAATATATCATGGAGAATGTGTTAATGTTACCTTACTGACAGATGGGATACGTTGAGAGCCCTGATAAACTCCAGAAAAACTAATCTCTTCAGCATGCTATTGGTCATTTGGGGTTGGTTTTTGTTTATCATTTAATTTATGTCCAATACAGATCTTCCTTTTTTCCCAGCTTTATTGGAATATAGTTGACATATAACATGGTATAAGTTTAAGGTGTACAATGTAATAATTTTTTGCCTGCCTGCTAAGTTGCTTCAGTCATGTCCAACTCTTTGCAACCCTATGGACTGTAGCCTGCCAGGCTCCTCTATCCATGGGATTCTCCAAGGAAGAATACTGGCGTGAGTTGCCATTTCCTCCTCAAGGGGATCTTCCCGACCCAGGAAAGGAACCCATATCTCTTATGTCTCCTGTATTGGCAGGCGGGTTCTTTACCACTAGTGCCAATTATATTTTTAATTTTATAAATATATTTTATATTTGTGTATAGAATAGACATTATATTCAAAATTATTACTTAGGACCCTTTTTTTTTTAATAACTAATTAGCCAGCAGTTTTTTTAATGTAGAATACGAAAGAGTTTTTCATATGCAGCCATGGGAAATTTAAATATCCATTGTTTTCTGAAGATTGAGGGAAGAGTCTAACCCAGGGTGGAAGGGTCTAATCTTATTAGCTGATAGAAGTGTTTCGAATAGTTTCTTTTTCAGATTCAGAAGAAATTGGTAAGAGGATTTTCACTCTGTACGACTTACTTTCAAATGTGGATCAAAATGATCATGACATATCACAGTAATAAATACTAAGAACCAGAACCATTAGAGAGAAAATATAATTATCTTTCAATAGAATCTGTATGAGATGTGCCTATGTTTGTTGCTAACTGTCAGATCCGATTATAGCTGATTGATGTGTATTCCTGAGCATCCATTCAGGAAAGAATATATATGCGGGTGTGGGTTGGAATTTTTGTGTATATCATGAATTCATTGAAGGCCAAAACAACACCTTATTTACTTGGCCAAATACACATGGGCTTCCCAGGTGGCTCAAACGGTAAAGAATCCACCCGATGCAGGAGACCTGGTTTTGATCCCTGGGTCAGGAAGATCCCCTGGAGAAGGGCATGGTAACCCACTCTAGTATTCTTGCCTGGAGAATCCCATGGACAGAGGAGCCCAGTGGGCTACAGTCCATGGGATCACAGAGTCGGAAACGACTGAGCCACTGAGCCTTTTACTTCTAATACACATGGTAGGTGCTCAGTGTGTGTGTGTGTGTGAACAGGTGCTCAATACCTGTTTTTTAAATGAATAAATGATCATACATATGACTGCATCACTAGTTCCTTCTCCTCAAGAAGCTGAAGGTCTTCAGAATTCCCTGGAAGCCCAGCAGTTAGAACTTCTTGCTTTCACTGCTGAGGGCCTGGGTTCAATCCCTGGTGAAGGAACTAAGATCCCACAAGCCACATGGTTCGGCAAAAAAAAAAAAAAAAGAAAGCTGATGGTCTTATTTGAAAGACAAATAATTGATAATATAGTCTGTATCCTGCTATGAGTAAAGAGTAAAATAAAATATAAAGAGAAGAGCAGCCAACTCTACAAAGGATATAGTTGGGGAAAGCTCCCCAGGGGAGGTGATTCTTGAGTTGAGTTTTAAAGAGTGACCTTATATTATAAGGAACAATATCTCAGGCAGTGGAGAAGGTTGTGGAGTGTGAGGCTAAGAGTCTAACTCTGAAACTAGACCATCATATCCTGGCTCAACTTCTTACTTGCTGAGTGTCTGAATAATTTTCTTAACTTCTCTGTGCCAAAGCATTATTACATGTGAAATATAAATAATAATGATACCTACCTTGTAGAGTTGTTATGAGGATTGATTGATTTACTTAGAATATCATCTGATGGGCGGAAAGCAGTTGGTAGAGTTTAGCTATCATTATATGGGAAATATGCAGACTAAATAATAAGCGTTATAGTTTACTGAGCATACATGTTCTAGGTATTGCCCTTAATATTCTACCTGAATTTCGTCACGTAATTCTTCTAACATCTCCACTCTGCAGATAAGAAAACCAAGACTTAGAAAATAAATATATAGTCCAATCAGAGATATAAATATAAATGCATATATATCTGATGCTGAAACTCATTTTTTTAAAAATATTTATTTGGCTACACCAGGTCTTAGTTGCAGCTTGTGGGATCTAGTTCCCTGACCGGGGGTCTAACCCAGCCCCCTGCATAGGGAGTACAGAGTCTTAGCCACTGGACCACCAGGAAAGTCCCTGAAACTCATTTTTTTTAATCATTATGAGCATGTACAAAATTTTTGTGAGCATCTGTCCTGTTTCTAAGTATAGACATCTAAGGGAATTTCCTGGTGGTCCAGTGGTTAAGACTCTGTGCTTCCACTGCAGGGACCCTGGGTTCGATCCCAGGAACTGAAATCCCACATGCCATGGAGCACAGCCAAATAATAATAATAAAACAAGTGCTTCTAAGCATAGACATCTAGGCCCTCATGTGAGAATGTATTGGTCTGCGCTTCACTACTGAATTTATGCCAAAAAGAGTTGTGAGCAATTTCTTTCACATTGCTTTTCCAAACAAACATACCATGCAGAGTGAAACTTATATTTACTTCTAAATTATTTTATTTATGATTTCTAGTTTAATATTTCTAAGAAATATCAATGCTGAAAAATTACTTCCAAGTCAAAATATTACAGATGATCTACTGTCATTATACTCAACTCCCCATTATTAGTAGTAGATAGGTAAACCTGCAGAATGACTTGTTTACATTCCATATGATCTCCGCTGGAGTGCTGACTAAGCAACTGGGTCAGTACTCTGCTCTGTTCTCCATTAGCAGGACCCCCAGAAGGAAAGAAAGAAAGTAAAACACACTTTTTTTGAGCATCTGCAATGCACCATCCATTTTCAGTTTCATAATCCATTTAGTTCTCACAAATACCTTGTGAGGTAGATGTTTTATCTGTTTCCCAGATGAAGAAAACTGAAGCTCAGAGAAGTTAAATGATTTTCCCTTGGTCACACAGCCTAAAGCAGATCTGGGATTCAAACATAGGGTTTCTGACTCAGTCCAGTGTTCTGTCCCCATAGCACACTGTAGCAAAACACCCCCAATAGAGAGAGGGGTGTCTCTGAGCATCACACTCTGCTCTTCCAGCTGTTATATATTCAGGCTCAAGCATAGCCCAGTGCTGCCTAGGGTCCCAGCCACAGGTCTTCCAGGAAACCAGGGTGCTCCCCATCTCTATTTCCTAGGGCAAAATTACCTACTCTGGGGAATTTGGCTGGATCCCCAAACTTTATTAGTGGATTTCAGTTGTCTGCACCAATAGTTCCAACATATATAATTAAGAGTTGATTGCACTGAGATAAAATTTAAAATAATGTCACTTTTTATTAGAAGAATTATTTCTTTAAAATGTATATAGAACTTCACATAATTTAAGGGTAATAACATGAAAGTGGAATGGAATAAGAAGAAAGATATTTGATATCTACTATGAGGGTTTCTGTTAGTTATAAGAAAGAACTTCTGAATAATGAAAAACAGATGAGTATAAGAATCAGTGATTCAAAGAAATGAAGGTGTTTATCTCTGAGAAGGATATGATATCCCTTTCATATCTATCTGGAATATGGCTCTTGCTAATGCAAGAGAATAAGTTTGAAGACATCTAGAATTTTTCAGCTTTAGGATTCTAAGACTTTTTGAGCTTTAGTGGATCTCAGTCTAGAACTACATGCTGATATGTCTCAGTTTGATATACCTGAGTTGTGTCTATGAGCATATCTCTTAGGCCAGGTACATAACTCATCTTCAAGACATGAGGCTCCCAAAGAATTCTCTGGGAATTCTTAGGGACAGTGTCTAGCTCCACTTGAAATTTTTTACCTACAATTTAAACTTCAACCATGGTTATTTTCTTACCATTCTTTCCTTTTTTCATTTTCAGATGATACTGAACAGAAACGTAAGTTTATCAGTCTTTTATATCTGCCCTATCAATGATGCTGATCTGTGGTTGGGAAAAAGCACCTGATTGAGGGAGATTAACCCCAAGAACTGAGGTCCTCCCAACATTTCTAACTCTCCATTTTAGAAACATTACAAATAAGGACTTCTATAGATTTTCTTTATTTTCACCCTCTCCCTCCAAGTCCCCATGTCCATGCCTAAACTCTGAAGTCATCTTCAAGAGGTTCTCTAGGGCCCCTTCTCCTGTGTCTCTCCTCTTTCATACCCTTTAGCCAACAGAGTCACCTTTTGACAAGAAAATCTGAGATCTAGGATGTCAGATGACTTTCTGCATTTGGTTGGTTCTGTGGCTAGTAACTTGCCTTAAATCTTACTGGTTTCTCTTTTTAAATTTCCCTTCTCTTCTCTCCCATTCACCAGCATATAAAGTCTCCATCTCTGGAAACACGGTTGAGCTGACATGCCCTATAGAGTTTGAAAATGGAATACAATGGAAAAAAAATGGTGAACAAATGAAAGGTCATGATGAGAAACAGCTGCTCCTGGATAATTTTTCAGAAATGGACAACAGTGGTTATTATCAGTGCCTTGCAACCGAAGGCAGCACAGAGGCAGCACATACGCTGTACCTGAAAGCAAGAGGTAATATAGGTCTTCAGAGCAAGCGCTACTAGGCTCTTTAGGGAGGATATTTTAAAAGAGCATTCTCAGGATTTTCCATTACCCAACTTAACAGTTCCCTGGCAACTTTGCGCTTCTCCTGCACTCAATCCAAGACTATCTGGGGCCACACATCATCAGTATTTTCTGAAATATAGATTAAACATC
Organism: Oreotragus oreotragus; assembly: GCA_006410675.1. NCBI lineage: Eukaryota > Metazoa > Chordata > Mammalia > Artiodactyla > Bovidae > Oreotragus > Oreotragus oreotragus. The sequence goes on along the minus strand of SJYX01012710.1, from coordinate 14,074 downwards.
AATATAGGGCTGTTAGGGTAACCTTAGCACTAGATCCAAAACAACTTCCCAAGAGACAGGACTGGGTATCCTGTCTGCATTATATCCTGTCCAGAAAATATGGAGCTCCAATATTAGTTTATCTGATGCTTTATCCAGACATGAATTCTTCAGGATTTGCAAAAAGGACTCAAAGCTACTCTATAAAAATGTCATAAACTAAGGCATAATCATAAACAACAATGGCAGCTAACAATCAATGAATGCTTAAGTTTCAAGCACTATACCAAACACTTGCCCGGGTGTTTCATATAATCCTCTTACCAACTATGTGGGTTCAGTGCTATCTTACTTCCAATCTATATATGAGGAAACAGAAGCTTTGTGGGTTCAACACACATTTCCAAATTCTCACAACTAGTGAGTCACGTAGCTGGAATTTGAACCAGGACTGTCTGACTGACTCCAGACTCTCTACCCATGAACACCACACTTCATTTGTTGTTATAAAGGTGCTGAAACAGCCTGGGAGCAGAGGGAGGGGTGTCTGGCTATGGCAGATACGTGAGTACTAAAGGGAAAACGAGCTTCATTTGTTCCTTCCTCATCCTGTGTCCTGTGTCTTGCTTTCTGGGGGATTTCTCTTCTTCTCCCCCGACCTCCGCCTCACAGTGTGTAAGAACTGCATGGAGGTGAATCTGATGGAGGTGGCCACAATCATCGTGGTTGACATCTGTGTCACTCTGGGCTTGCTGCTGGTGGTGTATTACTGGAGCAAGAGCCGCAAGGCCAAGGCCACGCCTATGACGAGAGGAGCGGGTGCTGGCGGCAGGCCCCGTGGTAAGATCACGGAGAAGATGCCCACCAAGGGGGGGATGTCTGGTCCGGACCAGGTCAAGACAGTTTCTCTAGAACAGTCATGGTATGGCCAAGATCTTGACACAGAATGTCCCATCTCAGATTACTCAGAAACCATGGAAGGACCTTGAGCTGAGGTCACAAAATGATAAGAACTGTGTAGGGTCATTAGAGATGAGGTGAAAAAAGGGCAAAGAAAAATAGCAGAAAAATAACAGAAAAAACTGAGAAGTAGAGGGGAGTTCGCCATCCTGGATTTGGGTCTCATTATCACGAGATTGGTGTGTCCTCTTGGAAATGAATCGTTTTCCCTTCCCTCCTTTGCAGGACAAAACAGGGAGAGGCCACCCCCTGTACCCAATCCAGACTATGAGGTAATGAGGGACAGAGTTGGGGGAGGGGTCTTTCTAGGGGAGAAGGGGACAGGTGGGACTGTCAGACACTTCTAAGCCCCTCCTTCAGGGCTCCAGGACAACCCACCATGTGCCCAGCTCTGCATCTACCATGGCAGAATGCGGTCATCTCAAAGGCTGCAGGGTTCCCACAACCACAAGCAGTGGCGGTGGGAGTGTCACTCCTCTTTCTCTGGTTTATTCATTAATTAGCTCAGGAGCAGCCATGGGGAATACCATACACCCAAACTCAAACACCATAAACTCATGACTGCCATCCCCCAGCATGTACCTACCAGCTGATTTGGCAAGTAAAGAGTTACTGCCTGGCATGGCAGAGAATCACCAGGACTGTTCTAATTGATCAGAGTGTATGCACCACCAATGGTTAAATATTTTGCATATCACACCTGGACAAACTCAACAAATATTTACTGAGCACCAGTCAAGCATGTGGCATTTACTTTTGCATGAGCAACTTCACTTAATTCTGACAAAAGCCCTCAGAAGTGGTCCTTTAGTTTTCCGTTTTTGAGATGGAAAAACTAGGGTTCACAGGAGGTGACCAGTTGAGCCCACCTCCTGCCTCCTAGCCTAGGATCTTCCTATTGGTCTATAGCTAATTTTGCAGAAGCCCTTCTTTCTCAGGAATGACTTCCTCCCACGCTGCTGACCACCCGCTCTCTATTGCACCCCTAGCCCATCCGGAAAGGCCAGCGGGACCTGTACGCCGGCTTGAATCAGAGAGGCGTCTGACAACTCCTGACACCATCTCCCACCGCCCCGGGTCTGACTCCCCTCCAGCCACTCCCTGTTTGTTCCCTGGGCAAATCTTGGACCCACAGGAGAAGTTCCTCTGCCTTGTGGGGAGCTTCCCCCCTCAGCCTTGTCCCCACGGCCTCCTTCCTGCCTTCTCTGCTGGCGCCCAGTCCAAGGATATTGCTGCCTTATTATCCTTTGAAACATCACAGCCACTCACCCCTTCACACCTGGCTGGCCTTCTTGTCAGGATATTTATTTCTGTTTTGCACCGCCTTGCCCCCATTCATTCCTTCCCCAGTGGATATTACTATTCCCCTTGGTTCCCGCTTTCTCCTGCAGAGAAATTGCCCCATCCCTAACTATTCCAGCTACCTTTCTCTGTTTCTAGCTCTCTCTTTGGAAAGCCTTGGTGGGAATGGACTGGGTAAATGCTGGCAGAAGTCCTGCCCTGTTCACAGACCCCAACCCAGAGCTTGTTCTGTGCCCCCTCCCTCCCTGTCTCCACTGCAGACTCCTAGATGGTCATTTGTAGCTCCATGAATGTGCTAAATTCCTTGTCAGCTGAGAAAGAAAAGGAATAAAGTGTATTTGGCTGAAAGAGTTGCTGTCCCTCTTTTCTGGGAAGCCCTCAGAGGCTGTCTTGTTTCCTGGACAACACAGGTCCTCCCTACCTTTGACTGTATTCCCAGCTATGACCTCAAATGCAAGTACTACCTGTTTCCACAACTGGAACGGGCCTTACCTGAAGCTCTCTTTGAAAAGGGCATCGGGGAATAAATCAAAGAGGGGCAGGAGGTGGGGGGTGGATATAGAGAAAGGGAAGGAGAGAGAGAGGAAAGGAATGAAGAAGGAAAAGAAAAAGAAGGGAGGAAGGGAAGGGAAGGAGGGAAGAGAGAAAGAAAGAAAGATAGGGAGAAAAAGAATCATTTAACTAACCCCTTTTGGAGAAAAACAGCAAGGATGACAAAGAGTGCCTGATGAATGGTCCGTTCAGAAAACTGGTGAGACAGAAATAGAGGTCTTAAAAGGCAGATGAAGGCAGCGGAAAGAAAAGAGGAGGTGAGGGCGGTGTGTGTCGGCAGGGGTTGGGATGTAGGGGAGAGGGGATACAGATTTCCACGCTGCCTCGAGAAGGAAGCCCCTCCGAGGAGAGGAGGAGCCGCCGGGGCTGGGGGAGGGGAGGGAGGAGGTGGAGCGGCGGCAGAGCAGGGATCTCCGCCTCCGCTGCGAGAGGTAGCGCAAGGCAGCCAGAAGCCGGCTGTGGTTTAGCCGCCCGGATGTGGGCTGCGCTCTGAGTGAGGGTGATGGGTGCAGAGCAGCAGGGCCCGTGTGGGAGGGCTTCCTTCTCGGCCTCCCAGGGCACATGCTCAGCTTGCAGAGAGCCTTCACAGGAGCACTGAGGCTCTCTCAACCCAGTTCAAATCCGCCGGCTGTCTGCACTCAGAAAACCCTGCTGACCACAGGACTATTTAAGAGTGTGACCACGACTCAGAAAAGTCCTCTGTGGTTTGCAGTCCCCCATATACTGTACACATTCAGCCTCGGTCTTGTGGCTGCTGTTTCTGTTTACTGGCCTGCATTGAAGTTACTTCTGTCCCTGTAAGCAGCACTTAGGCTCAGAAGGAATCTCCATGACGTTGACCATGACTAGCTGCTGATCAGCGGGCTGGTCGAGGGTGGCAGTTCTGTCCCAGGTGTATATGATGGTGCCCAGGCAAGGGAGATGTGGCTCAGCATAATGAATGCAATAATAGCGAACATTTAGGAAGCATTTACTCTGCTCTAGGAGAAGGCAATGGCACCTCACTCCAGTACTCTTGCCCGAGAAATCCCATGGACGGAGGAGCCTTGTGGGCTGCAGTCCATGAGGTCGCAAAGAGTCGAACACGACAGCGACTTCACTTTCACTTTTCACTTTCATGCATTGGAGGAGGAAATGGCAACCCACTCCAGTGTTCTTGCCTGGAGAATCCCAGGGACGGGGGAGCCTGGTGGGCTGCGGTCTATGGGGTCGCACAGAATCAGACACGACTGAGGCGACTCAGCAGCAGCAGCAGCAGAAATTGTGCTTGAGGGCTTCTCTGGTGTCTTAGTGGTAAAGAATCCACCTGCCAATGTGGGAGACCTAGGTTCGATCCCTGGGTCGGGAAGATCCCCTGGAGAAGGAAATGGCAACCCACTCAGGTATTCTTGCCCGGAAAATCCCATGGACAGAGGAGCTTGACGAGCTACAGTCCGTGGGGTCACGAAAGAGTTGGGCACGACTTAGTGACGAAACAACAACAACAGAAATCATGCTTAGCACTTTACAAGAGTTACCTCATTTCATCCTGTGACAACTGAGAAGATAGAAGTCTTTGTTTTACAGATGGGGATATGGGGCTCAAAGAGGTGAAGTTACTCACCCAAAGTGCATAGTCAGGGACAGAGCTGGAATTAGCAGCCCAGGCTGTCCAACTCTTTTGCTCTGAACAGGTACCCAGTGCTGACTGTGATCATTAGAAACACTCTCCATTTTCCTGACTTAAAAATTCTGTATTGAATTGCTTGGGTAGTCCTCCTATGAGTGCTTTTCTAATCTTTCATGTGACAGACCGGCACTCTGCTAAGTACTAAAAGGAAACAAACAGATTCTGTTTTTAGGGAGCTTACAATTATGTAAGAGAGGCCCAACTATGCAAAAAACAACAGAACAAATGTAAGTATGCATAGGAGTCCTATAGATGGTATTATCAGTGTTCCTAAGAGGTACTAGGAGAACTGAGGTGGTCGGCGAAAGCTCCACAGAGAAGGAGAGACTTGAGCTGGGTCTTGAAGGGAAGGATAGATAGAATCTGAAGACAAAAGAGAAGGCATTCCACCCACTGAAGATGAAATAGAGAACCGAAATAGCCCTTCAGCTAGTAAATAAATTGAATTTAGATTAAAACACTTAGGGATAAATCTGACCAAAAAACGTGTTCACGGGGGCTTCCCTTGTGGCTCAGTGGTAAAGAATCAGCCTGCCGATGCAGGAGACAGGGCTTCGATCCCTGATCCAGGAAGATTCCATGTGCCTCGGAGCAGCAAAGCCCATCCACCACAACTCTTGAGCCTGTGCTTTAGAGCCCGGGAGCCGCAGCTACTGGAGTCTTCACGCCCTACAGCCTGTGCTCTGCAACAAGAGAAGCCACTACAACCAACTAGAGTAGCCCCTGCTCAACAAAGCTAGAGAACTAGAGAAAAGCCCCTGCAACAACAAAGACCCAGGACAGCCAAAAAATAATAGTATTTTTAAAAAGGAGCTCTGCCTTCTAATTTATAAAAAAGATGTGTTCGTGGATTGGAAGACTCCATATCACTAGGATATCTGTTCGCCCCAAACTGATCAATAAATTCAAACCAGTCCCGATCAAATTCTCAGTAGACATTTTGTAGTAACTGAGACGCCAATTCATATGGGACTGGAAAAAGAAGAGTTAGACCATTTTCTTTAAAAATTTTATCCCAACCATTCCACTCCTGAGTACTTATCCAATAGAAATAAGAGTGTATGTCTTTGTATATATGACCTATATAATGACTTATATATGAATATTCATAGAAAATTAATTTGTAATAGTCAAAACAAAGAACCACTCAAAAGACAATCAAGGGGTGAATGGATAAACAGCTTGTGGTATATCCATTCAATGGAATATACTGACATTAGAAAAGAATGAGCTATTAATAGATGCAACAAGATGATGAACCTCCAAATAATTATGCTGAATGTAAGGAGCCAGACCAAAAAGGGGTATATATTATATTATTTCACTTAACATAAAACTCTAGAAAATTGGAAACTGATTTATAATGATAGAAATCTATTCAGTAGTTGCCTGGAGGATAAACGGCTAAGGGAAAATCTGAATGCAAAAGGTCACAAGAAAACTGTCTGGAGTGTTGGGTAAGTTCATACTTAGCAAGCGTGATGATGTTTCACAAATGTATACATATGCCAAAGCTTATGAAATTTCACACATTAAATATATGTAGTTTATTCACCGCACTTTACTTCAGTAAAGCTAAAAGCACACAAAAAGGGAGGGAGCTGAAAGCACCCAAGGTTCCAGAAGGGCTCTAAACCCTGACTTCACATTTGAATCACCTAAGGCACAATATAATCAGACTCTCTGAGGGTGGCACACAGGCATCAGGACTTCGAAAGCTCCCCAGGAGATCCAATGTACAGCAAATGTTGAGAACTGGTGAGTAATGGAGGGGGATGCAAGGGTATATGAGGCACATAGGGTCAAAGGAGGTGCGTAGCACGTGGGAAGGACATGAGCATCGGTGCGGTGCGAGCCATGGAAGCCTTGCCCAGGGAGGACGGATCCTGTGTAAAGGAGGGATCTAAGGCTAGGACTGCAGCAGAGGGTATAAAGGAAGGAATAACTCATAGCCATGAATGAAGCAGTGTAAATTGGAAGTTCATTCTGTCTCTAACAAAGTCAGAGTCTGTATGTATCTCAAGGAGAAAGGGAAGAATTATCCAGATCTCTGGCTGTGTGGTTGTCATAATTTTCACTTTGGGGAACCCTGGCCTAAGAAACTCCCACTCTCATTAAACTGCCCTGAAGTTCCTTGAATTACTCTTACACAGAGAATAGAAAGAGGGTTTCCCACCCGTGGTAGACAGGAATGGGCATAAAGGACACAAAAGAAGAAGTGGCTTCAATTCTTCCCTAAACCAGAGAGTCTGAATTGGAGCTGCTTCAGAATTACCTGGGGACCCATGCATGTTCCTAAATGGGACCCAAGTGTGTATTTTTTATTTTTTTTCCAAGTTGTGCTTACATTTTTAAAAATTATTTTTTGGCTTTGCAGTATGCAGGATCTTAGTTCCCAACCAGGGATTGAATCCAGGCCCCCTGCATTGGAAGTGCAGAATCTTAACCACTGGACTGCCAGGGAAGTCACTGTATTTTTAAAATAAATCCCAAAGTTTCAGAACAACTACTAACCCAATGGCTAAAGATGACATCTATTGAAAATTTCCCAATTCCCCACCCAGTCTCAGACTCCAGCTTTCCAAGTGTGTGGAAAAAGATCATATGTTTTAACTGATGAAGAGTTTCTGTTGCCAGTTTATTATGCAGAAGGCAGGGTGGAGCAGGGACAGGTTCTGGGGAAAGAAAACAGAATGGTACCTTCTGTACAGGGAAATGGGTACTAAAGAGGCCTTGACTGAAACTTCCTCATAGTTGGTGGCTACTGGTCCACAGGGGTCATAAAGCCAGGGCCAGCCCCTTAGCAGAAGTGGGACTTTATCATACACATTCTCAGAGCCTTGATTAGAAGTGATTCCCCAGGGCCCTCGGTGTCTGCTACCTCTGCTTGTGATGTCATGGAAACGTCTGTGTAGCCTGTTGTACATAAAGCCAGCAGCCCGTCCTCGCCTGTGGTGAGGAAGTCAAAGCTGTAGAAGGATTGTAACAGGGGACTGGAGCCAAGAGAGTGCAGCAACGCTGGTCCTGCATCCAGGGAGCCCACCAGTGGGACAGAAACACCAGTGGGCCAGGATATGGTGAGAGGTCACTCATCACACAGTCCATGGGGGCAGAGGATGGAAGTCATGAAGGAAGGACACAGGTGGGCAGTAAGGGCAAGGGCCCAGCCAGGCAAGGCCACTCCCATGGCATGCCCAGGAACCTTCAAAAATCCAGGCGCCTGCTAAGCAGAGGAGGACATCTTTCTTGGCTGAGCAAGGAGAGAAGGTCCAGTTGATAACTGATGGGCCCAGAAGCCACCAGCATCAGGTTCATTTGTTCCGAGCCCACTTATCACCAAGACGACTGTACTGAGCATCACTGCGCTCTCGAAGGGGCTAAGAGATGAGAAGGGGGAACAGGGAGGCAGGGTCAGAACTCTCCCATGGGGAACCCCAGCAGATCCCAGAGATGAGAGTTCATGGGACTCCCCAGTGATGAATTCCCCACTAGGACCTTCTCACACACACACACACACACACACACACACACACACANCTGTACTGAGCATCACTGCGCTCTCGAAGGGGCTAAGAGATGAGAAGGGGGAACAGGGAGGCAGGGTCAGAACTCTCCCATGGGGAACCCCAGCAGATCCCAGAGATGAGAGTTCATGGGACTCCCCAGTGATGAATTCCCCACTAGGACCTTCTCACACACACACACACACACACACACACACACACACATTAAACTTAGTGTCAGGCTCTCCATCTGCACTCGCTCCTCCCCCCATTCTCATCTTTCTCCCCTCAGGGCTCACCTGATAGAGCTGGTCATTCCCCATCAGAACTTGAGTGTCAGCAGCTAGAAGAACCGGAGAAAGAGGGTCAGCAAGGGCCAAGGAGGTGGCACAAGGAGGCCCATGAATGCTGCCGGGCCACAGCTACAAACAGCCTCAGAAGTCTGTATGAGCTTTGTGGGCACCCAAGTTCTGTCAGTAACCAGTTGTAGGAGTCCTTAGGAGATTGTAATGGTGACACCCAGATGAGGCACAACCCAATGCCAGCCCCATTTCTTAGCAGGTACACACACACAGCCACAACATACACATGCTCTATCCCTTCTACCTACCCCTGGAGAATCTTCCAGTCTCATGTCCAGCAAAGCAGTAGACACCCAAAGCAAGGAGCACAGTGGCAATGATGTTGGTGATGATGAGGCCTGCCAGGGTGGCTGAGTCCAGCTCCACACAGTTCTGGCACACTGTGGGGGAAGGGGGGCCAGAAGAGAAGGGGTGGGTCTTCAAGATCAGGGAATCATGCCTCTTAGGGCAGCCGCGGGAGCTCTCAGGTCAAGACCCAAACTTGGAAAAAGGCCTGCCAAGAGCCTTGCTACATCCAACTTTAACCTTCAGTCCAAGAAGTAGTCTCAGGTTTGTAGGAACTTAAAAAAGGCAGTAGGCCAACCACGCTCCAGACCAAGCCCCTACTGCTTGGGTCACAAGACTACTATTGCTCTTTTACCATTAAGCTCTTTCCCACTCAAGGCTTCAAAATCTGGTTCATATCTTTACAAGAGCAAGCCAGTTTGTTGAGAGCACAGATTGGTACACTGGAGCTCCCTCCAGCTAGGAAGTTCTCATGTCCAGAAGCCCCCTCCTATTCCACCCCCAAAGGATCCTGGAAGCACATACTTCGATAGTATACTTGCAGAGTAAATGATTTGGCGTTTTCACTGCACTGATACATTCCTCTTGGGTCCTCAATACGTCTTCCTAAATCCAGAGTTTTATTGTCTGACACCTCTTGTCCTGCTGTTCCTTGTAGCAATGTGATGCTGGAACTGCATTTCAAAATTACTTTGTCCTCAGTTTCCAGCACTTGTAGAACGCGGGGATTCACTAAGAAAAAAAAAACAAACCACGAGATTGGAGCTAGCTCTTTAGTCTGCACCAGACCACTGTTCCGCTGAGGCTCATTACTTAAGAAGGACCACTATCCAAGTCTAGAACAGTTCGAGGTTTCTGCTGAGAGAGACGGAAGTCACAAGAGAAGGCTTCAGCAGGCACCCCACAAACTGCAGAGGCCAAGAAGGACACAGAAGGGGGTGGTAGGGAGGTCCAAGAAGGAGGGGACATAATGCATATAGCTGATTCACTTCATCGTACAACAGAAACTAACCCAGCATTGTAAAAAAATTATACTCCATTTAAAAAAAGAGAGAAGGACATGATGATGTAATCCAAACAGAGGACAGGCCCTGAAGAACACAGAGCAAAAAGGGAAATCATGGTGTTGGGTTAATCCAAAACCTTTATGGAAATGTGTTCAGATCATTGAATAGAAGTAGGAAGGGAGCCCAGAATGCTAAAACACCCAAGAGATATTGAAAGGCAGAAGAATGGTTCTCAACTGGAGATGTCCACATTTTTTTTTTCTCCAAGAAAACTTCTAATTCTACTTCCCAGTCACCTGCCACACTCCATCATCAACTTCTCATCCTCTTTCCCTCCTCCTCACTCATGGTCAGCCACTGCCCAGGGAATGGCACTACCAAAGCCTTTCCCAGGGCCAGTGATGGCTGGGAGTAGGAGGGAAACGAATATAAATTACCATTCCAGTGGTCCAAAAGGGGACCTAAGGCAAATCCCATGTAAAGATTTTTAGTTGTTCTACCCATGCTTGGGGAAGAGGGTCAGAAAAAAATTTTTTTTAATTGAATCCTTTCTTGGGTCTCCACACAAGTCAAGTCTTTTGGGGAGTTTAAGGGCTGGATGTATGCACACCATCTTTTTAGCACCACTGAATTGCTATGACTGAGAACATCTCCACAGCCCACAGAAGCACTGGAATGTATATCTCCAATCCCAGGGAAAAGTGGAATCTACATTGTCCCTGAGATTCATAGTCAGTTACCAATTTGGATAGAAGAGCATCTTTTAGAAAATCCCCCACAGAGCCATTCCTTGTGCCTGTCAAGAAAGCATGCATATATTCTCAGGGAGGCACACGTACATCAGATGCTCCACATCATACACTCATGTCTTCCTTGGGGATCCATTTCCAGTGGAAATCCTGGATCTCCCAAAGAAGCTGACTACTAGGGTAACCACTCATCCCAGTTTGCCTGGAACTGAGGGAATTCCTGGAACATCAGACTATCAGTTTTAAAACCATGCGAACTGGGCTGGGTACGTCATTCTATCACCCCAAATCTGCCCTCCCTCTTGCTCAGCCACAACTGAACTTCTCTCTTAAAGCATTCCCCTGAGTGCTGGGCCATGGGCCCAGGTGGTGATGTATGGTGTCCACATGACCTGGAGTCCTGGACCCCGGAGGCTATCTACCCTAGACAGAACAAAGCTCCCAGTACCAGCCCTAGGCTCAGGCACACATCTACTACAAAACTTCCCATAGATCTCTGGCCTGAGGTCTTCAGAGAGACATTGAAGGCCAAGATGCCGCCCTAATTAGAGTCAGTCAAAGCCAAGAGCCTGTGCTTCCAGACCCTGTGCTACATCCCAACACAACCCTCCTTGACAACACTGGTGTACTGAGGCACTTTCAAATGGACCTCATTCCGGGTGGTAATGTCCCTCTCAGGTCCCTTCCCCACGATGTCCCGGTGCACTCGGAGAAGCCTTACCTTGGGAGAGAAGGGCAGCCAGTATCAGGCAAGAGAGACACCTGCTGTGCTCCATCTCCCAGCAGAATTCATCCAGGAGACAGACACAGGTCACAGACTATCAGCCGCCTTTCCCCAACTGACTCACGGGTACCCGGAAAAAGTAAAGGGTGGGGGAGGAACTAGAAAACGCCTATTTCTCTGTCTGTTCTTGGTGACAGGAGCAGCTGGGGTAGCGATAGGCTGGAGGTGGGGTGGGAAAGAAGCTGCTGCAAATCGCTCTCTCTCAGAGTATGGAGTGTGGAGGTGGGGTAGAAGCTGGAAGCAGAGGCTATGGAAAAGGATGCCGAGACTTCTAGGAAATAGAAGAAGATTCAGGGTGTCCTTTCTTGAGTTGCTGATGAAAAATAAGAAACTAAGTTCCTGTCAGCAACATCATTACATTTACTCACCATCTGAAAACTGCCACTTCTCAGAACCTTTGATAGAAGCTGTGAATCCTCGTCTATTAGCCATACCAGCTAGCTAGGTTCCTTCCTTTTTTGGTCTTGCTTGGGACCCTGCCCAAGCTCCTTCTTTGGCCACCTGGGGTACCAGACTAAGTAGCTTCTTATCAGCGGGAGGTTGGCCTTTGGGGGCCCCCTAATGAGAGATTTGCATCCTGGCTCCAATACTGTCTACCTGCTGGGTCTGCACCAGTCACAGAATTCTCCAGAGACTAATTCCCTCAGTATCATGAAAAGAATTCAGACAGAATGCTTGTATGGTGCCTGACACTTCATAGGTCTTCCCTGTAGCTCAAACGGTAAAGAATCTGCCCGCAGTGCAGGAGACTTGGGTTCGATCCCTGGGTCGGGAAGATCCTCCGGAGAAGGGAATGGCAGTCCACTCCAGTATTCTTGCTTGGAGAACCTCATAGACAGAGAAGCATGGAGGACAACTGTTCATGGGGTTGCGAAGAGTCAGACATGACTGAGCAACTAACACTTAATACTGACACCTCACATGTGCTAAGCAAGACTTGTTAATAACAATATGATCGGGACTTCCCTTATGGTCCAGTGGCTAAGACTCCCAATGCAGGGGCCCTGGGTTTGGTCCCTTGTCAGGAAACTAAATCCCACACACCACAGCTAAGAGTTCACATGCCACAGAGAAGACCAAAGATTTCACGTGCTGCAACTAAGACCTGCACAGCCAAATAAATAAATGAATATTAAAAATAATAATAGCAATATGATTAACTCGCAGGCACAATTGAGCTTCCCCAGGAGACAAATGGAGTTTTTCCCTTTGGGATATGGAGATCCAAAATTGTCTACACTGCTGCAGTTAGACTATACTTTACCTGAGGGTAGAGATTGTACATGCCTTGCTGGCTTCTGTTTTCCAAACACCTGAAGAGAGCTCTGTATGTTTTCACTGATTCACTGGCTAACTGGCTGAGGGGCCTGAGATCCTGGGAATTCAGCTGAGGCCCCTGTCCCTGGAAATGCATATCCTGTCCTGGAGGAATAATCCTATCTATTCCTTTCCAGGCAGGCACCACTTTGATGATCTCATCTTCAAAGAGCAGTGAAAAAAAAATCCCTGGACTGAGGTGGCTCTCTGTTCAGACCTCCAGCCCTGAGCACCTAAGGGTTCCCAGCAAAGTTCATCAGTTCTAACAACAGCTAGCAACAGGCAACAACTGGCTGCGCTCCGAGTAACAGATGATGGCGGAAGTGTTTATCCTCCTCATGAAGAAAGGGGCCCAGGCCACCTCCTACCCCGCACCCAAGAGTGCTTTCTGTATAAGCCGAGTCTCTGAGATGGAAATCCAGCACTCTGTCCCGCTCCCTCCCCTCCACCTCCCACGCTCCTCTCCCCAACGGAAAGTCAGAGACATCTGCACCTGCAGCCCTCCTGAGCCCTGCCCCCACCCACTGCCCACACTAGCAGCCCAGGGTGGAGGCTCACAGGGGCCCCAGCCCTAAGGATGCTGGGCGGGGCCAGGCTAGCTGCTAGCACAGGCTGGCTGGCTGGCTGCTGCAGGTTGCTCAGTGCTTCTGCGGAGAAGAGAGATGGATTCGGAGCAGGGGAAGCGTCTGGCTGGCCTCATCCTGGCTGTCACTCTTCTTCAAGGTAAGGGCCCACTAGGGGGTCTGACAGCCCTGAGAAGGGCTCAAGGGAAGAAGCCCATCACCAGGGGGACAAGAGTATTGGGATCCCCTAACCTTGAGATGTCACCCTAAAGTTCAAAGAAGGAAGGGCAAAAATGAAGCTTCTGTGCTAGAGAGAAGCAGTGTTCCACGGGAGAGGTGGAGTGCTTGTCTCTTAAGAAATCAAAACAGAGGACTTTACTGACTTGAGAGAGGACCCGGATGCCGCCATCTTAGGTTTGAATGTAGCCCAAAGGGCACAGGCCAGGAGCTTGAAAAGAAACAGTTTGTATTCCTTAACTCAGAGCTCCAGCTAGGAGTAGACTTATAGAGCATTCACTTACTCGGTTGGTCAGCTGGTCAACAAATATGTGTGAGGTCAATCCTAGTATGTATCAATCAGGCTAGGAGAATATAAAGGTAAAAACCTTCTGCCCCCCATGAGCTCACAGTCTGATTGAAATGATAAGTTTCAACATTTCCAGACTGAGTATAAAGCACAATATAGGGTACTTGTACGAATATTCATTTGGAAATTCAGTAGGAAGTGGATGAACTGGGTCGATGCCTGGAATATGGACTCTAGACATTGAAAGTTGTTGACATCATTCAAGCATTATGCGAGATGTGAGGAAAAGGAGGCTGAGGTTGGAACTGTGAGGATATCGCTGTTAAGGAAAGTTAGAGAAAAAAAATGTACTGATGCTGGGAGGGACTGGGGGCAGGAGAAGGGGACGACAGAGGATGAGATGGCCGGATGGCATCACCGACTTGATGGACGCGAGTCTGAGTGAAGTCTGGGAGTTGGTGATGGACAGGGAGGCCTGGCGTGCTGCGCTTCATGGGGTCGCAAAGAGTCGGACAC
>SJYX01012709.1:65712-77210 GCA_006410675.1 Oreotragus oreotragus | reverse complement strand
CCATCACCATCTCCCGGAGTTCACTCAGACTCACGTCCATCGAGTCCGTGATGCCATCCAGCCATCTCATCCTCCGTCGTCCCCTTCTCCTGCCCCCAATCCCTCCCAGCATCAGAGTCTTTTCCAATGAGTCAACTCTTTGCATGAGGTGGCCAAAGTACTGGAGTTTCAGCTTTAGCATCATTCCTTCCAAAGAAATCCCAGGGCTGATCTCCTTCAGAATGGACTGGTTGGATCTCCTTGCAGTCCAAGGGACTCTCAAGAGTCTTCTCCAACACCACAGTTCAAAAGCATCGATTCTTCGGCGCACAGATTTCTTCACAGTCCAACTTTCACATTCATACATGATCACAGGAAAAACCATAGCCTTGACTAGGCAGACCTTAGTCGGCAAAGTAATGTCTCTGCTTTTGCTAAACTGCCCCACATGCGAACCTTAGGATGCCCCTCCACTCCAGACCCACTGTTAGCCTTCGTACATGGTCACCTAGCCCATGGAGGGCCAGGTAGGCGGGCTTGACTCTGCTTATTACACCCACCCCCCCACCAGAGTTCCCACCAAACTTGGCAAGAGTGTGAGTGGTCTGGAAAGGCAGCCTGCTTGTCCCATAAGTGAAGAGTGGGGACCTGGCCTCACCTGAGCATGTGAGTGAGTGCACCCTGTCCACTCTGTTGGGCACCTCGGCCACATCACCCCTGCTCATAAGGCCCCCTGTGGGGATAGCTCCTGTCCAGAAGAGGCTGTGACAAGGGGGTGTCCCACACTGTCAGTTGCAGCTGCCATTGGCTGTGAGCAGCGACCGGCAGCCCTCTCTCCCCTTAGCCATGCTCCGCTTTGGTCCCAGTTTCACATGGCTCCTGGGCTGGGGTGTCCCAACCCCACAGAGGCAGGAGGCAAGAACCTTGTTCAGCCTGGCACCTTCTGACTGCAGCTTCTGTGTTCCTGCAGCTGGGGAGGGCAGCCCAGTGGGTTCCCATGTCAATTATCGTCATCTCATGGGCCACAACCTAAGAATGGATTTTACATTCTGAAATGGTTGGAGGAAAAAACAAAAAAAAAATCAAAGCGAGAGTCATACTTCCTGATGTGTGAAAGTTATGTGAAATTCAAAGCTGCGTCCATAAACAAGGTTTTATGGGAAGGCAACCGGCCTCTTTGTTGACATGTCTGTGGCTGCCTTTGTTCTCAGTGGCAGTGCTGGGGACCTGCCGCAGAGGCCGTCTGCTCCACAAGGCCTGAAGTGTTTACTCTCGGGCCCTTCTGCTAACCCCTGACCTGTGACCATCATCATCATCAACGCCACTATTTGGGAGATAGTGTTGTTTGAGGCTGTGTCTTCACATTTGAGTGAAGTCATCACGAGTGAGTCAAACAGGATTGAAGGAACCTGAGCCCAAAGTGGGGGGCAGTGCTGGTGTCCTTGGTCCTGCAATTCTGGTCACCCTGCTGGGCACTTAGGAGGTAGCAGTGAACAGGGTGTAATGGGGGCTGGTGGCAGTGGGAAGGCAGTGGCCAAGGAGCAGTCCAGGGCACGGGGGTGGGCAGTGGGGCAGGAGGCCTGGCCTAGACTGGTCAGCCCTGGAAGGCTGTCCTGAAGAGGAGGCAGAAGTCCAAATCAGAAGAATAAGTGGAGACTGGACGGAAGGGCCATGGTCAGTTTCGGAGCTGAGGCTACCATGTGACCATGGTAGGGGGGTCGGGGTCGGCTGCATTGGTGCTGGGCTGCAGGAAAGGGTTTAAGTGTAATTGTTGGGTGTGTGGAACAAGGGTGGGTTCCAGGCTCAGAGCCGAGGTGTAGGGACCTGAAGTCCACCTCCTGAGCCAGGGGCGGGGTCCCACTGGCCAGTGCGCAGCCAAACAGCATCACAGAGGTCCCCAAAGGAGGTAGGCCTCGAGGACCCTCTCTCTAGCTCTCACACCCAGGGGCTTCCTACTCACTCTGACCTGCTCTTCCTCCTCGCCCCCTCCCCAGGGACGACTCCGCGGAAGTGGATGTGTATAACCCCACCAAGAACGAATGGGATAAGATCCCGTCAATGAATCAGGTGAGTTTGCAGACTCGCCAGCATTGGGAGCTTGGGCTGGTCCTGGTTCCCAACCAGTGTCAGGATAGGTGTTACAGTCCCAGCTGGCAGGGGTCTGTACTGGGCACTTCCCCAGTGTTGTCCCACTGCACAGCGGGCTCCTGCTGTCTTCAGCTTGTGTTTGGGGGTCACCGAAACAGAGACCTTAAATAAGATCCCAGAGTCACATAGCTTAGTTCATCTGTTCAGACCAGAGTTCACTGAGTGCCTGCTGTGAGCCAGAGGGCAGACTTGGATTGAGTGTTCCACAGAGGGACTGCAAGTGCAAAGGGCCTGGGGCAGGCCATGCCTGATATGTTCATGGAACAAGCCCTCAGCCTGGCATGGCTGGAGCAGAGTGAACACGGGGGCAACAGGGATGAGGTCAGACAAGGAGGTCTCTGGGGACTGACTTTGGGAGTACATTTATTGAGCACCTGCTGTGTACCCACACTTCTGCTGCCTAATGGGGTGTGACTCTCTTTGCTTGTTGAGTTTCACAGTAAGATGGAACCAGGAAGGTTTGGTAGCATTTGGCCACATGAGCACTTTCCTTATTCCCAGACACACATCTATACCCACCTCTATCTCTATTTTCTGTCTTTCTTAATACTTCTCAACCTGGGACTTCCCTGGTGGTCCAGTGGTTAGAACTCTGTGCTTCCACTGCAAGGGGCATGGGTTCAATTCCTGGTCGGGGAACTAAGATCCTCCATGCTGTGTGCACAACCTCCGCACAGCAAAAAAAGAATTTTCCAAACCTCTCTTGATAACGCTGCATGACCAGTGTCACAATTTACAATGTCAGCGTTTATTTAACATCTTTACATTTTGGTTGTCCCCATAATGAGCTACTGCACATGCGTGCTCAATTGTGTCGAACTCTTTACAACCCTGTGGACTGTAGGCTGCCAGGCTCCTCTGTCCATGGGATACTTCAGACAAGAGTACTGAAGTGGGTTGCCATTTCCCTCTCCAGGGGATCTTCCTGACCCAGGGATTGAACTCATGTCTCTTGTATCTCCTGCACTACCAGGTGGGTTCTTTACCACTGCACCACCTGGGAAGCCCATAATGAGCTACACGTACTCGTTATAGCAATTTTGGGAAAGGTGGGATAGTCCAGTCTTGTGGTTCAGAGCCCAGACTCTGGATCAAGTCCCAGCTCTGCCACTGTCAGCCAAGTGTGGCTCAGTTTTCCCATCTGTAAAATGGGAAGAACGATTGTGCCTCTCTTACGGGGGTGATGCTGCTTGGAAGCCCTTCACCACCATTGGGACCAGCCATGGCATGTGACCCCTGGGCACGGAGCCCCTGGGGCCCCGGGCACCTTCCACGCAGAGGAGGGGCTGTGGGGGCTCTCCCCTGCCCTGGCTGCCAGCCTCCCCTCACTGCCCACCTTGGCCCACAGGTGCACGTTGGGGGCAGCCTGGCCGTCCTCGGAGGTAAGCTCTACGTCTCTGGGGGCTACGATAACACCTTCGAACTCTCCGACGTGGTGGAGGCCTACGACCCAGAGACTCGGGCGTGGAGCGTGGTGGGCCGGCTCCCAGAGCCCACCTTCTGGCACGGCAGCGTCAGCATCTTCCGCCAGTTCATGCCCCAGACACCCCTGGGCGGGCGCGGCTTTGAGCTAGACGGTGGCAGCAGTGACATGGATGTGGGCCAGCCCCGGCCACCACAGAACCCCGCCGAGCTGCACTAGCCCCGGCCCAGCCCGGAGAGGGCCTCAGTGCAGGTAACCTGGCACCTCAGGGGGCAGCACCCCCTTCCTTGTGCACAGGCCAGGTGGGGCCCACCGGGCGAAGCGTGGGCTCGGGGGCAGCCAAGCAAGCAAGGCTCAGGATGTGATACCTGGGAGCTGCTGTGCGTTTAGGGCCTCCTGGGGCCAGGCCAATGTGCATGCTCCTGCTCCTTGGTCCAGAAGGAGCTGCCTCCCTGTCAGCAGGCCTGCTGGGACCAAGGCTGGTTTGCGTACCCCGGCTCCTTGGTCCAGGAAGAGCTGCCTCCCTGTCAGCACGTCTCAGGCTCCAGTGAATCCGCCCCGCCCCAGGCCCCCACCTCACAGATGCAGGCACACCCCTCCTGCAGTCACCACCTGTGCCTACTTGCCCCGCTGCCCGCCCCTGCCCTGGGAGAGCAGAACCCCAGCACTTCTGGGTGCAAGCGGAGGGGAGTCTGAGAACAGCCTCTTCGCAGATCCTGCCATCCAGAACGTGGAGAATCAGGCCGACGACGGCCCCGGGGAGGTTCCACATGCCATGGTCAGGGCTGGACAGCCGGCAGGCCAGCTCCACAGTGGAGGGGTCTGCCTGCCCAGCTCCTCAACTCTGCTGAGGCCTCGCACCAAGACATCCGCTATGGGTGGGCCTCCTGGAAGTAAGCTCAGACCTGGCGACACAGGGCGGGGAGTGGACAGGAGCATGGCCTTGAAGGGGGCCCAGCGGGACCTGCTGGAGGTTGTCTGTCTCCAGTGGACCTGGGCCAAGGCAGGTGCTGGGGTTCCTGTCCAGCCCACCTGCCAGTGTGGCCCCACATGACTTGGGGGCCTCCAGGACCTTCATCCCAGGCTAGTGCGGGAGAGGACTAAAGGCTGCAAGTGCAAGGTCATAGCTTCTCTCTGGGAGGCCCTGGGACTTTGTCGCTGAAGCCCTGCCAGGCAAACAGCTGTGGATGCCCTTGCCCTGGCAGCCTGCGCAGAGGAGAGGGTTGTTTCTCAAGGAACCTGGGGCGAGGCAGACTCCGTGGTTGATCACAAGGTTTCAAACGCAGTTGGCCTTTCCTTAAAGGAAGAGAGGGCAGCTAGAAGCAAGGTGTGGGTGGTTTGATCTTTACTCTTCCAGGGCCGCTGCCGAAGTTCTCTGCAGGGGGTTGGGGGGCTGGCATGTGCTTTGAGCCCTGCAGAAGCCAGGGCTTCTCTATGTGGGTGCCTGGAGGAGCCCCTGGGAACCCCAGAGCTGGTGTCCCTGGTTCTGAGGAATGTGAGTGTTCCAGTGGATGCTGGTCTTGGTCCCTCCAGGTCCCCAAAGTAGACTTTGCTTGAATTTGTCCTCCTTCCCTTCGAAAGGGGAGGGTGTTTGTTTTCTTCATTGGGTGGATATTCATCCGTGTTCTCACCAAGAAAAAAGTTTTCTCGTCATTACTTCCCAAGTGGCTCTTAATCCTTTTATTGGGCAGAAGCTGTGGGGGGGCCTGCCTTCCCCCTGTGAGGAGCCCTGGGGGAGCCATCGCTGTCAGGTCGACTGTCTTGCTCTGGAAACCCCACTGGAGCAGCCACAGCCCAGAGCCGGCCCTTCAGGTCTCCTTGGGCCCTGGCTCAGGGACCACTCCCAGGCCCCACCCCACCCAGTGTAGCTGGCACAGTGGGAAGGTGGGGGGTGGATAGTCGGCATTTCCTGCCTTGGGCCTTGGCCGAGATAAGTGCTTGCCCTCTGCTCCCTTGGGCCCCCCCGCCCCAGATCACCCCTCCTGGTCTGAGTGTCCTCCCTTGTGAATTGGGGCTGGCNACCCAGTGTAGCTGGCACAGTGGGAAGGTGGGGGGTGGATAGTCGGCATTTCCTGCCTTGGGCCTTGGCCGAGATAAGTGCTTGCCCTCTGCTCCCTTGGGCCCCCCCGCCCCAGATCACCCCTCCTGGTCTGAGTGTCCTCCCTTGTGAATTGGGGCTGGCCTGCCCCATCCCCGTAGGGTGGTTGCAGCCCTAGATGCTCCCCCTCCACTGCCCTCACTTCACTCCCCAGGGGTTATTGTGACATTTCTTCCAGCCCAGGTGCCTGCCTGGTGGGCCAAGCCCACCCAGAGGTGGTCTGGCTCCACGGAGTGGCCAACGTGGGTTCCCAGGCAGGCAAGGCTGCCCAGTGTGATGGCTCGTCTCCTGTGTGTGGCAGGGGGACAGCAAGGCCGGGGTGCTTGGGAGCCATGGAGCCCTGATTCTGTCCCAGTCACCAGTTCAGTGCCAGTCTGTGCCCTCCCAGGGGGTGTGACGTCACACAGAGAGATGTGACACGTGACAGGTCATGGGGGTGGAGCAGGGACTCAGTTTCATGGGAAAGACTCCAGGCGCCCTTTCCAGGGCTGTCTCTGTGGAGGGCCTGGGCAGCCCACGGAGACAGGATGGGGGTGTAAGGCAGGATGTGCCACGGTCACTGGAACTCCCCCTACCACCCCCCAGGAAGGCAGGGCTGTTCCTCTGTGTCAAGGTCAGGAATCTCCACAGGCAGTGGCTTATGGGGAGGCCTTTTGCTGGGGCTGTAGACACTCATGATTTCCTCCTAAGTCAGCGTTTGTCACCTGACACGGTGTTCTGGTCAGTGCTGAGGGCCAGAGCCTGGGCCTTTGTCTGGTCTTNTTCCTCTGTGTCAAGGTCAGGAATCTCCACAGGCAGTGGCTTATGGGGAGGCCTTTTGCTGGGGCTGTAGACACTCATGATTTCCTCCTAAGTCAGCGTTTGTCACCTGACACGGTGTTCTGGTCAGTGCTGAGGGCCAGAGCCTGGGCCTTTGTCTGGTCTTTGCTGTGTTTTTGGTACTTCACTGTGACCAGCCATCCCACTTGCCGGTGGTGACTCAGATGATGGTTTGGGGGGGCAGGGCAGTGATGTTCACTTCCTAGAAACTCCCCAGGTCCCCACCCCCAGATCCTGCCTTGGGAAGGGGAGGCACCAGCCTCAGCAACAGCAGGCTCCCGCTGGGGGTTCAAGAGTAGGGTCGACCCTTAAGTGTCCCCTCCCTGCCTGCCCTCCGCGCTCTGCTGCATCACTGCACACTGACAGGCGGGGCAAGCCTGGCAGGGACTGTCTCTACGTGTTAGATGTACATGACTTTGAGTCTGTGAGGCAAGTTAAGTTATGAGAGTTTGGCGACTAGTATTTAATGCTGACCTACTGTTATAAAGTATTCTATATTTATACGACTTCAGAGACTCTTCTGGACTAGCACACCCTCCCTCCAGGGTCCGACATCCAGTCCCAGCCCCCCAAGTGTGGGGCAGGTTTGCATATTTATTTGTCTGTTCATTAGGCTTCTGTGTCTGGGATCCTGTTAAGGTTTTAGGATGCCTTCAATACATTAGCTTTTTGAAATAAAAATGTTTCCTATAAAAAAAAAAAAGAAAAAAAGAAAAACCATGTTTGTCTATTTAATATTCCAACTTATGTGGTCTCTTTCTAGAGCTGACATATCTATTTAGTCCAATCATCTAAGCCATATCTGTTATCTTGATCACACGTATACATTGATTTGCTTTCTCTCGGGTATTCATTTTTCTCATTAACATACTTCACATGCTAATTCCAACAGTTTGGTTCTTTACCTTAATCCAATGCCAGGCTTTCTCTTCCTCTAAAAAGGATGTTTTTCTCCTCTTACAGGTCAAAGTTATGAATATTTGCAGTTCCTCTCAAGTGTAAAGTGTTGTTACAGTTTTGCAGGTACTATACTTTGGATCATAAATGAATTTGGTAAATAAGTTTTTTGTTGTTTACTATTTATTTTCTAACTTATAAAATGGAAGAGGTAGGCAAGATTAGGTTTAAGAATTGGTGAAGCTTTGGGCAAAACCCAGCTATAGACACTTGGTATGTTTGTGTGTCTTATTTTTTCTTAATTGTAATTTTAACACCTTTAAATAAGAAATCTGTTTTAGGTTATCATGGGAACCAACTTATTCTATTTTCTAACATCAAGTTCAGTTCACACATTTATAGCCTGCCTGGTCCCTGTAGGCATCGAAGTTTACAATTCTGAGATAGAAGAGGTCTAACATTCCATAGAGCCATAGCAAGGAAATAAACTGAAAAGATTTTTTTTTTTCTTACAGTACATTCAATTTCATTACTGATTTGTTATTAAACATTAGACCATGAAACGGAGATATTAGGACATTAAATGTGGACAAACAATATAAGTCCCATTAGCCTACAGGGGAAGCAATGAATGACCTCATTTAATTTGTGGAAAGTTGAATAGCAGCAACTCTGCAAATGAAATTAAGTGCTATGCCTCATTGAATGAGCTCAGAGCTCTCCAAGGGGAGATCTGTGTTCCAAGATATAGCAAATAACAGGCAATGTCTTTAACTTAGCTGTAATTTTGGAATTGTTAGTTGGTGGAAGATATTAAGAAGAAGGATGTAAATGATCTAGCTCTACAGGAGGCTTGAAGTGCCCATGTCAAAGAAGCTCTCAAGGTTCTAAAGTGAAATAAAAATGTTAGATTTTTATTTTTACTGTCCATTGATTGCATAACTTCTAATTTGCCTACTTATTTCCATATCTCTTCCAAAAAAGCTAGGTTTAAATTTTGGTGAGATTCTTAATCAGACGTTTCCTCTCAAGAGGTTCAGTGATCCTTTCTTTTTTATAACTACTTTAATCATTTTTGACACTTTCTGCTCTACTATCACTTTGGCACATTTGCTGATTTCCATGAATCATAAATTATGGGATATACTGAAGTATCTGACACTTTCACTCAGCTTACTTTGACAATTTATCTTAAAAATATATGCAGGTGAAAGTAAGGTTGTTATGTAGAGGTTATAAATGGGGCAAAGTGCAGACAGCTTATGGTTCTGCAGTTAAAACTGTATAATTTTGCATGCAACCTTTGGCATAACTACTGTCTAGTTCAACCATTATAGATAGTAGACATTTAAACAATTTTATTTTGTACAGACTTTTTATTAGAGTCATGTAAAAGTTTCTTCCAATGGTTGTTTAGTGTATAATTTCAGACATGGCAACTATCCCACCCTTATAGCAGTAGAGATTTTCTTATTTCTTTTCTTGATGTTATGAACTTGTTAAGAAATAACCTTGTTTTCATCCACCTGTCAGATATGGTTTATTGGATGGAGCACTAAGCATGGAAATAGAAGATATGACTTTGAATTTTGACTCTGATATTTGATAGCTTGACACTTTCTTAGAGGAATTCCTTAACTTCAGTGATTGCTCATTTTCACATCAGGTCAATGAGACTAAAAGTACCTTCCATATCAAGTTGTTAAGAGTACTAAATAAAGTAACAGGTGTGAAAGAATCCTGTAAATGGTTGATCGCTAGGTTAGATACTGATACTAGTAATTTCTGTCAGAAATTATCTTGAGAGTTAGGAAATGTTTAAATGCCAATTGACTCTGTGATTTGGGCTCATTCATATTGGCTTGAATGTTCCAGTTAATTATAAGGCAATAAATAAAGTTATTCTGCTACATTCAAATAACCATGAAATAACTTGTCTAGACAGGCTGATGATGGGGCTATGTAAAGCTCTTCTAGTAATCTCATTGTACCCAAATTCCAAGGAAATGGCTAATGGTCTTAAAATTAACTTTTAAAACAAATTGAAGGTTAATAATATTCCGATAGAGATTTTCTCTATATAATTTTAAGATAAGCTTCTTTTAAAAGCTTATAAATAAGATGACAACAAAGTAAAATGATGTGACTCATTCAGTCCTCCTAGAAAACCCTATTGGAGAAGGCAATGGCAACCCACTCCAGTATTCTTCTGGAGAATCCCAGGGATAGGGGAGCCTGGTGGGCTGCCATCTATGGGGTTGCACAGAGTTGTACATGACTGAAGCGACTTAGCAGCAGCAGAAAACCTTAACAGCATCATGTTTTTCATTGAAATATAATTCACAATGCAATGAATTGAACAGTGAAACTTGATGAGATTAACATATGTATAAGTATGTAACCTGCATCTTAGAAAAATATAGAATATTTCTATTATTTCAGAAAGTTCCCCTTGCCATATTACAATTAATATCCCCATATGTAACCACTGCAATTGTCCTTAATAGATGATTTCACTTATTTAAACTTCTTAAAAATGGAATCATACCACATGTACTTTTTTTGTGTCTGTTTTCAAAATGTTTTAATTGTTCATCAATATAGGCTTGCTTATTTATTTTTGTTTATTGCTAAGAAGAATTCTACTGATTGAGTACATAACAATGTTATTTCACTTTCATGTTAATTGAATATCTGTGTTGTGTCTAGTCTTTGGACAGTAAAAAATAGAACTGTTTTTTAATAGACATATATTTCCTTTCTTTCTAGAAGTGGTATTGCTGGGTCATAGGATAAACATGTGTTGTGCTGTGCTGTGCTGAGTTTCTCAGTCATGTCTGACTCTTTGTGACTGCATGAACTAGACCACCAGGCTCCTCTGTCCATTGGATTCTCCTTGCAAACATACTGGATTGGGTTGCCATGCCCTCCCCCAGGGGATTTTCCTGACCCAGGGATCGAACCCAGGTCTCCCACATTGCAGGTGGATTATTTACCATCTTTTTCATTCCAATCCCAAAGAAAGGCAATGCCAAAGAATGCTCAAACTACTGCACAATTGCACTCATCTCACATGCTAGTAAAGTAATGCTTAAAATTCTCCAAGCCATGCTTCAGCAATACGTGAATCATGAACTTTCTGATGTTCAATCTGGTTTTAGAAAAGGCAGAGGAACCAGAGATCAAATTGCCAACATCCGCTGGATCATGGAAAAAGCAAGAGAGTTCCAGAAAAACATCTATTTCTGCTTTATTGACTATGCCAAAGCCTTTGACTGTGTGGATCACAATAAACTGTGGAAAATTCTGAGAGAGATGGGAATACCAGACCACCTGACCTGCCTCTTGAGAAACCTATACACAGGTCAGGAAGCAACAGCTAGAACTGGATAGGGAACAACAGACTGGTTCCAAATAGGAAAAGGAGTATGTCAAGGCTGTATATTGTCACCCTGCTTATTTAACTTCTATGCAGAGTACATTATGAGAAACGCTGGGCTGGAATAATCACAAGCTGGAATCAAGACTGCCAGGAGAAATATCAATAACCTCAGACATGAAGATGACACCACCCTTATGGCAGAAAGTGAAGGGGAACTAAAAAGCCTTTTGATGAAAGTGAAAGTGGAGAGTGAAAAAGTTGGCTTAAAGCTCAACATTCAGAAAACGGAGATCATGGCATCTGGTCCCATCACTGCATGGGAAATAGATGGAGAAACAGTGGAAACAGTGTCAGATTTTATTTTGGGGGACTGCAAAATCACTGCAGATGGTGACTGCAGCCATGAAGTTAAGACATTTACTCCTTGAAAGGAAAGTTATGACCAACCTAGATAGCATATTCAAAAGCAGAGACATTACTTTGCCGACTAAGGTCCATCTAGTCAAGGCTATCGGGGAAGGCAATGGCACCCCACCCCAGTACTCTTGCCTGGAAAATCCAATGGATGGAGTAGCCTGGTGGGCTGCAGTCCATGGGGTCGCTAACAGTCGGACAGACTGAGCGACTTCACTTTCACTTTTCTCTTTCATGCATTGGAGAAGGAAATGGCAACCCACTCCAGTATTCTTGCCTGGAGAATCCCAGGGATGGGGGAGCCTGGTGGGCTGCCGTCTATGGGGTCACACAGAGTC
>SJYX01012709.1:48592-64740 GCA_006410675.1 Oreotragus oreotragus | reverse complement strand
TGGATCATGGAAAAAGCAAGAGAGTTCCAGAAAAACATCTATTTCTGCTTTATTGACTATGCCAAAGCCTTTGACTGTGTGGATCACAATAAACTGTGGAAAATTCTGAGAGAGATGGGAATACCAGACCACCTGACCTGCCTCTTGAGAAACCTATACACAGGTCAGGAAGCAACAGCTAGAACTGGATAGGGAACAACAGACTGGTTCCAAATAGGAAAAGGAGTATGTCAAGGCTGTATATTGTCACCCTGCTTATTTAACTTCTATGCAGAGTACATTATGAGAAACGCTGGGCTGGAATAATCACAAGCTGGAATCAAGACTGCCAGGAGAAATATCAATAACCTCAGACATGAAGATGACACCACCCTTATGGCAGAAAGTGAAGGGGAACTAAAAAGCCTTTTGATGAAAGTGAAAGTGGAGAGTGAAAAAGTTGGCTTAAAGCTCAACATTCAGAAAACGGAGATCATGGCATCTGGTCCCATCACTGCATGGGAAATAGATGGAGAAACAGTGGAAACAGTGTCAGATTTTATTTTGGGGGACTGCAAAATCACTGCAGATGGTGACTGCAGCCATGAAGTTAAGACATTTACTCCTTGAAAGGAAAGTTATGACCAACCTAGATAGCATATTCAAAAGCAGAGACATTACTTTGCCGACTAAGGTCCATCTAGTCAAGGCTATCGGGGAAGGCAATGGCACCCCACCCCAGTACTCTTGCCTGGAAAATCCAATGGATGGAGTAGCCTGGTGGGCTGCAGTCCATGGGGTCGCTAACAGTCGGACAGACTGAGCGACTTCACTTTCACTTTTCTCTTTCATGCATTGGAGAAGGAAATGGCAAGCCACTCCAGTATTCTTGCCTGGAGAATCCCAGGGATGGGGGAGCCTGGTGGGATGCTGTCTATGGGGTCACACAAAGTCGGACACGACTGAAGTGACTTAGCAGCAGTCAAGGCTATGGTTTTTCCTGTGGTCATGTATGGATGTGAGAATTGGACTGTGAAGAAGGCTGAGTGCTGAAGAATTGATGCTTTTGAACTGTGGTGTTAGAGAAGACTCTTGAGAGTCCCTTGGACTGCAAGGAGATCCAACCAATCCATTCTGAAGGAGATCAGCCCTGGGATTTCTTTGGAAGGACTGATGCTAAAGCGGAAACTCCAGTACTTTGGCCACCTCATGCGAAGAGTTGACTCATTGGAAAAGACTCTGATGCTGGGAGGGATTGGGGGCAGGAGGAGAAGGGGATGACCGAGGATGAGATGGCTGGATGGCATCACGGACTGGATGGATGTGAGTCTGAGTGAACTCCAGGAGTTGGTGATGGACAGGGAGGCCTGGCGTGCTGCGATTCATGGGGTCACAAAGAGTCGGAGACGACTGAGCGACTGAACGGAACTGAACTGAGCCATGATTGAAGTCCAAGAATACTGGAGTCTGTATTTAATTTTAAAAGAAACTCCAAAATATTATTCAAAATAGTTGCAGTATTTTACACTTCCACCTGTAATGAATGTTTCAGATCATCTGAACCCTCATCACAATTTTATATATTATATAGTCTTAGCCATTTTATTTAGTGCATGTGATATAGTATCTCATACTGGTTTTAATCTGATATTTACTGATGACTAAAGATTTTGAATGCATTTTAAAATAATTATTTGGCCACTCATATATCTTCGTCTGTGAAGCTTTTTCATTTGTCCATTTTTAAAGTTGATCTGCTTATTTTTTCAGTACTGATTTGTAGAGATTCTTTTTTTTTATTCTAAATAAGGGGCCTTTATCAAATAGAGGTACCAAGAACACTTTCTCCCAGTTTGTACTGCTTTTTCATTCTCTTAATGATGTATATTAACAAGCTGTATATTTAATTTTGATGGAATCCCATTTACGGGATTTAATTTTACAGTTGGTGTTTTTAGTGTCCCCTCTGAAAAAGTTTTGCCTGTCTCAGGTCTTAAAGGTATCCTCCAACATATTTCTCTAATAAGCATCACAGTTCCAGTGCTTACTTTTTAATCCATGATCTATCTCAAACTGAGGTAGGAGTGAAAATTCTTTTTCCCTCCTATTCAACCAACGTATCCACCATTATTTGTTGAAAAGACTATCCTGCTCTTTGAATTGTCTTGGCATCTTTGTTTAAAGTCATCTATGTCTGGTTTTGTGTCTAGATCCTCTTTTCCCTCCACTGATCTTTTTGTTTATTCTTATGCCTGTACCACATTATTTGAGATATGCCTATGCTACATTATTTGAGCTTTATATTAAATTTGAAATAAGGTAGTGTGAAGCCTCCAAATAACTTTTTTTTCATGATTGTTTTACTATTCTCAGTCCTTTGCTCATCAATATAAGTTTAAAATAAACTTGCCTAATTCAACTAAAAATGATTCTGTTAAGATTTTAATCAGAAATAATAGACTAATTTTGAGGGGCTCAGCATTTTAATTTTAATTCCCCAAATTCAGGGCCAGAGTATTTATATAGGTAGCACTGGCTCTTTCACTCGAATTTCTCTTAGCAATACTTGGTTGCTTTTGGGTTAGAGGTCATGCATCTCTTCTGTTAACAGTATTTTCAACTAGTTGTTTATGCTATTACAAAATTGAATGTTTTTTTTTCCTTAATCTCATTCTCTAATTATTTACTTTTAATATATAGGATCATGGCATACTTTTACATTGTATTAATTATTTACTGCTGTGTTAGAAACTACCATAAACTTAGTGGTTTAAAACAACATCCATTTAAAACTCTCATTTCTATAGGTAACCAGGCATCACATAACCTGATTCCTTTTATTGCGGCTTTCTAAGATGGAAATCAAGGTGCCCACAATACCAATTTCTCATCTGGAGACTCAAGGGAAGCATTCACTTTCAAGATCATTCAGGTTGCTGGCATGATTCAGTTCTTGCATTTCTGTAAGACTGAGGCTTGGTTTTCCTACTGGCTCTCAGTTGGACATGGCTCCATGTTCTTAGAAGATACCCACATTCCTTGCTGTGTGGACCCAACCATTTTCAAAATGAAGAATCTCCATGTCAAACCACTCTTCTGCTTGAATCTCTCTCATCAGCAAAAAGTTCTATCCCACTTAAGAGTTCACCAGCTCCACTAAGGATGACCTCTTTTAACTAATTTGGGGTCCCAATTACATCTGTAAAACTTCTTCATAAGAGATTAGGGTTTCAGTTAATGACTGGGAGAAAGTATGGGGACACCAAATGGATGGGAATCTTGGGATCATCTTAGAATTTGGCCTACTGTAGAATTGACCTTGTATTCAAGAATTTCACTGTATCTACTCATTGGTTCTAACATTTGCTTTGTAGAATTCTTTATGTAAATAATCAAACTTTGATCATTTTACTTCTTTCTTACCAGTCTGTATATCCTTTATTTATCTCTCTTATTTTACTGAATTGTTCAGGACTTCAGTTCATTTTTGATAAAGGTGGTGAAAACATATATCCATCTTTATTCCTACTTTGTTGAGTGTATTTATCATGAATATATGTAATATATGGTCAAATTATTTTTAAATGCCAGTTTATAATTACATATTACATTTCTTTAACAGTTAGTGAGTAGTCAGATTTTCTTTTTCTTATCTTGTTAACTCTGGCAGTGATCGGTTAAAATTTTGCAATATTTTATTAATCAAAAATGTGTGAGGACTTATTTTACAGTCTACTGTATGTTCTATATTTGATGACTAGTCTATATGCCTTTTAAAATGATGTCTATTCTTTTCTGCAGGATGTCTATTGTTGGTCATGTGCATGCTAAGCAGCTTCAGTTGTGTCCAACTCTTTGTGATCCTATGGACAGTAGCCCTCCAGATTCTTCTGGCCATGGAATTCTCCAGGCAAGAATACTGGAACGGGTTGCCATTTCCTCCTCTAGGGGATCTTCCCAACCCAGGGATAGAACCCATGTCTCTTACATCCCTTGCACTGGGAGGTAGGTTCTTTATCACTAGCACCACATAAATATCAAATAGGTCAAAATAGTTGATAATGTCATTTAAATCTTATATTCACTTATTGATGTTGTATTTAGTCATTCTTTCAGTTATTTGATAAAGATGCATAAATATCTCCAGCTATCACAAGTAATTTTTCTTTTTCTACATTTCAATCCTGATAGTTCTTGCCTTATATATTTTGAATATTTTCTATTTAAGTGTATAAACATGTATGATTATATTATCTTTCTGACTAATCTTCTATCATCATCAAATAACATTCTTTATTGTTGGGAATACAATTTGTCTTAAAGGTCTACTTTATTTGATAATACCACAGCCACACTTTCTTTCTTATGCTGCTTTCATGGTATATCTTTTCATACTTTTGTTTCAACTTCTCTAAATCTTTAAAGTGCATTTCATGCATGTGACATTAATTCAGTCTTATTTTTAATATATTTCCCTCTGCATATTTCTATAATCTTCCCACCTGCCCATTTTTGTACTATTAGTTTTGCATGTCTTATATCTACATTTTACAAACCATACAGTCCAATGTTATACATTTTATATTAAGCAGCAACTTTCTATTTTAATATTTTCTTTTGGTGAAAATTACTATTTTTGCTTTGTTTATTAAATATTAGACATTAAATACGATCTTAATAAATAAATTTGTTCTTTTTCTTTTTAAAAAATCTGAATGGACTTTAATATTTGCCTTTTCCTTTAGCCACCAGGATATTCTAACTTCTGTTGGCTGTTTACTTACAGATTTTTAAAAAAGAATCTGGAAAGTTATCTGGTTATATTTAAACAGCATGTGTGCAAGCTCAGTTTTTTCAGTAGGCTTTGTGGCACTATGGACTGTAGCCCACCAGGCTCCTCTGTCCATGGGAATTCTCCAGACAAGACTATTGGAGTAAGTTGCCATGCCCTTGTCCAGGGTGTCTTCCTAACCCAGGCACTGAAATTGTGTCTCTTATGTCTCCTGCATTGGCAGGTATATACTTCATCATTAGTATCACTGGGAAGCCCATATTTAAGTTGAGGGAAAGTTAAAAAATTACAATTAACTGAAGACCCATATGTGTGGCAAGAGTTAAAGAAAGCCTCAGGGTGTTTCAGTTCAGTTCAGTTCAGTTCAGTCGCTCAGTTGTGTCCGACTCTCTGCAGCCCAATGAATCGCAGCACGCCAGGCCTCCCTGTCCATCACCAACTCCTGGAGTTCACTCAAACTCTTGTCCATCTAGTCGGTGATGCCATCCAGCCGTCTAATTCTTTGTCATCCCCTTCTCCTCCTGCCCCCAATCCCTGCCAGCATCAGGGTCTTTTTCAGTGAGTCAACTCTTTCGTATGAGATGGTCAAAGTATTGGAGTTTCAGCTTTAGCATCAGTCCTTCCAATGAACAGCCAAGACTGATTTCCTTTAGGATGGACTGTTGGATCTCCATGCAGTCCAAGAAATTCGCAAGAGTCTTCTCCAGCACCACAGTTCAAAAGCATCAATTCTTTGGTGCTCAGCTTTCTTCACAGTCCAACTCTCACATCCATACATGACCACTGGAAAAACCATAGTCTTGACTAGACGGACCTTTGTTGGCAAAGTAATGTCTCTGCTTTAAAATATGCTATCTAGGTTGGTCATAACTTTTCTGCCAAGGAGTAAGCGTCTTTTAATTTCATGGCTGCAGTCACCATCTGCAGTGATTTTGGAGCCCCCCAAAATAAAGTCTGACACTGTTTCCACTGTTTCCCCATCTATTTCCCATGAAGTGATGAGACCAGATGCCATGATCTTCATTTTCTAAATGTTGAGCTTTAAGCCAACATTTTCACTCTCCTCTTTCACTTTCATCAAGAGGCTTTTCAGTTCACTTTCTGCCATAAGGGTAGTGTCATCTGCATATCTGAGGTTATTGATATTTCTCCTGGCAATCTTGATTCCAGCTTATGTTTCTTCCAGCCCAGCATTTCTTGTGATGTACTCTGCAGATAAGTTAATATATAGCCTTGACGTACTCCTTTTCCTATTTGGAACCAGTCTGTTGTTTCATGTCCAGTTCTAACTGTTGCTTCCTGACCTGCATATAGGTTTCTCAAGAGGCAGGTCTGGTGGTCTGGTATTCCCACCTCTTTCAGAATTTTCCACAGTTTATTGTGATCCACACAGTCAAAGGCTTTGGCATAGTTAATAAAGCAAAAAATAGACATTTTTCTGGAACTCTCTTGTTTTTTCCATGATCCAGAGGATGTTGGTAATTTGATCTCTTGTTCCTCTGCCTTTTCTAAATCCAGCTTGAACATCTGGAAGTTCACAGTACTGCTGAAGCTTGGCTTTAGGAATTTTGAGCATTACTTTACTAGCGTGTGAGGTGAGTGTGATTGTACGGTAGTTTGAGCATTCTTTGACATTGCCTTTCTTTGGAACTGGAATGAAAACTGACCTTTTCCAGTCCTGTGGCCCCTGCTGAGTTTTCCAAATTTGCTGGCATACTGAGTGCAGCACTTTCACAGCATCATCTTTCAGGATTTGAAATAGCTCAACTGGAATTCCATCACCTCCACTAGCTTTGTAGTGATGCTTTCTAAGGCCCACTTGACTTCACATTCCAGGATGTCTGGAAAGTACGTAATAAGATCCCCCCCGCCACCCCGCAAGAAAAAAATGGGTAGGCCTATCTTGGAACCCATGTAAAAAATATACCAGAATTAATAATTAAATATCTTCTAAAAATCAAAGGAACTAGACAATGTAATATCTGGTTTTCTAGTTAGTAATTATAATTCATATACAACTTCACCTAACTTCATAATATATTATGTTCAAAATGTGAATAACAATTCCTAGGGCTTCCCTGGTGGCTCAGACAGTAAAGAATCTGCCTGCAGTGCAGGAGACTCGGGTTCAATCCTTGAGTTGTGAGATCCCGTGGAGAAGGGCATGGTAACCCACTCCATTATTCTTGCCTGGAGAATTCCATGAACAGAAGAGCCTGGCAGGCTATAGTCCTAGGTTGCGAAGAGTTAGACACAGCTGAATAATAATTCTAGGCACCCAGAAAGAAATATATTTTCCTAATCCCCACATTACCAACTTTATTCTACATAAATATTATTCTAGTTGACTGCTTGACCAGAGTTTATGTATTATTAAAATTAATTATACTAAGCTGTGGGGCGCCAAGTGGGGAAACCTCTATGGGCATGAGAGTGGCGAGCGAAGCTTGGGCTTAAGGAGGGCGCGCACATTGCAATTGGAAGTTAAGATGGCGCCTGCAGGAAGGAGTAAAGACATGGTCTATGTTGTTTATCAAAGTTTTTGATTGGCTCTCTCGATTTCCGTGCTCGTGGACAACGCATGATCACCATGTCATGATGTAAGCACATGGTAATCTGACCTTTAACTTGATTGGTAGAACTATGAAAGTCTCTCGCAAAACCCCCCTGCTTGCCTTTATAAGCCAGGAACTTGCCGCAATAAAGCGGCACTGCTCAGACAGAACCCCTGTCGCGTCTGACTGTCTCTCGCTCGCCGGGGGGGCTAGGTTGGCGGACAGCAGGCTCACCTCTCCTGGGACCCTTCGGCCTTGCTGAGGGAAGTTCCACGGCCTCTCTCTTTTTTCGGTACACCCCCCGCACTAAGCCTTTCTAAGAGATGGTCTTTGGTGTACTTTTAGATATCGAAGCTGATCCTGGCAAAAATACTTTCCCCCATTCCACTGTAAATTGAGAATCTTAAAGGGGTGTGGTTATTAAAACAACAACAAAAAAACTCCTGAGGCTCTCTCTCTATCCACAGAGAGGGAATTGTTGGAAAGGTATAAATATATACCTATAATGTAATGGTGTTCCATAAGTGAAGAAAGGATCTTATTGCTCCTCTCAGATTTACTCAAAAGTGCTTTGGAATCATTTATCACTTGCCAGATTAAGATGCCACCGGTTTCATATTAGTACTGGGGTGACATGTGACTAATACCTCAGGGAAAATATATATACATCAGGAGTAAACTGGAGAAGGCAATGGCACTGCACTCCAGTACTCTTGCCTGGAAATGCCCATGGACAGAGGAGCCTGGTAGGCTGCAGTCCATGGGGTTGCTAAGAGTCGGACACGACTGAGTGACTGTCATCCCCTTCTCCTCCTGCCCCCAATCCCTGCCAGCATCAGGGTCTTTTTCAGTGAGTCAACTCTTTCGTATGAGATGGTCAAAGTATTGGAGTTTCAGCTTTAGCATCAGTCCTTCCAATGAACAGCCAAGACTGATTTCCTTTAGGATGGACTGTTGGATCTCCATGCAGTCCAAGAAATTCGCAAGAGTCTTCTCCAGCACCACAGTTCAAAAGCATCAATTCTTTGGTGCTCAGCTTTCTTCACAGTCCAACTCTCACATCCATACATGACCACTGGAAAAACCATAGTCTTGACTAGACGGACCTTTGTTGGCAAAGTAATGTCTCTGCTTTAAAATATGCTATCTAGGTTGGTCATAACTTTTCTGCCAAGGAGTAAGCGTCTTTTAATTTCATGGCTGCAGTCACCATCTGCAGTGATTTTGGAGCCCCCCAAAATAAAGTCTGACACTGTTTCCACTGTTTCCCCATCTATTTCCCATGAAGTGATGAGACCAGATGCCATGATCTTCATTTTCTAAATGTTGAGCTTTAAGCCAACATTTTCACTCTCCTCTTTCACTTTCATCAAGAGGCTTTTCAGTTCACTTTCTGCCATAAGGGTAGTGTCATCTGCATATCTGAGGTTATTGGTATTTCTCCTGGCAATCTTGATTCCAGCTTATGTTTCTTCCAGCCCAGCATTTCTTGTGATGTACTCTGCAGATAAGTTAATATATAGCCTTGACGTACTCCTTTTCCTATTTGGAACCAGTCTGTTGTTTCATGTCCAGTTCTAACTGTTGCTTCCTGACCTGCATATAGGTTTCTCAAGAGGCAGGTCTGGTGGTCTGGTATTCCCACCTCTTTCAGAATTTTCCACAGTTTATTGTGATCCACACAGTCAAAGGCTTTGGCATAGTTAATAAAGCAAAAAATAGACATTTTTCTGGAACTCTCTTGTTTTTTCCATGATCCAGAGGATGTTGGTAATTTGATCTCTTGTTCCTCTGCCTTTTCTAAATCCAGCTTGAACATCTGGAAGTTCACAGTACTGCTGAAGCTTGGCTTTAGGAATTTTGAGCATTACTTTACTAGCGTGTGAGGTGAGTGTGATTGTACGGTAGTTTGAGCATTCTTTGACATTGCCTTTCTTTGGAACTGGAATGAAAACTGACCTTTTCCAGTCCTGTGGCCCCTGCTGAGTTTTCCAAATTTGCTGGCATACTGAGTGCAGCACTTTCACAGCATCATCTTTCAGGATTTGAAATAGCTCAACTGGAATTCCATCACCTCCACTAGCTTTGTAGTGATGCTTTCTAAGGCCCACTTGACTTCACATTCCAGGATGTCTGGAAAGTACGTAATAAGATCCCCCCCGCCACCCCGCAAGAAAAAAATGGGTAGGCCTATCTTGGAACCCATGTAAAAAATATACCAGAATTAATAATTAAATATCTTCTAAAAATCAAAGGAACTAGACAATGTAATATCTGGTTTTCTAGTTAGTAATTATAATTCATATACAACTTCACCTAACTTCATAATATATTATGTTCAAAATGTGAATAACAATTCCTAGGGCTTCCCTGGTGGCTCAGACAGTAAAGAATCTGCCTGCAGTGCAGGAGACTCGGGTTCAATCCTTGAGTTGTGAGATCCCGTGGAGAAGGGCATGGTAACCCACTCCATTATTCTTGCCTGGAGAATTCCATGAACAGAAGAGCCTGGCAGGCTATAGTCCTAGGTTGCGAAGAGTTAGACACAGCTGAATAATAATTCTAGGCACCCAGAAAGAAATATATTTTCCTAATCCCCACATTACCAACTTTATTCTACATAAATATTATTCTAGTTGACTGCTTGACCAGAGTTTATGTATTATTAAAATTAATTATACTAAGCTGTGGGGCGCCAAGTGGGGAAACCTCTATGGGCATGAGAGTGGCGAGCGAAGCTTGGGCTTAAGGAGGGCGCGCACATTGCAATTGGAAGTTAAGATGGCGCCTGCAGGAAGGAGTAAAGACATGGTCTATGTTGTTTATCAAAGTTTTTGATTGGCTCTCTCGATTTCCGTGCTCGTGGACAACGCATGATCACCATGTCATGATGTAAGCACATGGTAATCTGACCTTTAACTTGATTGGTAGAACTATGAAAGTCTCTCGCAAAACCCCCCTGCTTGCCTTTATAAGCCAGGAACTTGCCGCAATAAAGCGGCACTGCTCAGACAGAACCCCTGTCGCGTCTGACTGTCTCTCGCTCGCCGGGGGGGCTAGGTTGGCGGACAGCAGGCTCACCTCTCCTGGGACCCTTCGGCCTTGCTGAGGGAAGTTCCACGGCCTCTCTCTTTTTTCGGTACACCCCCCGCACTAAGCCTTTCTAAGAGATGGTCTTTGGTGTACTTTTAGATATCGAAGCTGATCCTGGCAAAAATACTTTCCCCCATTCCACTGTAAATTGAGAATCTTAAAGGGGTGTGGTTATTAAAACAACAACAAAAAAACTCCTGAGGCTCTCTCTCTATCCACAGAGAGGGAATTGTTGGAAAGGTATAAATATATACCTATAATGTAATGGTGTTCCATAAGTGAAGAAAGGATCTTATTGCTCCTCTCAGATTTACTCAAAAGTGCTTTGGAATCATTTATCACTTGCCAGATTAAGATGCCACCGGTTTCATATTAGTACTGGGGTGACATGTGACTAATACCTCAGGGAAAATATATATACATCAGGAGTAAACTGGAGAAGGCAATGGCACTGCACTCCAGTACTCTTGCCTGGAAATGCCCATGGACAGAGGAGCCTGGTAGGCTGCAGTCCATGGGGTTGCTAAGAGTCGGACACGACTGAGTGACTTCTCTTTCATGCATTGGAGAAGGAAATGGCAACCCACTCCAGTACTCTTGCCTGGAGTCCTTTTCTACACTAAGGGAATCGGAAGCCACTTCCACGTGTGCATGCACACATGCAGATAGGTGTTTCACCTCTATTCTCATCATCCGGACTTGTACCTAACAATCTATCTCTGTAAAATTTAAATAAATTTACAATAGCATCCAACATTTTACATTTTAAATACTTTCTGATCGCAGGAATAGACCACAGTTACATATTTGACATGGAAGTAGACACAATAATTAGTGTTGGCCAGTAATTTACATTTTTTTTCCTAATCATATCGTTGTTTTAAAATCAATATTATCCTTAGTTTATAAGCAGAGAAATTGAATCCCAGATAATTTAAGCAACTTAGCACAAGCTAGTAAGTGCCAAATCTAAGAAGTATTATCTTAAACGCAATTTAATGAGGAAATGGTTTTGAGAGCACATCTTGTGGGGCAAAGGCTCTTCTAACCACACTACCCTCACAGAGCAGATGAGCTGGTGAGGATCCTTTATTACTTACCCACTTATAAGTCTGTTCTCCTTCAATGGTTCACCACAATTGCAATTAAATGATTACTTGTTATTGTCTCCCTCCCTTGGATGATAAACTTCATGATAGCAAAACTGTTTACATCTTGTTGATGCTGCTGCTGCTGAATTTTAGCTTTCAAGATAGTGCTTGGCATACCTCAATCTGTTTGTGAAACAAACAACTGAATAATCATGTGGCAAGTCTATAATAAATGGGCAGATTTCTTATGCTGTATCACAATTTTCACAGTTCAGATAATGCTAGGTTACAACTGTGTAAACTGGACCTTGCATAAGAGAAGGTGTGTGATCACAATAAATCCTCAGTTTATGATTGCACTCTTTAGTTTTCACTATAATTTCATGTTAAGTTCTCGGGAAATGATGACAGTTGTTATTTACTGTTTAGCACTGGTGTAACAGATGAATGCCTTTAAATCAGCACGTTATCATAGGAAAGAGTTTCATTATGTCTTTCAAACATGAGTAGCTGAATGTTTTGTGGCACTGTAATTAAATAATAATTATATTCGCTAAAGATTATGTTTGTGCCTATGGTATACATGAAACAGTACTCAATGTATGTCATTTAATCCTTACAACACATGCAGTACTATGTTCTGTTAATTCCTCCATCTTGCAGATAAATGCTAAAGTTTATACAAGCTAGTAACTTGGTAACTGACAGATATTCTTTAAATCCTGGCAGACACCCTCAAGAGAGACTTCCTAGATACTACACTGTATCACTATTAACTAGCATGAAATTCCATAGTGTGTTAGATTCTACAGATTATTTCTTTGGTAATGTCCAAAGAAATTGATTGCTTTAGAAGGAGAAAGTTAACTAAAAAGTAAAACGAGAAGACTAAAATTCCTCCTTTAGTTTGTAGAAAGAGACTGGGCTACGTATTCTAGCTCTCTCTTTCTGAAAGGGTAATGCAAATTATTGCAATGGACAACTTAGACATTTTCTGTTGATTGACTTCTAAAGGAAAAGACAGTAGTATTGGCATCTTAGTGATATGCAATAAGGAATCACACTGAGAAATGGTCTATGGAAAAAAAAAAAAAACTCCTCATATTATTCAATTTATCTTCCTCTTGAGCTTTCCCTTGAGTGGTTGAGTCCCTTTCTCCACAAAACTCAAAACTTGGTGTCACTGTGGTGGGCTAAAGATGTGACTAGGTCTATAGACAATAGGTGTCTCTTTCTCTAATCTAATAGAGTAATCACAGGGTGAAACGATGCACACCATTTACAATCAAAAGGTAGGAAGAGAAAACCCTTCACCTAACTCACAAGTGCTGAGAAACAATGATTTTTTTTTTTTTCTCTGTGCTTTGCAACCCCCAAGTGGTAAAGCCAGAACACCGGTAAAAGGCATTTTGGGACTATGAGTATCTCATCCAAGGGCGTACAGTCTGAGAAGGGTAGGAAATAAAGGGAAGAACAGAGGAAGGGAAAGAAGGTGGAGGAAGATGTAATGTTTTTTGAATTTTAAAATATCATTACTGATATATAATTCACACACAGTGAACTGCACATATTTAAAGTAGATGCTCTGATAAATTCTGACACATACAAATGCTCAAAAAACCATCACAACAATCTGGAAGTGAAAGTAACCATCTCACCACCAAAAGATTCCTCATTTCCTTAATCACCTCCCTATTTTATCTAGTATCTTTTACTC
Source organism: Oreotragus oreotragus (assembly GCA_006410675.1). Taxonomy (NCBI): domain Eukaryota; kingdom Metazoa; phylum Chordata; class Mammalia; order Artiodactyla; family Bovidae; genus Oreotragus; species Oreotragus oreotragus. Next base: position 51,513 of record SJYX01012709.1, on the reverse strand, counting down.
CACATAGTTATTTGGTGATTCATCTGATAGTTCCTCTCTTTTTATTACTGAGTAGCATTCCATTGTATTTTTCAGTTTATCCATTCATCTGTTGACGGCTATTTGGGTTATTTCAAGTGTGAACCATTAGAAATGAAACTGCCATGGATATTTACTTTCATTTATTCTGGGTGAATATTGATGAAAGTGGTATGGTTGAGTCATTGAGGTGTATATTTAGCTTTTTTAAAAAAATTCATAGATTCAAAGTGTGAAATGTACAGAGTTCCCACATATACACTTAGCCCCTCAGATTTCCCCTATTTTCTAACATCTTGCGCTAGTGTAGTACATTTGTACAACTGATAAACCAATATTGATGATCACTATTAATTAAAATCCATGGTTACTTAGGGTTCACTCCTTTAACTATATATAATATGGGTTTTGACAATTGTATGATAACATGTACTCACCATTACAAAATGACAGTTTCACTGCCCTAAACATTCTCCTGTGCTCTATACATCTATTTTGAATGTACTCTTAAGAGAAAAATTGACAGGTAGAAAAATATTCCAGATTAAAAACATATGACATTCCCCCTCTGGAAGAGGAATAAGAAGAGAGCAGGAAGATGGCAGAGGTGGGGGAGATGGAATCAAAGTAGCGCTAGTGGCCGTCCCTCACTGAGAGAACTACGAAGGGCAAGATGAATATGTCCCCTTTACCCTTTTCATAAAAGAATAGAAAACTGAGGGTTAAATTACTGAACATCATGTTCCAGCACGCTGACTAAGCAAGATTCAAGCACAGGATTTGTTACTCCTCATAGGAACTACACTATCAGGCAAACTGGGTCACAGGGATCATTTTTCAATGAATAATTAACATTTTAAAAGCCCAGTTTCACCAGGGTGCACTGCTGGAATATAATAACATTTTACAAAGTAATAAATTACTTAAAGTGGAGCACCAGAGCTTGTGTTCTACTGCCTGAAAGTCTAACTAACCTAGGATGTTTTCAAAGATCAGCATATTAGATTAGATAGACTCAGATTTGAGTGTATGAATTATGGCTCATGGGATGCTATGAAACAACTTCTGCTCCCCAACTATCTCCTCCCTTGGTTTATCACCCTGCTCTCATACAGTATCAGAGGAGAATTGCTTAGTTAATTTGTAAATATTTAGTTTACATAGGTACCTCTTTGAACTTTAATATCATTCAGTTTGGTTTTCTGTTTCTTAGCTGAGGACAATGATAGAATAGTAGATTACAGAGGAATAAAGAAGGCATGAAATAACATAATTTTAGGACACTGAGAATGATCAGGTTGATGGAAAAAACTATAGCAACCAGAGAGCAGTATGAGGGCATTAGGTATCTAGGAGTCAGGTAAATAGGGTCTCCAGCAGCGGAAGACAGAAGAAACCAGAGGGAAAGTGAGAAGGCAGCAAGCTACATGCTGCATCTATCAGGGGACTGCAGAGGTCTTGTTCAAGGCATATGACTTACAGTAGGTTCAGTTTTGGTCTTCTAAGAAGAAAGCCAATAGAAGGCAAGATGAGTACATTTGTCAACAATCTTCCAATACGTCTGCTCATTATCTGTGCTTTCACCTAAAAACTTTCTCCTTCCAAATGCATCACATATCTCCAGACAAGTGGGGGAAAGCCCAAAAAGCTGACAGAACAGGACACAATTAAAAAGTATTTGTAGCAGACATAACCATGCCTTGCCCACACCCCTTCAGGATCTTTGACGCTGATTGACAAATGTTTGTAACTTCATTAGTGCCTGAAGGTTTTTTCTTTCTGAAACTCCAAGTATTAAGGAATTACCAATCCTCTTCATCCTTCCTACTGCTCCCCAACCAATGACTCCTGGCTTCTTGGATAATTTTGAAGTGTTCTGTACATTTCCCAGAATTCTGCCATGATTTAAGCTCTGGTAGTCCACTATGGTAGGTGGCTTGATTGAACACACTTTATCAACTATATTCTCTTCCCAGAGACACTTTCACACTTCCCTACCAGGTACCTATATTTCTCAAATAGGTTATTGTTCACTGGAATTTATGTCTCCAGTCTTGTCCCTGGCACAGAATTCAGACAGTGAATAAATAAGAAATTATTGTACTACTAAGATCTAGAAGATAATTATGGGTAATCCTTTTTATTTTGTGGTAAGATCCATTTACTAGCATTAACTTTTTCAAGAAACATGGGATCTGAGGCTTTGGTTGGGTTCAACAGATATTTAAGGAGTAGTTATTATATGACAGATGTTTTACTAGATTGGTTAGCATGTGGTTTTCTTCTTATAGCCTAATTACAGTATCAAATTTCATTAACACTTACTATGGTTTTCATCCATTTGGTTAATAAACTTGTTTCTCTAGGTTTCAGCAGTTATAAATCACATCACAATAATAGCCAAGAGAAAATTTTTTAGTTATGCCCAGATTATTGAGGAGACTTCCAAATCTCACTTTTGAAAGTCCTTGAAAAGAAAAGAAAAAGTGCTAGATGCTCAGTCGTGTTTGACTCTTTGTCACCCTATGGGCTGTAGCCCACCAGGCTCCTATGTCCATGGGATTCTCAACAGTACTGGAGTGGGTTGCCATTCCCTTCTCCAGGGGATCTTCCTGACCCAGAAATCAAACCTGCATCTCCTTCATCTCCTGCACTGCAGTGGATTCTTTACCACTGTACCCCTAGGGAAACCCTCAGGAGACTTCCAAACCTCACTTTTGAAAATCCTTACACCAAAGCAAAAACCAGGTGGGGTGGGATATCTTGATTACTTTCACAGACTCCTCTCCTTTATCATGTAGCACCTGCCACTTTACAACCCCCTCTACTCTAGCTTTGCTTCCTGAAACATTTGCTTGAAACATCTGTTATCCAAGTTAGTGACCCTGTGAAGCCAATTGAAA
>SJYX01012709.1:19871-38311 GCA_006410675.1 Oreotragus oreotragus | reverse complement strand
TACAGTATATTAACACATATATATGGAATTTAGAAAGATGGTAACGATGACCCTATATGTGAGACAGCAAAAGAGACACAGATGTAAAGAACAGACTGTTGGACTCTGTGGGAGAAGGCAAGGGTGGGATGATTTGAGAGAATAGCATTGAAGCATGTATATTATCATATGTGAAATAGATCACCAGTCCAGGTTCGATGCATGAGGCAGGGTGCTCAGGGATGGTGCACTGGGATGACCCTGAGGGATGGGATGGGGAGGGAGGTGGGAGGGGGGTTCAGGATGGGGAACACATGTACACCCATGGCTGATTCATGTGAATGTATGGCAAAAACCACCACAATATTGTAAAGTAATTAGCCTCCAATTAAAATTAAAAAACAAAACAAAACACTGGAGCCATCCTTCAGAAAGTATACAGCGCTCAATCAATAGCATCTGCTCACAAAATATCTTTTGTTTTTTGGAAGAAAAAATTTAAAAGATACTTGTTCCTGGGAAGTAAAGCTATGACCAACCTAGACAGCATATTATAAAGCAGAGACATTACTTTGTCAACAAAGGTCCATCTAGTCAAAGCTATGGTTTTTCCAGTGGCTATGTATGTATGTATGCACTGAGCACTGAAGAATTGACACTTTTGAACTGTGGTGTTGGAGAAGACTCTTGAGAGTCCCTTGGACTGCAAAGAGATCCAACCAGTCCATCCTAAAGAAAAAGTCCTAAATATTCATTGGAAGGATTGATCCTGAAGCTGAAACTCCAATACTCTGGCCACCTGATGCGAAGAACTGACTCATTGGAAAAGACCTGAATGCTGGGAAAGATTGAAGGTAGGAGGAGAAGGGGATGACAGCGGATGAGATGCTCGGATGGCATCACTGACTCAATGGACGTGAGTCTGAGCAAGCTCCGGGAGTTGACGGACAGGGAATCCCAACGTGCTGCAGTCCATGGGGTCACAAAGAGTCAGACACCAATAAGCGACTGAACTGAAAGGTATTAATAAGTACTGTCCAGATGTTCTAGGTATGACTATGAGCCTCTTGAATTTATTTTGGATGACTGGTTCTGAGGCAAAGTGGGCAAAGATAGTAGCTTCTAAGGAAAGCTCAGACGAGTTAAATCCCTTCCCATGGAAGACAATAATCAACCAGTTTTGTTATCTGGAATTATAGCTGGGAAGGGGAATTTCTCATATAAGTTTTGGAGATTCAAAACCAGAAACATATGCAGAGGAGAGTTGAGTAAGTTCTTGTTCTTAATTAAAAAATTAATTCAAACTTACTTCCAAAATTTAAGGTTTCAAAAAAAGTTATAGAGAATTGGGATACAAAACGGAGAAATTAATATCAAGAGGGATAAGAACTACTGGTGTCAAGTTAGTCTCAATTTAGGATAATTGTCTATAAACAGTTTGGTGTCAACAGTTGCCTTGAGGATGTCAGTTGTACTATTATACATGGATAAAGCATTCATATTTAAAGGCAAGAGATGAGATAAAACAGGAGTTTGCATTCCCTCATTCTCCTTACTCCTTAGGCCTGGGTGTTTTTTTTTTTTTTTTAATAATAGGAAACCATATCCAGGCCTAAAAGGAAAAGTCTGTGATTGACAATAATAAAATATAGATGCCTTACTTCCCAGGCTCTTTCAAGTAAAAATGCCAAGATCGTACCTGATAGAACAATAGTTTACCAAGATCATTCTTGTAGTTACTATTTCAAAATGACCCCAAACTGATAAGGTCAGGCAGGTCAGATCCCATAGTTGGAGAGGCAAGCTTTGATAAATGAGTTATCTCAGGATATTTTTATAAGGAACATTCTATGAGGTCTTGGGAAATTTCCTTTCTTGTGCCCTCTGTATATATCTACTCTAATCATTGCAACACAAGCGCTGAATACTGTTTATATAAGGAAAGCCATCTTACCTGGTATCTGGAGCCAGAAACACATGGAGACCTTAAGAAAAGTGATATCAAGTAAAATTACATTTCCTATAAAAACATAGTTTTGGGGCTTGGCAAATATTAGACAATAAAAGTTTTTGAAGTGAGTTAAATCCTCTGAATATGTGAAGAAATGAATTTCATATAATCTGTGGGCTATGTTTATGTACCATTTTGATAATGGGACAAACGGGAGCTGTTGGAATAATAAAAGACAAGTGTAGGATTAGAATGAACCAATATCATATGCCAACAAGGGAATTAACACACAAGAAATGTAATTTCACAGGATTTGTAGAAAAGCTTTACCATCAGCAACCAAGGTCTACTGCGAGAGGAACTAGGTAATTCACACAGCCATGATAGCTGTCATAGAAGCAGATTAAATTTATAGAATTTTCCTTTAAGAAGAATAAAAATAAAAAATAGATTTTAAGAGCAATACAGGCCTACTAATGCCCAGAAACTACCAATTTGAAAGATATAAATTCATCTCAGACAATAGCGTAGATTTGGGCATAACCTGAACTAAGTGTTCTGATCTCAGACTTGCTACTAATGAGCTAACCTTGGACAAGTCTCTTGACTGTTCAATATCTCAGCATTCACTTTTGTAAAAAGAAGACACTGCATTATATGCTTGCTACAGTTCCTTCTTGTCTTGTGATTCAATTAAATCCTAAAGGATCTAATAAGACATTTATATTTAGATCTTCCTCTTAACTTTGTACATATAAACAAAATAAGCCATGGTTTAGATAATAGTAATATAATAGAGACAACACTCTATCAGCATATTTTTTCTGCCTCACTGCTGAGACTGCATATCATTGAAGCTAGAATGTAGTTTAAAAGTGACAGGGTCTATTCTGTGTTCACCTGCCAGCACGGGCTATATACTGGTTGACAGAGTCATCTAATTCCTATTTTGAATGAGAAAATTTGGCACATTCATAAAATAAATCTATTAGAAGGTCAGGGAAAGATTATGTTAGTACTCTAAATATGGCTTAAAATATGGCCACAATGATTCCTTTTCTAATAGAATGTTTATGACCTAAAACATTTCTGAAAGGATATATTCCAAACAGTTTACTTTGGAGATAGAGGGCAGGAAAGAAATTACAGGTGATTTTCATTCTTTTCACTTGTAACTATGTGAATTTTTTTAAATTAGTAGGCAGTCTTTGTTTAGCCCCACACAAACAACATAAAGAAATGTATTTAAGCCATTACAGTTGTAGTCCATGTGTGTGGCTATAACTTGTCATTATTTGTGGAGAATATCCTCTATCTGACTGAGAAACACAAACGATATAGAAAGAAATGGGACCCCTATCTCAACCCTAGACCATGTTTTTGGTTACTTTTTAGAACAATCCCTAACCATACAGTGCTAGTTTAAAATGACAGTTTCTACTGTGTTCCTCACCTCCTCAAGATGAAGAGAAAAATATCTGGGAAAGCTATGAGTGACCATGAGGCAACTAACTTTCAAGGTCAAGACTGTATCAATTCTACTCCCAGATGTTATGTCTTTGACCTCATTTGGCCTCTACAGACTGCCTGTGAAATGTTTCTGCCATAAAGTGGTAGCCTGATCAGTTTCAAGAAGTATTAACATTTCCCATGACAAAACTGCATTGGTAGATTAAGTTAATCTATGATATTTTTTCATATCCTCCCTTTTTTTCCCCAAGTAAGCCCAAGAGGTGATCTGATCCAAAAAAATGGACTCTAGTATTAAAATGAACTAGTTCATATTTGTTAGTTTTGGCAAATGTAAACTAGGATAGGACCAGACAAACCCCCCTGATTCACTGAATTGTCTGCAACAATAAAATTGAGGATGAGAGGCACTACGGGAAAAAAGAGGATTTGTGGTAGATTCATCTTTGATTACATACTTTCTCAATATATTGTGCTAAAAACAATGCTGTGAAAAAGTTGGCTGTCTAACAAACTGTTTAAAGCATGTATGGAATTTCCAAAAAATAATGGAAAACAATACTGTAGTGAAATGAAGAATTACACACCTATAAAAGTCCCCAAGCTTCATTAGCATCATTTATCAGAATAAAACAGTGCAGCTTCAGTTTGCTAAGAAAAATTGAGTACTGCTTAGGTGCTTTGTTCTATTTCTTCCCCCGATAGGGGAAAAAAAAATATGCTATTTGAAAATAAGGCTTCTTTTTCTTAATGCAAAGTTGCAGAAATCTACATGTGTAGGAAGATGGAATGTCTCACTACAATGAATGACAAACATTTTCTGATTTAGTTTGACAGCTAAACAGAGTAAGAGTCTGCCACACAGAGAGCCGTGAAAACGATAGGTCAACTATGAGAAGCAGTTGAGGGTGTCTATTTCCTGTTTATATTCCATTCCCTTACATGGTCCCACGTAAAGGGCCAATTACCCAAGTGCTTTATGCAGGCTACATAAATGCCCTAATTGGATGGTCCAGTTATCTCAAGGATTCTCACTTCCCAGTTGGATAGGTTTAGATAAAGAAAGGAAATGTGGCGTCATCAAGATATTAAAACAAAACCCATCAGTTGTATAGAACAACAGTTCTATACAAACACAAACAGTACGTCTCACTGACTAACTTCAGGTTCTTCTGTTTTAGTAGACTACTGAGTTACAAAAGGAACACAGAATTTGCACTAAAAGAATGTAGCCATAAAATAAGTGTTGTGATGATATAAGAATAATCCCTTACAGAGAGTATTTCAGTAGATTTCTCTAACTCAATATGTTTCAAATGACAGGACTTGCATTGTATTGCTTAGGGCATGAATCCAACAGAGATCTCATTACAGCATCACAAAATGTTTTCTGATATCCAGTTCCTTTTATTTTGAATGCTCCCTGGTCTACCTTAAATATACCTTCTCTCCTACTGGAGTTCAGGTTTCCCTGGAGCTGGGTCATCCTGAGTTATCCGATGCTCCCTTCTATGCCTCCTACTCCTTGCTGACCTTACCCCTCCTTGTACAATGATCAGGCTGCATGTGGCCGTGTCAGACAGACCTTTGTTTTCCTGGGTTCCTTTCTTGCTTATTGTCCTTACTTGCCCCCTACCCATACCGCTTCTCTCATTCTTTTTGCTGTGTCTTCAGCTTTAGGGTCTTTCACCTCATCTCCCTTGTGCTTTTCAAGAGAGATATACTTTTCATGATTTTACTGACCATATACTTTCTCTACCATTATTCAGAGGTGATGAACTAAATTCTCCCCACAGTTCTGATCATATAAAACCGTAGTTTTAAGTTTTAATCTTTCCATTTAAAAAAAAGCTAGAAGAATTTTAAGTTTGATAATAATAATAATTTTTATGCAAGGTTAGGTATGAAAGACAAAGAAAATAGAAGACACAATTTTTTCAATAGTCAATGTCTTTCTGTTTTCACATGTGAATTATTAGGGCAAAAATGTTATCTGACTTAAGTGACTTAGGGATGAAAAGTCTCATTCTCCATTGATATCGCTGACTTAGCTCCCAATCAATCATTCTAATAACTGCCTTAGAAACACTCTGTAGGGGATTTCTTAAAAAGGTATTTGACCTGAACATGAAATCCTGTTCCATTCCCTAACCTCCCAGATAGACACATATTTTTTTCCATAGGGTATATATTTTCTTTGGAAAATGCAAAATTGTGTCAACACTAATAGAATATTGTTATAAGTCAGTAAGAAAATCACCATTTATTACTCTTCCTGCTCACAACTTCTGTCTGCCATGTGCTTGGTTAAAAGCTTTCATGTGCTTGATCTTGTTTTATTATTACACGTCCCACAACAGAAATGATATTATTCCTATATTCACAAATATTCACAAATGATGAAATTAAAGTTAATAAAGGCAACTTTATTTGCCCAGAGTCACACCAAATAGTGTGTGAAAGAAGGATCATGTTACATTATGACTAATATAAATTAACCCGAATAGAAATATTTGTTTTTTAAGGACTAAGATGAATATTAATAACATATAATGATCCCTTGGGATGCACATGAAATTGGTTCCAGGATCCTTGTGGTCCACTGGAGAAGGAAATGACAGAGAAAATAGAAGACACAATTTTTTCAATAGTCAATGTCTTTCTGTTTTCACATGTGAATTATTAGGGCAAAAATGTTATCTGACTTAAGTGACTCAGGGATCTATTCCAGTATTCTTGCCTGGATAACCCCATGGACAGTATGAAAAGGTAAAAAAGATATGACACCAGATGATAACTGCCCCCTCCCCCAGATCAGAAAGTGTCAAACATGCTACTGGGGAGTAGAGGACAATTACTAACAGCTCCAGAAAGAATGAAGTGGTTGTGCCAAAGCAGAAATGATGCTCAGTTATGGATGTGTCTGGTGGTAAAAATGAAGCCTGATGCTATAAAGAACAATACTGCATAGAAATCTGGACTGTTAGGTCCATGAATCAAATCAAATGGGATGTAGTCAAGCAGGAGATGGCCAACCTTTTAGGAATCAGTGAACTAAAATAGATGGGATTGGGAGAATTTATTTCAGGTGACCATTATATTTACTACTGTAGGCAACAATCCCTTAGAAGAAATGGAGTAGCCCTCATAGTCAATAAAAGATTCTGAAATGCAGTACTTGGGTAAAAATCTCAAAAATGACAGAATGATCTCAGTTCTTTTACAAACCAAACCATTTAGCATCACAGTAATGTGAGTCTATGGCCCAACCACTGATGCTAAAGAAATTGAAGGTGACCAGTTCTATGAAGACCTACAAGACCTTCTAGAACTAACACCAAAAAAAAAAAAAAGATGTCCTTTTCATCGTAGGGGATTGGAATATAAAAGCATGAAGTAGAGAGATATCTGGAGTAACAGGCAAGTTTGTCCTTGAAGTACAAGATGAAGCAGGGCAAAGGCTAACAGAGCTTTGCCAAGGGAACACACTGGTCATAGCAAACACCCTTTTCCAACAACACAAGAGACCACTCTACACATGGATGTCACCAAATGGTCCATACCAAAATCAGATTGATTATATCCTTTGTAGCTGAAGAAGGAGAGGCTCCATACACTGAGAAAAAAACAAGATCTAGAGCTGACTATCGGGGAAGGCAATGGCACCCCACCCCAGTACTCTTGCCTGGAAAATCCAATGGACGGAGTAGCCTGGTGGGCTGCAGTCCATGGGGTCGCTAACAGTCGGACAGACTGAGCAACTTCACTTTCACTTTTCTCTTTCATGCATTGGAGAAGGAAATGGCAACCCACTCCAGTATTCTTGCCTGGAGAATCCCAGGGATGGGGGAGCCTGGTGGGCTGCCGTCTATGGGGTCACACAGAGTCGGACATGACTGAAGTGACTTAGCAGCAGCAGCAGAGCTGACTATGGCTCAGATCATTAGCTTCTTATTGCAAAATTCAGGTTTAAATTGGGGATGGTGGGGAAAACCACTAGGCAATTCAGGCATGACCTAAATCACATTCATTATGATTACATAGTAGAGGTGATAAATAGATTCAAGGGTAATCTGGTAGCGTGCCTGAAGAACTATGGACAGAGTTTCATAACACGTACAGGCGGCAGTGATCAAAACCACACCCCCAAAAAAGAAATGCAAGAAGGAAAAATGGTTGTCTGAGGAGGCTTCACAAATAACTGAAAAAATAAAATCAAAAAGCATAGGAGGAAAGGAAATATATCCAAATGAATAGAGAGTTCCAGAGAATAGCAAGGAGACACAAGAAGGCCTTCTTCAATGAAAAATCAAAGAAAGAGAGAAAAACAACAGAATGGGAAAAACTAGAGATTTCTTCAAGAAAATTGGAGCTATCAGGGCAACATTTCTTGCAAAGATGGGCACGATAAAAGACAGAAGCATTTAGGACCTAACAGAAGCAGAAGACATTAAGAGGTGGCAAGAATACACAGAAGAACTATACAAGAAAGGTCTCGATGATCTAGATAACCATGATGGTATAGTCATTCATCTAGAGCTGGACGTCCTGGAGTGTCAAGTGGGACTTTGGAAGCATTACTATGAGCAAAACTAGTAGATGTGATGGAATTCCAGCGGAGCTGTTTCAAATTCTGAATGATGTTGCTGTTAAAGTGCTGTACTCAGAATGTTAGCAAATTTGGAAAACTCAGCAGTGGCCACAGGACTGGGAAAAGACAGTTTTCACTCCAACTGGAAAAAGACAGTTTTCACTCCAATCCCAAAGAAGGGGAATGCCAAAGAATGCTCAAACTAGCATACAGTTGTGTTCATTTTACATACTAATAGTGTTATACTTAAAATCCTTCAATCTAGGCTTCAGCAGTATATGAATAGAGAACTTCCAGATGTACAAGCTGGGTTTAGAAAAGGCAGAGGAATCAGAGATCACACTGCCAACATTCATTGGATCCTATAGCAAGCAGGGTAATTCCAGAAGAACATCTGCTTCATTGACTACGCTAAAGCCTTTGACTGTGTGGATAAAAACAAACTGTCAAAAATTCTTAAAGAGATGCTGCTGCTGCTGTTGCTGCTAAGTCACTTCAGTCATGTCCGACTCTGTGTGACCCCATAGATGGCAGCCCACCAGGCTCCCCCATCCCTGGGATTCTCCAGGCAAGAATACTGGAGTGGGTTGCCATTTCCTTCTCCAATGCATGAAAGAGAAAAGTGAAAGTGAAGTCGCTCAGTCTGTCCGACTGTTAGCGACCCCATGGACTGCAGCCCACCAGGCTCCTCCGTCCATTGGATTTTCCAGGCAAGAGTACTGGGGTGGGGTGCCATTGCCTTCCCCACTTAAAGAGATGAGAGTACCAAATCACCTTGTCTGTCTCCTGAAAAACCTGTATGCAGGTCAAAAAGCAACAGTTAGAACTCCACATGGAAAAATGGAATTGTTCAAAATTGAGAAAGGAGTATGTCAACGTTGTATACTGTCACCCTGTTTATTTAACTTATATGCAGAGTACATCATGCAAAATGCCAGGCTGGGTGAATTATAAGCTGGAATCAAGATTGTTTGGAGAAATATCAACTATCAATATGCATATGATGCCACTCTAATGGCAGAAATTGAAGTGAAATTAAAGAGCCTCTTGATGAGGGTGAAAGAGGAGAGTGAAAACTCTGGCTTAAAACTTCACATTCAGAAAACTAAGATCATGGCATCTGGCCCCATCACTTCATGGCCAATAGAAGGCAAAAAAGAGGAAATAGTGACCAATTTTATTTTCCTGGGTTCCAAAATCACCTCAGATGGTGACTGCAGATATGAACTTAAAAGACACTTGCTCCTTGGAAGAAAATCTATAACAGACCTAGACAGTGTATTAAAAAGCAATCACTTTGTTGACAAACGTCCATCTAGTCAAATCTGTTTTTTCCAGGGGTCACATATGTATGTGAGAGTTGGCTCATAAAGAAGACTGAGTGCTGAAGAATGGATACTTTCAAAGTATGGTGCTAAAGCAGACTCTTGAGAGTCCCTTGGACTGGCAAGGAGATCAAATCAGTCAAACCTAAAGGAAATCCATCTTAAATATTCATTGGAAGGACAATTTTGCTGAAGCTGAAGCTTCAATACAGCTGATGCAGAGCCAGCTCATTGGAAAAGACCCTGATGCAGGGGAAGACTGAAGGCCAGAGGAGGAGGAGACAGCAGGGGGCGAGATGTTTCGGTAAGCTCACCAACTCAGTGGACGTAAATATGAGCAAACTCTGGGAGACTGTTCAGGACAGAGGAACCTGGCATACTACAGTCCACTGGGTCACGGAGAGGCAGTCAAGACTTGGCAACTGACCGACAACAACAAAATCCCCGTGGATACATAAGTCTAAGGAAGATGAAGTATCTTATACAAAGTGGTGCAGTACATTCCCACCTTCTGTCCATTTCCTCAGGTTCCATATCCTCAGAAATGGAAGGCCAACTATATCTTGTTAGATTTGAGGAGTATGACTATTATTTAAAAACTTTGTCCAATTCTGCTTTTCAATTCCATATTAAGCAAGTAATCAGTCCGTATTTTTATCTTCTGTTACCAATCACACAGGTTATTTGTATTTAATACTGTGTGAGATTTCCATCCTTTGTGTAAGGTATTAGAGTCTTCTCTTTTTTTTTAAGGATCAATACTATGAAAGATGGTCTAATGGTTTTCCTTACTTTCTTCAATTTAAGTCTGAATTTGGCAATAAGGAGTTCATGATCTGAACCACAGTCAGCTCCCGGTCTTTTTTTTGCTGACTGTATAGAGCTTCATCTTTGGCTGCAAAGAATATAATCAATCTGATTTTGGTATTGACCAGCTGGTGATGTCCTTGTGTAGAATCTTCTCCTGTGTTGTTGGAAAAGGGTATTCACTATGAAAGGTGTGTTCTCTTGGCAAAACTCGATTAGCCTTTGCCCTGCTTCATTCTGTACTCCAAGATCAAATTTTCTTATAACTCCAGGTGTTTCTTGACTTCCTACTTTTGCATTCCAGTCCCATATAACAAAAAAGACATCTTTTTTGGGTGTTAGTTCTAGAAGGTCTTGTAGGTCTTCATAGAACCATTCAGCTTTAGCTTCTTCAGCATTATGGGTTGGGGCATTGACTTGGATGACTGTGATATTGAATGGTTTGCCTTGGAAAGGAACAGAGATAATTCTGTCATTTTTAAGATTGCACCCAAGTATTGCATTTTGGATTCCTGTTGACTATGATGGCTACTCCATTTCTTCCAAGGGATTCTTGCCCATATTATTTGATATAATGCTCATCTGAGTTAAATTCATCCATTCCAGTCCATTTTAGTTTACTCGTTCCTAAAATTTCAACATTTACTCTTAACAATTCCTGTTTGAACACTTCCAATTTGCCTTGATTCATGGACCTAACATTTCGGATTCCTATGCAGTACTGCTCTTTATAGCATCAGACCTTGATTCAATCACCAGTCTCATCCACAACTGGGTGTTGTTTTTGCTTTGGCTCCATCTTTTCATTCTTCCTGAGTTATTTCTCCACTTATCTCCACTAGAATATTGGGCATTTACCAACATGGGTAGTTCATCTTTCAGTGTCCTATCTTTTTGCCTTTTCATACTGTTCATGGGGTTTCAAGGCAAGAACACTGATGTGGTTTGCCATTCTCTTTTCCAGTGGACCACATTTTGTCAGAACTCTCCACCATGACCTGTCCGATTTGGGTGGCCCTACAAGGCATGGCTCATAGTTTCGTTGAATTAGGCAAGGCTGTGGTCCATGTGATCAGATTGGTTAGTTTTCTGTGATTGTGGTTTTCAGTCTGTCTGNCACATTTTGTCAGAACTCTCCACCATGACCTGTCCGATTTGGGTGGCCCTACAAGGCATGGCTCATAGTTTCGTTGAATTAGGCAAGGCTGTGGTCCATGTGATCAGATTGGTTAGTTTTCTGTGATTGTGGTTTTCAGTCTGTCTGCCCTCTCATGGAGAAGGATATGAAGCTTATGGAAGCTTCCTGATGGGAGAGACTGACTGGGGGGAAAATTGGGTCCTGTTCTTTTGGGTGGAGCCATGCTCAGTAAATCTTTAATCCAATTTTTTTGGCCATGGGTAGAGCTGTGTTCCTTCCCTTCTATTTCCCTAGGGCCAAACTATGATGGAGGTAATGAAGATAATGGTGACTTCTTTCAAAAGATCCAAAACATGTACTGCTACACTCACTGCTCCCAACCCAGCAGCAGCCCACCACTAACCCATGCTTCTGCTGGAGACTCCTGGACACTCCCAGGCAAGTCTGGGTCAGTTTCTTGAAAGTAGAGAAAAACCAACAGACCATTCAGGTATGACCTAAATCAAATCCCTTACTATTATATAGCGGAAGTGAGAAATAGATTCAAGGGATTAGATCTAATAGAGTACCTCATGAACTGTGGACAGAGGTTCTTGACATTGTCCAGGAGACAGGAATCAAGACTAATGGCAAGAAAAAGAAATGCAAAGAGCAAAATGGCTGTCTGAGGAGGCCTTACAAATAGCTGTGAAAAGAAGAGAAGCAAAAGGCAAAGGAGANGATTAGATCTAATAGAGTACCTCATGAACTGTGGACAGAGGTTCTTGACATTGTCCAGGAGACAGGAATCAAGACTAATGGCAAGAAAAAGAAATGCAAAGAGCAAAATGGCTGTCTGAGGAGGCCTTACAAATAGCTGTGAAAAGAAGAGAAGCAAAAGGCAAAGGAGAAAAGGAAAGATATATCCATTTGAAAGCAGGTTTCCAAAGAATATCAAAGAGAGATAAGAAAGCCTTCCTCAGTGAACAGGGCAAAGAAATCTAGGAAAACAAGGGGATGGGAAAGACTAGAGATCTATTCAAGAAAATTAGGGATACAAATGGAATATTTCAGGCAAAGATGAGCTCAGTAAAGGACAAAAATGGTAAGGCCCTAAGAGAAGCAGAAGATATTAAGAAGTGGTGGCAAGAATACACAGAAGAATTATACAAAAAAGATCTTCATGACCCCAATAATCACGATGGTATGATCACTCACCTAGAGCCAGACACCCTGGAATGCGAAGTCAAGTGGGCATTAGGAAGCATCACTATGAGCACAGCTAGTAGATGTGATGGAATTCCAGTTGAGCTATTTAAATCCTAAAAGATGATGCTGTGAAAGAGCTGCACTCAATATGCCAGCAAATTTGGAAAACTCAGCAGTGGCCCAGGACTGGAAAAGGTCAGTTTTAATTTCAATCTCAAAGAAAGGTAAAGTCAAAGAATGTTCAAACTATCACACAGTTGCACTCATCTCACACACTAGTAAAGTATTTCTCAAAATTCTCCAAGCCAGGCTTCAACAATACATGAACTGTGAACTTCCAGATGTTCAAGCTGGTTTTAGAAAAGGCAGGGGAACCAGAGATCAAATTGCCAACATCCGTTGGATTATCGAAAAAGCAAGAGGGTTCCAGAAAAACATCTATTTCTGCTTTATTGACTATGCCAAAGCCTTAGACTGTATGGATCAACACAAAATGTGGGAAATTCTGAAAGAGATAGGAATTCCAGACCACCTGACTTGCCTCTTGAGAAATCTGTATGCAGGTCAGGAAGCAACAGTTAAAACTGTACATGAAACAACGGACAGGTTCCAAATAGCAAAAGGAGCATGTCAAGGCTGTATATTGTCACCCTGATTATTTAACTTCTATGCAGAATACATCATGAGAAACGCTGGGCTGGAAGAAGCACAATCTGCAATCAAGATTGCCAGAAGAAATATCAATAACCTCAGATATGCAGATGACACTACCCTTATGGCAGAAAGTGAAGAAGAACTAAAAAGCCTCTTGATGAAAGTCAAAGAGGAGAGTGGAAATAGTTGTCATGAAGCTCAACATTCAGAAAGCTAAGATCATGGCATCTGGTCCCATCACTTGATGACAGATGGGGAAAACTTGACAGACTAGTTTTTTGGGCTCCAAAATCACTGCAGATGTTGACTGCAGCCATGAAATTTAAAGACCCTTGCTCTGTGGAAGAAAAGTTATGACCAACATAGACAGCATATTATAAATCAGAGACATTACTTTGCCAACTAAGGTCCGTCTAGTCAAGGCTATGGTTTTTCCAGTGGTCATGTATGGATGTGAGAGTTGGACTGTGAAGAAAGCTGAGCACAGAAGAATTGATGCTTTTGAGCTGTGGTGTTGGAGAAAACTCTTGAGAGTCCCCTGGAGTGCAAGGAGATCCAACCAGTCCATTCTAAAGGATATCAGTCCTGGGTGTTCATTGGCGGGACTGATGTTGAAGCTGAAACTCCAATACTTTGGCCACCTGATGTGAAGAACTGATTCATCTGAAAAGACCCTGATGCTGGGAGGGATTGAAGGCAGGAAGAGAAGGGGATGACAGAGGATGAGATGGTTGGCATCACCAACTCAATGGACATGAGTCTGAGTAAACTCCGGGAGTTGGTGATTAACAGGGAGGCCTGGCGTGCTGCAGTCCTTGTGGTCACAAAGAGTCAGACATGACTGAGCGACTGAACTAAACTGAATTATGAAGGATGCTTTTCCTCTTCTGATTAAAAGAAGGAATCAGGTTAAATTTTTAACCACTGACAGAGGTTCAACAATCTATGACATATTCTCTTGGTTGCAAAGAACTATTTCATCCCAAAGAATATTTTTCATTTGTTCACCACTGAAGGTTCTGTTTCAATAATGTTATTGAGTTTTGCTCACTAACCAAATAAGAAAGAAAAGAGCTTCCCCTTTCTGGATTCCATGTTGGCATCTGATTATTTTTCTCATGTATGCACATATTTATATATAACATCTGTCCTTTACAAATTAGTTTTGTACATGATAAGGTATGAAAAAATTATGCATTCACAAAAAAATTGCACATTATATAGAAGAAAAAAATTTCACTCTTCAAAGATTTCTGACACAATGTGCTTATTAAATAGTTTTTAAAAATTCCTTCAAATGATTTTAAAATAACATTGTTTGGCAGAATAAATTGACTATTAAATATCTCTGAAAACCACTTCTAAGGTTGTCATAGTTTCATTTTGCTTTGCTTTATGAAAGAAGTCCCTTAAAATAAATTTTAAACAGAGTTTTAAGATTACAGAAGAAGAGGCACAGAGACACAGATTTATGTTTAATTTCTTAAATTTCAAGTGCACTATTGAGTAGAATTGATAACATTAAAATTTTTATTATAAACCTAAGGCTTTCTTAGAAATATGCACCCA
The DNA here is from genome assembly GCA_006410675.1 of Oreotragus oreotragus. NCBI lineage: Eukaryota > Metazoa > Chordata > Mammalia > Artiodactyla > Bovidae > Oreotragus > Oreotragus oreotragus. Next base: position 23,639 of record SJYX01012709.1, on the reverse strand, counting down.
TGTCCATTAAATTCTACAAATGTTATTTCCAGTAATTATATTGAAAGTCTAGGTGAATTTTTAGAATTTTTGATTTATTTAAGTAATATTGAGTTCAAAACTTAAATTTATACTTTCATTTCATAGAAACCTGTTGCTTTTTATTCTGAAGCTGTTTCTGAAGCTAGAACTAATAGTTATCATAATAAAATTTAGCACTGAAATAAAAGGTAAGTTGAGAAAAGCATGGAAATTGCCACCATTACATTATGTTCTCTTCAGCAAGGTAATTTAGTTGGGCAGACATATCTCTATTAATCAAAATACTTTTGATCATGACCTTGCAGCATTTTCATAGTCCTAAAGCTTGCAGATATTTTAATACAGATCATTATAACACAGACCATTTTATCTGAAGCAATTTCACTCTGTTCACAACAAAGAAATCTTCATTTAACTTATTTTTTCTTGGGTAAATGATATCAGTTAAATCTATTATGGAAATGGGAGATCTGTAGAGGCAGATGACTATTCTATTTTTATATTCTATTTTATATTTTAAACTGGAATAGTTGAACATTTCCCATAAATGTCTAAAAAACATTGATTTGGAAAAGACTAGAAAGGTGACACCAGTAATTGCAGCAAAAGTATTAACTTTTATTGTAGCCTAGGAAAATGTGTATTAGAAAATGTGAATGTGGAGTTGAATTTTTCAGGTCGATGTAGTGAACAATTTAAAGAGTAACCCTCATGGTTTTCTTTTTAACACAGACAAATGGTAATGATTTACATCTTGTTACAAAATGTTAGCTTGATTAAAATGCACAAGTCATTTATCAAAGATATAATGCCCCGAGAAAAGTAAACTAAAGAGTAACTTGATTTTTAAAGCATTTTTCTTGTAAAAGAAATACTTGCCATAAAAACAATAGACAATTTTGTAACATATAACTCTTCACACCACTCTCACTATATTATTTAGAGAGAACAATTATTAAAAAATTTAATATGTCTGCCAGACATTTTCATAACACATATAATACTTATTTGTATAATGTTGGTAGTTTTTTCAAAAATAAAATCACATTATATAATACTTGCTTTTCTAAATAACAGTATTACAGACATTCTATATATGTGTACATAACAATTACTCTTTTTAAAGGTAAATGGACATTTTAGATGTATGGCTCATATGAGTAAATAATGTATTATAAGTATTTCTTTGTTATTTTAAATAGTCATATTATTTTTCACCAGTCACTTTACTGTTTTCTCTTACTATCTTCAGAGTGCTTCAAGCCATTTTTTTTCAGATTCTTAGATATATAATTATATAATATGTAAAAATAATAATTTCCCTACTTTTGTCTATTTGTACTATGTTTCTTTTACTTATTGCATTGGCTAATATTTACAGAGCAAGGTTAAATTAATTTTCATTAGAAATCCTTATTTTGCCCTGATTTTAATATGTATCATTTACATTTTCACTAATAACAATGTACTGGTATTAGTTTGAGGCAATTTCTTATCCTAACACAAAATCTCACTCTAATCCTAATTTTTACCTTAAACTATAACTCTTTTCAGCATTTTTCTAGATAGTTTCAGTTTTGTAGGAGTTTTGTTTCAAAACCAGGAGTTACATCGTTATGTACTTGCAATTTTTTTTTACTTGAAATTAATTTTTAGGAATATCTAAATCCAATCTATAGATAGCACATTAAAAAGCAGAGACATTACTTTGTCAACAAAGGTCTGTCTAGTCAAGGCTATGGTTTTTCTAGTAGTCATGTATGGATGTGAGAGCTGGACTGTGAAGAAAGCTGAGGGCCGAAGAATTGATGCTTTTGAACTGTGGTGTTGGAGAAGACTCTTGAGAGTCCCTTGGACTGCAAGGAGATCCAACCAGTCCATTCTGAAGGAGATCAACCCTGGGATTTCTTTGGAAGGAATGATGCTAAAGCTGAAACTCCAGTACTTTGGCCACCTCATGCAAAGAGTTGACTCATTGGAAATGACTCTGATGCTGGGAGGGATTAGGGGCAGGAGGAGAAGGGGATGACAGAGGATGAGATGGCTGGATGGCATCACTGACTCGATGGATGTGAGTCTGAGTGAACTCCAGGAGTTGGTGATGGACAGGGAGGCCTGGCGTGCTGCGATTCATGGGGTTGCACAGTTGGACATGACTGAGCGACTGAACTGAACTGACTGAAGTCATCTATCTGCTGTTCAATCTCTCCTAGAACAGTTCTATTTGAACTTTGTATTTATGTTACTGTAGAGTCCTCCCTGATCCCTTTTACTTTACACAGCTGTTTCTTCCAATGTACAATACGGTGATGTTTTTCCCACAAACAACTTTATGAAGGTGGATAGGTTCCCAGGCTGACTGATAGAATTTACTAATAACTTGATGATTTAACTAAGCTAGATTACTAATAGTATATTTCAACTCTTTACCATAGTTAAAAGTCAAAAATATAAGACCTAGACGGAGCCCAGCTATGCCTTTGGCACATGTAGGTGTTAACAATGTGGAAAGTCGATATCTCAGCAGGATTTAAAATTAATTATGTATGTCTTCTAACTCGTCACCAAAACTGGAGCTGTCTAGCCAGTCAAGCAGGCCCATATCATTCCTGGTCATGTGGGTCTGAGGGCTTCCTGATGCTTTCAGCATACTGAACACCACAGAATCTGTCTATTTGCCAGAATTTCTCATTGACATTGCCCTCATCCTTGCCACTATCAAATCTAGTTTAGACAAATGCTATTGCATTTCCACTCCTGACCTTTTAATACCACTACGATAGAGTTCCTTACAGCAACCAGAAGGATAACAATAAAACATATCAGATCACACTGCTCTCCTTCTCAAAATTTCAAATGGTTTTTACTTGTGTAGAGGATAAAATATTACATTTACTATGATCTATAAACCCTTCTGGAATGACCTACCTCACATGCATTTCCTTTGTTTCTGACAAACCTACAACTCTTTCCTGATTCAGGAGATTTCAATTTTTTTTTTTTAATCCAGTTTTTTTTTCCCACTCACTGCCTGGATAATTCCATCTCCAGGTCTCAGTTTCAATGACCGCTTCTCAAATAAAACGTCCTGAACACCTTAATCTAAATTACTACCCCCATGATAGTATCTTAGTTATCTTAGTTCGTTTCCAAGGCAAACCATTCAATATCACAGTAATCCAACTCTATGCCCCAACCAATAACGCTGAAGAAGCTGAAGGTGAATGGTTCTATGAAGACCTATAAGACCTTTTAGAACACCACACAAAAAAAGTCCTTTTCACTATAGGGGACTGGAATGCTAAAGTAGGAAGTCAAGAAACACCTGGAGTAACAGGCAAACGTGGCCTTGGAATGCAGAATGAAGCAGGGCAAAGACTAATAGAGTTTTGCCAAGAAAATGCACTGGTCATAGCAAACACCCTCTTCCAACAACACAAGAGAAGACTCTACACATGGACATCACCAGATGGTCAACACCGAAATCAGATTGATTATATTCTATGCAGCCAAAGATGGAAAAGCTCTATACAGTCAACAAAAACAAGACCAGGAGCTGACTGTGGCTCAGATCATGAACTCCTTATTTCCAAATTCAGACTTAAATTGAAGAAAGTAGGGAAAACTGCAAGACCATTCAGGTATGACCTAAATCAAATCCCTTATGATTATACAGTGGAAGTGAGAAATAGATTTAAGGGCCTAGATCTGATAGACAGAGTTCCTGATGAACTATGGAATGAGGTT
>SJYX01012708.1:13606-33893 GCA_006410675.1 Oreotragus oreotragus | reverse complement strand
CCAGGCTCCTCCGTCCATGGGAGTTTCCAGGCAAGAGGACTGGAGTGGGGTGCCGTTGCCTTCTCCGGCCAATTCAGAATACCCAGGGTCAGTCCCCTCGCCAAGAAGATCCCACATGCAAGGGAGCCACCAAGCCTGTGAGCCAACGTGGTGCACCTACAGAGACCCACGCACCTTGAGCCAGTGCTCTGCAGCGAGAGGAGCCGCCACAGTGAGAAGCCCCTGCTCACCGCAGCTAGAGGAAGCCCAGGCACAGCAGTAAAGACCCACCGCAGCCAACAGACAGAGAAACCGTTTCAACAAAATGGCAACGACGACACCTCATAGAACGAGATCAGACTTGTGGTTATCAAAATTGGGGACGGGGTTTGGAGGAGAGTGGTCGAAAGCTAGAGACTTTCAGACACAGTAAGTACAGGGATGTATCCTATATGATGACTAGCCGATACTGCTGTATGATGTATCGGAGAGAGACTAAATCCTGAGAGTTCTCATCACGAGGAGAAAACTTCTTTCTTTTCTTTTTATTGTGTCTATCTCAGAAGATGGATGTTAGCTGAACCTATTGTGGTGATCATTTCACAATATCTGTCAATTAAACCATCATGTACACCTTAAACATATACAGTGATGCATGCCTATTATTTACCAGTAAAAATGGGAGAAACAAAAAAAGAACCGCAAAACTTGGTTCTGGGCCATGGTTCTCTCTCACTGTCTCCACAGAAGGATCTAATATGCTGCTCCAGCTTTCAGTCCCACTCATGAATTGATTGATTGATTTGTTTATTCCATAAGTAACTATTGATTGAACTGGGGCTTGAGGCATGGGTGGGGGCGGGGCTCCGCAGGCTGCAGTAGCCACATGCTTAAGTAGATTGCATTGGCTTTCCCTGGAACGTGACCCTGGGCACCCCCTCTGGAACATCTCATGCATACTCCTGGCTCCAACTTTGCAATAATAGTGACTCAAAATGTTTCCTTTTTTAGGTTTCTCCTCTGAGCTTCAGACATCAATATCTAGATGCTTAGTTGACATCTTCCCTTGGCTATTTCACATTCATCTCACATTCAAAGTGCCCAGAGATGAAACTTATCACCTCCCCACACAACTTAGTTTTCTTCTAGTGTTTGTCTCAGTTAAATGACATGGCCAAGCCGTCTGGTTGTTCAATCCGAAATCTGAGAGCTCTCTCTAAAGTCTGTCACCAAGTCTTGTCAATTCTACCCATTAAGCATGTCTCTAACATATCCGCTTCCCTCCACTGACACCATTCTAGTTAAAGAGACTGTCCTCTCACGTGGTAGGGATGACAATAGCTTTCCATCTGTCTCCTCGGCCCTCTGAAGCTCTTGATCAGTTCATCCTCCACCTCAAATCCAGGGGCCCTTGCACAATCTAAAAGTGCTATTACCTCTGTTAACAGCCTTTCAAGTACTCCCTGCTGCGGTTATTGTTTAGTTGCTAAGTTGTGACTGACTTTTTGCGACCCACCAGGGTCCTCTGTCCATGGAGTTTCCCAGGCAAGAATCCTAGAGTGGGTTGCCATTTCAGTCTCAGGGGATCTTCCCAACCCAGGGATAGAACCTGTGTCTCCTGCTTGGCAGGCAGATTCTTTACCCCTGAGCCACCTGGGAAGCCCCATACTTCCCATTACCCTTAGGATAATCATTCTTATTTAATAGTAACTAGTATTTGTTTTGTACTAGACACTGTCCTGTGTCTGACCTTTTCAACCCGTTTCCTTGTATCACCCCACTGCAAAACTAAAATTGTTGCAGTAGGTAAAGTCCGCCAACGATAACCCCTACTTTCTTCTCCTGGTTTGTCTTTCTATTTGTGATTTCTCACTACAACCTTTCCCTCTGATAAAATGCAATCCCTTCTCAGGTCTTACTTGAGGTGGACTTGCTTCTGAAAACAATCACGTGAATTCTATGTGGTGCCCAGACCTGATGAGCAGTTGACCTCTACCAGCTTGGCTAATGAACACCAAGATCTCTGGTCTGGCAGGAGAGAAGGAATCTGGTGGTAATTTTGCATTGTGATTTGGACCCACCACTCTCTGACTCAGTTAGGACATTGATTTCAAGTGAGAGGAATCTATTTCTAACTTGTGTAAGCAAAATATAAGAATTTACTGGAAGCATCGAGAGCATCTAATAAATCCCAAGGGTGTCATAAATTGAACCCAAACCTCAGGGAGGACTAGACTCAGAAACTAGACAGTTGTCAGAATGGGTGTGTGAGGGCAAAGGTGAACTCCCATCAGTCTCTCCAGGGCACATCAGTTTCTCATGGGTGCAGGTCCACTGACCCACCCAGAACAATGCCCTCTCATCAGTTTGGTTCTCCATCCTTTGATGAGATCAGGTGACTGTCCCAGCTAGGACCTGCGATCCAATCACCATAGGTTAGGAGGGTGTGGGTCAGAGACTGTTACCCCATCTGCGGAAGTGGCAGGTAGGGCTGCCAGAGAGGAAATTGTGATCTGAGTAGAATCTTAACATCAGGTTCTGCTTTGGCCTCAGCGTTCTCATCTTGAAAAGCTTCCTGAGTGCCTTGATTTCCTCCTGCTTGCTCCCTGTACAGAGAGCTCGAAGCCTGCTGTCACATTTCACCGTGGCACTCTTGAAACAGAAGCCGAATGCAGCCCAGACTCTGAAGACCTGGGGATTAAGCCGAGAAACCTCTTGTGCCATTTCCACAAAGAAGCTGCAGATCCCCTAAGTCCCAGTGAAGGGGAAGCTTCAGCTGGGGAAACAGCGAAATCAAACACTTGACTCTGTTCTCCTGTCCTGTGAGGGGATTTCTGGTTTCAGTCAGCATGGATTTTTTTTTTTTTTGTTTAGGGCAGAGTCCCCTATTAGCTCGAAAGATCAAAGGTGAAACAGCAGAGGCTGGCATTGCCAAGGCTGGGAGAATACAGCTGTGACCTGGGAAGCCTGCTGTCCCACAGTTCAGCACTCGATGGGATGCCTCATTCTGCTTGTTCACCCATCTCTCCCTCCACTTGCCATGTTGCTGGTCCCTGATCAGCTGAGTTCTGCTGGCTCTCTGCCTTTGCTTCTGTGCCAGGACCTGGGAGGAAACCAAATCTTCTCTGTATAGTGGATCCTACCCATCCTGCAGCCTTAGCTCACATGGCACTTGCTCTGTGAACTCTTTTTTTAAAATACTCCCAGCTCAGTGATGACCTACATGGGTGGGATTGAGGGGGAGTGGGAGGGAGGTCCAAGAGGGAGGGGACATATGCGTACATACACCCGATTCACTTCCTGTACAGCAGAAACTGACACAACGTTGTCAAGCAGTCATGAATGAGTGAGTGACAGTCGTTCAGTCATGTCTGACTCTGCTCCCCGTGGACTGTAGCCCGCCAGGCTTCTCTGTCACTGACATTCTCCAGGCACGAATACTGGAGTGGGTAGCCATTCCCTTCTCCAGGGGATCTTCCCAACTGAGAGATGAAAGCAGTTATACTCCAACAACAACAACAACAGCAAAACACTCTCTTGAGATATGGTTTTCTAAAATTCACTTAAGTGTGCAACTCAATGGATTTTAGCAAATTTACATAGTTGTGCAACCATCCCAGAGTTCTACTTAGAACATTTCCTTATCCTCCAGAAAGATCTTTCATGCCCTTTGTAATCAACCCCCATTCCTACCCTCTACCCCAGGCAACCACTAATCTACTTTCTGCTGCTTTAGATTTGCCTCGCTAAGAACTTCAGTCTCTCCCGGGCAGAATCATTTCATCCTCCAGGCTCTTAACATCCTTTGTATGAACTTGTAAAATGGTTTGGTAATTGTTGTTCATGTGTGTGTTTCTCCAAGTTGACTTTACCAAGATCACTTCCTTATCCTGGGACTTAGCAGAACTCCTGCTAATGGCAGGTCAAATTGATCAGTCTATATATGAGTGAGCCTGAGTTTATTGCTTGATCTGGGGAAAACTTTCATGCCATTTGTTTTTTAGAATAGCATAGCTAATGCATACTCAGCATTTCCTGGGTGCCAGAAGCTCTGCCCAGTGTTTGCATTAACATCGCAGCCTCATGATCCTTATTGAAACTTCGCTTCAACTGAAGAAGTTTTTTCTCTTCTTATTGTCATTTACAGAAACTGAGGACACTGGGGCTGAGAAGCTCAGAACTTTCAGATAGTCAGTGACAGAAAAAAAAGTGAAAGTGTTCATCGCTCAGTTGTATCCAACTCTTTGTGACCCCATGGACTGTAGCCTGCCAGGCTCCCCTGTCCATGGGATTCTCCAGGCAAGAATACTGGAGTAAGTTAGTTGCTCAGTGGTGTGTGACTCTTTGCAACCCCATGGATTGTAGCCTGTCAGGCTCCTCTGTCCATGGAATTCTCCAGGCAGGAATACTGGAGTGAGTAGCCATTCTCTTCTCCAAGGGATCTTCCTGAACTAGGGATCAAACCAGGTCTTCTGCATCACAGGCAGATTCTTTAACACTGAGCCACAGGGCCAGACCTCCAACCTGGATTTGTTTAGCCAGTTAATCCATACCCTTAACCATCAAACTGCAGTGCCTCCCAGCTGCTGATAGTGTGTCCACAAGAACACTAGTGGATTTCCTGGGATCTCAATAGATTTGTACCTTTTAGACTTTAATTTGTGACTTGGTCATTGGGTGCCCCCCACTGCGTGACAGGAGTGGGACCATTCAGAATTCTGTAAGGTCTTCAAATAATTTAATGAGAAGCCATTTGATTCTCTTGCTCTGTTAACTATGTGTCTGCCTTCCCCACTGATTCCTTGCAGACAGTGGTCCTGTGGAATATGCAGTAATAATAACCAACCTAGCATTTGTAAATCTTTTAAGAAAGAAAACTGCCTGTGGTCTTACTGAAAAAGAACTGAGCTAGGTTATTTTGAATTTTGAAGGATTCATGTTCCCCATTTTGGAAATGTTGGAAGCAAAGAAAGATATGGGATGAGTCTATGACATTTTTGACTTTCTAAGACCCATAGATTCTCTTACTAGTCAGGCAAGTGATAACCAGACTGTCTGGCTGCGCCCTCTTTAGGGACTAGAGTTGACTTAACTGGGAAAATTCTCATAATGGCTTAGATCAGAGAACACACATGCTTACATGCCAGCAATGATGTATAGAAATGAAGTGGGTTCAGAATGAGATGATAGAGAATGGTGAGGACTGTGGAGGGAGTGGCTTCAGTCTTTAGGGAGTAGCTGTAACTCAGCCCCAGCTTACTTTCCTCCTATGTTTTTCCTGAGATTTTAAAGGAGCTAGAAGTCTCAATGGGGAAGGCAATGACACCCTACCCCAGTACTCTTGCCTGGAAAATCCAATGGACGGAGTAGCCTGGTGGGCTGCAGTCCATGGGGTCGCTAACAGTCGGACAGACTGAGCGACTTCACTTTCACTTTTCTCTTTCATGCATTGGAGAAGGAAATGACAACCCACTCCAGTATTCTTGCCTGGAGAATCCCAGGGATGGGGGAGCCTGGTGGGCAGCCGTCTATGGGGTCACACAGAGTCGGACACAACTGAAGTGACTTAGCAGCAGCAGCAGCAGCAGAAGTCTTAATGTTGATTGAAAATCACACAATTCCAGTTTCCATTTACCTAGCAGTTCAGTAAATGCTTATTGAACATTAATTATGTGAGCATACTCATTGTGCTGAGGATATAGCTGAAGAGAAGAGGCAAAGCCTTTGTCTTGCCTGGACAACTAGAAACATGTAGACAAATGATAGATCCTGTCCGCTGGTCAGATTTGGTCCACGGACCAGCTTGTAACCTCCGGCTTGGATGCTTGAGCCCCATCCAGTGGAATCACTGGAACACTAAGTTGCCTGTCCCTCGAACCTCTCTTTCCACATGTCTCTAGCTGATAGAAGATCTACAAAATCCTAGGCTGGAAAATGCTGCTCTCCCTTTGCAGGATCTTATACTTTCTCTTTCTTTGTCTAGTGAATTAGAATTCTTTTGTTTGCAAGTGACAGAAACCCCTTCAAACTGGCTGAAGTAAAAAAGTGCTCAGTTAACTATAAAATTGAGATGTAATAGTGTGTTCAGGTATGGCCAGATTCAGCACCATTCAGTATGACTGGCTAAGAGGATGTCAAAAAAGACCTTCTCTCCTCATCTCTTTTCCTGGCTGCTGGTTTCAGCCTTAGCCTGCTGCTGCTACTGCTAAGTAGCTTCAGTCGTGTCCGACTCTGTGCAGCCCCAGAGACGGCAGCCCACCAGGCTCCCCCGTCCCTAGGATTCTCCAGGCAAGAACACTGGAGCGGGTTGCCATTAGCCTGGTCCTCCCTAAATATTGATAGACATATTAGTCGCTCTAGGTTTTGCATCCTGCCAATGTAAGAATCCCAGCAAATTGAAATGACCTCTTGTTTTGGTAGCTCCAGCAAACGTCTAGGTGCTGTCCCTCAATGGACACTTGGATCATATGCCTACTCATGAACCGGTAACTGTGACCAAACTCCCACCAGCCAAGTCTTGATTACAAACCCATCCTTGGATTCAGAGTAGAGTCGGGCCTGCCTAAGCCATCTAGATGGGCTATAGGGAGGATCTGGGGAGAAGAGATACTGGGGCATATACTAGATTCTAAACTCCATGTGGGAAGAAATTTGTTGTTGTTTAGTCGCTCAGTTGTGTTTGACTCTTTGCAACCCCGTGGACTGCAGGATGCAGACTTCCCTGACCTTCACTGTTTCCTGAAGTTTGCTCAGACTCGTGTCCATTGAGTTGGTGATGCCATCCAGCAATCTCTTCCTCTGTCATCCGCTCCTCCCCCTGCCTTCAACCTTTCCCAACATCAGAGTTTTTTCTAATGAGTCGGCTTTTCGCATCAGGTGACCAAAGTATTGGAGCTTCAGCATCAGTCCTTCCAATGAATATTGGGAAGAAATAGTTCCTCGCTTTTCCACCACTGTGTTTTCAGTGTTGAACAAAATGCCATATACAGAATGAAGAAGTGAAGTTGTTCACTCGTGTCCGACTCTTTGCAACCCCATGGACTGTAGGCCACCAGGCTCCTCCGTCCATGGGATTTTCCAGGCAAGAATACTGGAGTGGGTTGCCATTTCCTTCTCCAGGGAACCTTCCCAACCCAGGGATCAAACCCAGGTCTCCCGCATTGCAGGCAGACACTTTAACCTCTGAGCCACCAGGGAAGGTGCTCAGTAAATGTTTGTTGAATAAAGCAGTATGTCTCCAGGATCCCACAGGCATCTGCTATCAAAAGTGCTGATCAAAGTGTTTTCAGTTTGCTTTCCTAGGGGTCTGCCTCCCTTGCTTCACCGTGAAACCTGGGGGCTTGTGTCTGAATCACCGTTTATATTCCAGCTACCTAGCACCATGCCTGGCACCTGGCAGGGACTCCCTGAGTAATGAATGAAAATGGAAGAAAAAGGAATGTTGGTTCTTAGACACCTGAAGTAGTGATAACAGTGTTAAGACAGATGATTGTATCAATAGTTTGTGAAGCTGAGTGAGCAACAGAGGACAAAATTTGGGCAGCCTTGGCCCACGGACAGGGGCCATCTGCTCATGGACCCTCAGGGTGCATATTGTGAATGGGGTCCCCTTTCTGCACTGTTGAGGTTTAGGGCAGAGTTGCAGACATCTCAGTAAAACAGGCTGGTGGGAGTGGACACAGTGGGAGAACTGAGTTGGCAGTAACTGTGCCCAAAGGAAGCTGGCATCCTCTATAAGTAGCATGGTATTGTTGAATGAAGGAGAGTGAGGGAAGCATACACTGGGCACTTAATGCTTGCCATGAATGATGTAGAGTGGGGCTCCCCAACTTCCAGGATCTAATGCTTGATGATCTGAGTTGAGGTGGACCTGATGTAATAATAACAGAAATATAGTGCACAACAAATGTAATACATTTGAATCATCCCCAAACCATCCCTACCTCCTGGTCCCTTGGAAAATTGTCTTCCATGAAACAGGTCCCTGGTGCCAAAAAGGTTGGTGACCACAGGTGTAGAGCACTTTTACACATTTTGCAATAACCCCATGGGGTAGATACTATTACTATTAGTACTCTTTATATAGATGAAGACACGAACATTCAGAAAGATTAGATACTTGCCTGAAGTCATATTGGAATCCAGCTTCACAGCCTGTGCTGCTAATCCCTGGACTAAGGGATTTCCTGGGAGGTGGGGACCAGAAAGTAAAAGAAGATGCTGAGAGAAGCTCTGCTCTTAAAGCAGACATCATCAGGCTACTCATCCACACTGTGCTGTCAGGCAAGTAATTTCTCCAAAATTTAATTTCATCTTCTACAAAGTAGGGATAACAAAATTAAAAAATGAAGATCTCCGAATAGAAGAAAGAGGGCCAAAGAAAAATCGAGAACTTAACGTGGGAGACTTGAGCTGAGTTTCTGGCTTTGCTTAGTGGAGGGAAGAGCTTAGCATAGGAGTTGAGAGTCAGGATGGGCTCAGTTGTGCTGTAATAACAGTCAGCACCAGGGTCATGGGGGCAAGAAAAGGCAAAGTATTCTTCCTCACTTTTTTTGTATCCATCATGGTTAGGCTGGAGCTCTGCTTCATATCCTCTCACTCCCATGTTGCCAGGTGGCCACCGTCTGGAATATTTGTTTGATCACAGCAGAGAGAGAGTCGTGAATTATACTATGGCTGTTCAAGCTTCCACCAATGGTGATATTCTTCCCTTTGCTCAAGTTGTATGGTCCAGAATAAGTCATGGGTCACATCTCACTCCGAAAGGAGGAGTGTGAGTTTCCCAAGTGTCTAGAGGGAGAGAGAACTGGAAACATGGTTCCCATCTGAGTTCCAAAATCCCCATGGGGCCTTGAAAACACCCCCTTCCACTGGATGGCCCTCAGTTTCCCCTTGTGTAAAATGAAGCTCATTGTTCAAAACTCTTGGAGAATTGACTGTCACCCATGGCAGGGAAAAGGCCTTATAAAGTGCAAAGTTGGTGCTGGAGTAAGTGATTTTTTCTTCTTTTTATTGCCTTCCCTTCCCACTGCCTTTTTTTTTTTTTCTCTCTCTCTCTCTGCTGACTTGTGTGCTTTAAATTTCTGCCCCGAACCTCAAGGGGGCCCTTAATGCCACCCAGTGGCCACATCAGATTCCCGTAGAGTCTTTGCCCTCCCACTCTGAGATGATTAGTTCACGACTTCTTTCTCCTCCAAGTCCAACACCTCTGCCCCCATGACCACTCTTAGCTGACAATCTTGCTTCTTACCTTCCTCACAAAATTGAAGCAAAAGAGAATTCCACAAACTCCCACTATGTCATTTACCACCTCCAACCATCTGCACCCAGGTACGCTGCCTTCATCCTATTATAAAAGGTGGGCTTTTTAACACACCTCTCTAAAGCCAGCCAGCTTCTCCCGTGAGCAGTTAATGCCTGATTAGGTGGGTAAATTGTATGTTTGTGGGATGGGTGGCAGGTTTTTCCCCCCTCATTTCTTCCTATTGTGAATAAGAGTATCATGAATATCTTAATGCCTTTAATTTTGGGGTTTTTCTTAGAATGGATTCCCAAAATGTATAATGATGGGGACCAACTTTATTTATACTTCCCCAGTGAATATAATGGATGGTTATAGGGAATGGATGGTTCCCTATAACCTTATAATGGATGGAGGATGGTTCAAGAAACAAACAGCTTCTGACTCACTGTCGGATAAGAGGAAAGAAAATTAATGTTATGAAACACTAATAGAAGTTATGAGCTTTAATAGAACTAAAGCACAATAAAGAAAATCAATGGCATTTGGAAAATATGTCTTATGTTGTATGTTACAACATAGTCCATTCAAATGATAACGTTTGTATCCATTCCTTTCTCCAAGAAAGTCATTTTTTTAATGTTTACAGCTTTGCTCGGAGAAATAACCAAAGAACAAAATGGTAAAAAAGCTAAAAATATTAATTCCTGCTTGCCTCATTCATGTCAACTTGCAAGAAAACAATTCAGGGAAAGCAGTTCCAATGATCTGATTTCTTCATCAATAAATATTTGTGAAATTGAATTACTAAACTTTAATATTCCAAAACTGCACAAGGATCTATGCAACTCTGTGAAAACTTTGCTGATGTTAGATGGAGGAAATAGAGAAAGGTCAAATAAATCATGTATGCTGGTCACCTTGCTGTACTTCTGCAGACTTTTGTTATTAGCTGTGCTGGCATTTTCCTATCTTTTTTTTTTTTCTTCCAGATTTTTCCATCACAAAAGCAACGTATCTCCAGGCAAATGAGATGGTTTACCATTTACTTCAAAAGATATTCCTGCTTGCCTCATTCATGTCAACTTGCAAGAAAACAATTCAGGGAAAGCAGTTTCAATGATCTGATTTCTTCATCAATAAATATTTGTGAAATTGAATTACTAAACTTTAATATTCCAAAACTGCACAAGGATCTATGCAACTCTGTGAAAACTTTGCTGATGTTAGATGGAGGAAATAGAGAAAGGTCAAATAAATCATGTATGCTGGTCACCTTGCTGTACTTCTGCAGACTTTTGTTATTAGCTGTGCTGGCATTTTCCTATCTTTTTTTTTTTTCTTCCAGATTTTTCCATCACAAAAGCAACGTATCTCCAGGCAAATGAGATGGTTTACCATTTACTTCAAAAGAATTTCTTCTTTGAGCAAAGATGCAATAAAGGCAAAATGAAAGAATAAAAATATGTAAGTGCACAAGGAATAAGAGACCACAGAAGGAAACCATAGATAAGATTGAGCAGTTTGGGAAGATCTCATTTCTACCGAGTTTAAAATACTGGATGAAGACAGGCACAGCAGAGTAAGCTCCAGTTCACATGCCTGCAGAGACCAAGGGAACTTGCCTAAGAGGCAGTACCAAAGAAGAAAGTGGAGTGGAAGACTGGAAATAAAGGGCTTGTTTGGAATCTATATAACAAAGAATTGAATCCTCTCAGACCCCCCTTCTAAAATTACAGCCACATGACAGCGCCCTGAAAAGATCAGATGTTGATTCTCCATGAAACTGAATAAAAGGGTTGCAGATGTGAAAACACCAGGCACCGAAAACGGGAATTTAGTGAAAATCTGCACTTTAAACAAGAAAACCTTTCATTTCCTTTCACAGCCTTGCTCCCAGAACATAGTCAAGCACATGGGCCATCCAATTTCCCAGACATGATATTGAAGGATTCTTCCACCATAATAGATAACCCCAGAGAAAGACATTCACATACTGACATACGTGGGTACCCCAATGAAGAGTTAACCCTTGACTCTACTTCACTGACCAAAAAGTTTGTTTGGGTTTTTCTATAACATTTTACAAAATATCTAAACAAATTTTTTGGCCAACCCAATGTCATGGTGAAATCCCATGACTTATAAGACCTGTGCATGCATACAAGGTTTCACATCAGAGTTTAGTACATTATTTTAAAACTAAATACTCAAAAGCCCTAAGACTTTTTAAGAAAGCCTCAAACATTAAGATAGACAACAAATGGGGAAAATGAATAAGAGGAAAAACAAAGATTATACAAAGAACAGAAGAATAATTACAGTATCCTGAGGGAAAAATATTGCCCTCATGAAACAAGTCAGAGTACTATGGAAAAAGAACTGTGTTAGTTAAAATATAACAGACTCTGCTATAATAACAAACACTCAATTTCCAATGACTTAGAACAACAAAAGTTTATTTCTTATTTATGCCAAGTCCAAATCAATTAAAAGTTTGTTCTTTATCTGGAACTCTGAAATCCAGGTTCCAACTATTTCATGATGTCACCATCTTTGCACATAGCTTACAAGGATATCACAGCAGAAAGAAAGACTGATGGACTGAGGCCCAGATTTTAATTTTAATGGCTTCAGTCCAGGAATGACATTTGTCACTCCTGCTCACTGATCAGTGGCCAAAACTAGTCCAATGTCTAACTGAATGTGGAATGTTTCTTGAGTCTAATATCCCTCCAATGAGAACTACCAGAGTAAGAAACAGCTCTTGAAAATTAATATGATAGCTAAAATTTATATCTCCATAGAGAATTTAGAGGATAAAGTTGAGGAAATCAGGAAATAATTTTGTAAAAGACAGAGAAATTAAATCTATAATCCACCCGATTGTTAGGAACTCCACCAAGAGTACAGAGAAAAAAGAAAGGGAGAAATTTTTCTATGAAGTAATACCAGAAGTTACCCATAGACTATAATCTACAACTCTATAGATTAAAAGATCCCACTGATACAGGCATTCATCTTCAGTTCAGTTGCTCAGTCATGTCCGACTCTTTGCGACCCCATGAATTGCAGCACGCCAGGCCTCCCTGTCCATCATCAACTCCCGGAGTTCACTCAGACTCACGTCCATTGAGTCGGTGATGCCATCCAGCCATCTCATCCTCTGTTGTCCCCTTCTCCTCCTGCCCCCAATCCCTCCCAGCATCAGAGTCTTTTCCAGTGAGTCAACTCTTCGCATGAGGTGGCCAAAGTATTAGAGTTTCAGCTTTAGCATCAGTCCTTCCAAAGTACACCCAGGACTGATCTCCTTTAGAATGGACTGGTTGGATCTCCTTGCAGTCCAAGGGACTCTCAAGGGTCTTCTCCAACACCACAGTTCAAAAGCATCAGTTCTTCGATGCTCAGCTTTCTTCACAGTCCTGTGCTAGAAAACTATGATCAGGAGTCTTAGAAGGCCCAACAAACTGTGGGTAAAATAAGACCCCTCAGAAGCAAGGCCACCACTTAGTTTGACAAAAGGGAGCAGTATAACTGGCAAGCATCTTGCTGAGTCTGCTCCGTTCAACAACAGTGTTGTGTTTTGTGTTTATCACTTAACATCATGCAACAATTGTATTTCCATGGCACTGTATTATTTTCATGGCTGTTACATTTAATGATTATAAATATCCTATGGAACAGATTTACCACATTTTACTTAACCCTTCCACTATACTTAGACTTACATTTTCAATCAGACTTATGCTTCCAATATTCTATTGTTATAAATAAGATAGTCATGGATATCTAGTTGTCTAAATTTTAATTTAAATTTGGATTATTTCCCTAGGATGGGTATTTCTTTAGGATTATCTCCAAAACTATAAAGGCAAGAGCAAATCTTATTTGTATTTTCATGATTGTTGGTAGATTAAAAAAAAAAAAAATCAACTTCCAGGCTTCCCTAGTGGCTCAATGGTAAAGAATCTGCCTGCCAACCCTGGAGACACAGGATCGATCTCTGATCCAGGAAGACCCCACACGCCGAGGAGTAACTTAGCCTATGAGCTACAACTACTGCGCCTGTGCTCTAGATTCCGGGAGCCATGACTACTGAAGCCCACAAGCCCTAGAGCCTGTCCTCTGCAACAGGAGAAGCCACTGCAGCAAGAAGCCTGAGCATCACAACTAGCCAATCCACACAGCAATGAAGACCCAGCACAGCCAAACAGCCAAAACAACCAAACTAAAACAAAACTGACCTCCACAATCACACCAGTACATGATGCATCCAGGCACACCTGCATGTATGCTTATCCACACACTCACCAGCACTGTACATTTTTACTGAAAATTTTTTTGCTAATTTAGGAGGAGGAAATGGCCTTGTAGGTACTTTTCTGTATAATTATTTATAATAATTTCATTTTAATAAATCACTTCTCCATAAAGTTTGTTAATCTATTTAGTGCTTTCCTTATTACTTTAGAGGACTTCTCTCTATTAACCTTTTGTCAGGTACTTATGTTTAGTTTAATAATATACTGAAAATTTTAAAATCTTTATGTAAACAAATCTGTTAATTCTTTCCTTGATGATCTATTATTTATAAGCACATATTTCTACAGAAAGTTGATAACCACTTAATTTCTTATTGTTTTACTATTATTAATTTTTTATAAGTCCATTGTGTGCTTATGTTCTACACGCTGGAGGTTCAAGATAAACAGAAGTCCCTGCCTTCCACCAGTTTACAAATCATAGACAGTCCCAGCACTGCTACCACACAGAGTGTTTTCTTTTCCCATTGATGTTTCATGTGCCACAGATTCTTATATGTAAATATATTCTGTCAAAAATCCCAATGGCATTTTTCACAAAACTAGAACGAGCAATCCTAAAAAACCCTGAATAATGAAAGCAATCTTGAGGAAGAAGAACACAACTGGAAGCATCACAGCCCCAGATTTCAAATTATATTACAGCAATAGTAACCAAAACAGTATGACATTGCCATAAAAACAGACACATAGATCAGTGGAGCAGACTAGAGCACCCAGATAATAAACATATTCATATATGTTCAATTAACTTATGACAAGCCGAGAGTATATATATACAATGGGGGAAAGGGGAGTCTCTTCAGTAAATGGTGCTGGGAAAACTGGACAGTCTCATGCATAAAAATGAAACTGGCCCACTAGCTTATACCATATTCCAAAATTAACTCAAGATAGATTAAAGACTTGAATGTAAGAACTATAAAACTACCAGTAGAAAATAGAGGTGATAAGCTCCTTGATTTTGGCCTTAGTAATGACCTTTTGGATCTGGCAATGAAAGCAAGAATAAACAAGTGAAACTAAAATTTAAAAACCTTCTACAGAGCAAAAGAAAATTAAAAGGCAATCTATAGAGTGGGAGAAAATATTTACAACTCATACCTGATAAGGGATTAATATCTAAAACACATCAGGAACTCAGGTAATAGCAAAGAAGCAAAAAATCCAATTTAAAAAATGGTCACAAGATCCAAACAGACATTTTTCCAAAGAAGATATACAGGTGGACAACAGGTATATGAAAAGATGCTCAATATCTTAAATAATTAAAGCAATCAAAACCACAATGAGACATCACCTCACACCTGTCAGAATGTCTATTATCAAAACAACAACAACAACAACAAGAAATACGTTGGTGAGGATGTGGAGAAAAGGGAACCTTTGTACAATTTTGCTTGCCTTGCTAAATAGAGTGACCTTGGGTTCCTCCTGAAAGTTTTGTCAGCTCGTGAGTTTTCTGGTGTTATACAGCAGATCCAATTCAGTAAAATCACTTCTCTGAGCTCCGTGATTCTTTCCTCCTCTATTTTCAACAGCTATTTTGCTTTTTAAATTTATTCTGGGTAGGTCATTGCTTTTTCCCATCTTCTGGGAGTTATGCCAGCAAAAACTTAGAGTCATCTGCTAGGCCTTTGCTAGTGTGTTATCTCATGGCTTTGAAGGAAGGCTTCCATATCCACAAAGTTACTCTTAAACTTTATACTCTCTTCTTCCTTGGTCAAGCACTCTCACGGGCCTCTCTCAGAGACACTCTCCCAGGTTCAGGCAATAAACTCTTTCGAGGCTCCTTCAGTATATAATATAAACTCCCTGGGCCTGGTCTAGCATTTTCTGATTGAACTCTGCTTAGATCTGATGCTAGTTATGAATCTGGTGGCTAGGAGGAGAAATGGAAACATATCTTGAAGAGGACTCTGCACTGTTTCACAAGGCCTTATTTGAAATCTCTTTATAGTCTTCAGGAAAGATGGCTTCTTCAGAATCAGAGTTCACGGGAATCAAAGTTCAGTGTACATCTATACAGAGATGTCTTTATCTCAAAGTCACACTCTTTGCCCATTAAGGCACCAACTTTGACTAACGGCTTGTGGAGGCTGAGAACTCAAGCCTTCTTAGAGCTTCCCACCATTGCAATTAAGTCCTGTGCCCTGATCTTCAGCTGTTTCTGTCGTACTCCCACCCCTGCTTCAGGAGGTAAGGCCTTCTGACTCTCATATTTTGCTATAAGATTTTGACCAATAAATCCTGGTCTGTAATTTTCTCCCTTCAACCACTCATCCAATTGTAGAGACCTTACAGCCATTAATTCCCCACAAATAAGTCTCAAATGCTGACTCACTGCACCAATTAGCACATCGCCTTCCACCTGAATTCCACTCCAGCTCATTCCACATGGAAATCTTAGCAGTTACACTGTGCAGCATAGCAGGAATTATCAACTCACCACTCACCTCACGGCCATCCATAGGGCAAGCAAGCCAGCTCCAGAATCGCAGCCTCACAGGGAGTTTCTAAAGTTCACCTCTGAAGGCAAGGCTCTTGAACTGGGTTCCTAAGTTCAGTCAGTTCAGTCGCTCAGTCGTGTCCGACTCTTTGCGACCCCAGGAACCTCACACACCAGGCCTCCCTGTCCATCACCAACTCCCGGAGTCCACCCAACCCCATGTCCATTGAGGCAGTGATGCCATCCAGCCATCTCATCCTCTGTCGTCCCCTTCTCCTCCCACCCTCAGTCTTTCCCAGCATCAGGGTTTTTTCCAGTGAGTCAGCTCTTCACATCAGGTTCCTGAGTAGCGGGGGCTGAAATGAAGATTGGTAAAAGTGATTGAGAAAGTGCTCTCAGGGTAAGAGGAGCGGTAACAAGCAGAGTGGAACGGGAGTGGAAAGCTTAAATAGCAGTGCGGTACTTGCTGTTGACAGGTTGCACCACAAAAAGGTGAAGGGGGGTGGGCTGAGGCGGTGTGGGGAGGCAGCCTTTTGTACCACCAAGTCGGCTTCCATTGGCTGAGCTCTGCCCTGGGCGGCAGTGGGCGTTGCCTCCTGGGGAAGGAGACGTCTGTTTGGCTGAGGACTATTTTCCGGGGTAAGGGGCAGCTGTGAAATGTTATCAGTCATTAGAACCAGCAGCCCGAGGACAGGCGCTGCCTGTCAACAGGATCCAGGTGGGGCACTAGGAGAAAAAGAGGAGCCGTTACACGAACATCTGATGGCTATATACCTGCATGCGACCTCAGTCACCCAGTCCTGTCTGACTCTTCGCGACCCCATGGACTATAGCCCGCCAGGCTCCTCTCTCCGTGGGATTTCCCTGCAAGAATACTGGAGGAGGTGGCCATTTCCTTCTTCAGACGATCTTCCTGACTAGGAAATCGAACCCATGTCTCCTGCGTTGGCAGACGGATCCTTTATCACTGAGCCACCTTACGTTAAATTCTTTTCAACTGACTCTTATTTAAATTTCACAACTCCAAAAGGGAGGTGTTAATCTGTCTCCATACGTTTTCTCAAGGAAAATGAACCTTCAGAGTTTAAGTGACTTTCTGATGATTGCAAAATGAGGCATCATGTTTTCAGGTGTAATAAATTTGTAGATAAAAAGAAAATGCCTCAGCTTTGTACTTGTAAAATGGATACACAGAGAACTCATTTAGAATCATATCTTTGGAAAGTGGAGATTCTGGAGTGAGCCAATTGGATTCAAATCCTGTTTTAGTGCTTTCAGTAATACTGCCTCTTGAATAAAATTGTGATTCTTATTCCCTAAATATTCTTGATCTCATATGTTACTTTTGTTTGTATGTGTGTGTGTATATATATCAACTTAGTAATTTGTAATAAATTAGTTGAAATATTACATTTCCCAGGCCCTTAGGATAAGTGTTAAAAATTACTAAGAAATTCTCCATTAAGTGGTGGAAAAGCCAGAAAATAGTCTAGATATGCAATTAATAATTTATGTGGCTTTTGAATGTGGGTTTACCTTATGTCCATTTTCTCATTATAAAACAGGTACTAGTCACCTATACAATAATATAGATAAGAAAACAGAAACTCTGGGAGGTATATTAACTTTTCCCAAATCACAGAACTAGGAAGAGATAGGTCTGGGAATTGAACCAAAACCACCATCTGACGTTAAACACCATTGGACATTAAGGAGAAAATGGAACATCATAGATTCACCTATACAGAGACAACCAGTGATGCAGATTTTCAGTATAAAGGAAATTTTCCACCCTTTCAACTCTTTTTCACATGAGCCAAATCTGAAAGCTACAAAGGAGATGGAAAATTTCAGAAAACACTCATTCACTCAGCATATCACTGAAGCAGGAGAACAATTCCAAGACAAGAAAGGAGAATCATTAATAATGACCTGCTAAAATAAAAAGTATTTTTCTAGAGCCAGTGCCCTGAGCTGACACAGGATGAATGGCTCTGATTCCACAGCTGGGGTGAAATTATCAAATCGGGTTCTCTGGCCCAGAGGAGGATGAGGTTTTGTGACAGGAGTGGCTACCTCTATCATCATGGAAACTATACCAGCCAAACTTGCCCTGGATGGTGGCCTCGGCAGAAGGTTACTTAAGTTTTCTTTCCTTCCTCTCCCTCCTCACCACCCCCTACCCTCAATGAATAAATCCCCTGTTGTATCCCTCTGGGCTCTGTTACCTTAGGTCACGTTCCAAAGGAAGCAAAATTCTAGTACTGGCAGAGGGCCTCTTCCGTTTTCCTTAGACAACTTAGCCTTTCTAGGAATCACCTTCTTTTGGATTGTTGTGGGGGACATATTTATTTTATGTATAAGGACATTGTGTGTGTGTGGGAGCCTAGGACAAAATATTTCTGAATACTTTCAGATATCTTCCCTATGGTTGCTGTTGTTTAGTCACGAAGTCATGTCCAACCCTGCAACCCCATGGACTGTAGCCAGCCAGGTTCCTCTGTCCACAGAATTTCCCAGGCAAGAATACTGGAGTGGGTTGCCATTTTCTTCTCCAGAGGATCTTCCTGACCCAGGAATTGAACCCACGTCTCCTGCATTGGCAGGTATATTCCTCACCACTGAGCCACCAGGAAAGCCTACCTTCTCTCTACCTCACTCTGTTAAAAGTAGAAAGAATTACGGGAAAGAATTTTCCTGGGTCAAAACTCTTATTGGCTGTCTATGGCCTATGAGATTAAGAACAAACCCTGTCTTGTATTCAGAATCTTCCACAGTATGGTCCCCAATTCCCTTCCCATTTGCCTTTCCCATGATAACCCCCTTCTTATTAGTCACTGAACATTATCTGCATTTGTTTACCTTTATGAATGGAGGAGACTGGAAGGCTGCAGTCCATGGGGTCGCTGAGGGTTGGACACAACTGAGCGATTTCACTTTCACTTTTCACTTTCATGCATTGGAGAAGGAAATGACAACCCACTCCAGTGTTCTTGCCTGGAGAAGCCCAGGGATGGGACATCCTGGTGGGCTGGCATCTATCGGGTCACACAGAGTCGGACACGACTGAAGTGACTTAGCAGCAGCAGCAGCATGCTGTTCTCATGCCCCTCTGTCTACT
Organism: Oreotragus oreotragus; assembly: GCA_006410675.1. Classification (NCBI taxonomy): domain Eukaryota; kingdom Metazoa; phylum Chordata; class Mammalia; order Artiodactyla; family Bovidae; genus Oreotragus; species Oreotragus oreotragus. The sequence goes on along the minus strand of SJYX01012708.1, from coordinate 14,781 downwards.
TGTACTAGCCTCTCCCTTTATTTTTTCACTTTTTGGCCACCCCCTGCAGCACATGGGGCCTTAGTTCCCCAACCAGGGATCGACCCTTCACCTACTGTATTGGAAGGTGGAATCTTAACCACTGGACAGCCAAGGAAATCCCTTGCCTTTCCTCATTTTGCCAAAATCTTATCCATAACTTTAGTCTCAAAATGTATGGAAATTCTATGCAAATCAAATTTCAGTAGATTATGGAAACTGTGAGTATTCCATTCCTTCAGTATATCTTATCATTTGTTGTGGATAAAACTTGAATTTTAAAAATATTCCTTGATGTTATCAAGCCACGTATTTTAAGTGTACAACCTGATGGATTTTCATGAAGTGCACACACCCGTGTAAATACCTCCTGGATCAAAAAGTAGAATTTTATAAATATCCAGGTAGCCTCTCTCAAGCTGTTACCTGAAAACAGGGTTTGCCTCTTGGTGGGTGTCTAGCCAAGATACAACCGAGCCAGACAGCAGGAGAAGGAAGGATTAGGATTTTTTTTTTTAATTTACTTATTTTTGATTGAGGGATAATTGATTTACAATTTTGTGTTGGTGTCTGCCATACATCAACATGAATCAGTCGTAGGTATACATTTGCCCTCTCCTTCTTGAACCTTCCTAGCAGCTCTCGCCCCATCCCACCCATCTAGATTTTTTCAGAGAGCACCAGTTTGAGCTCCGAGTCATACAAAAAGTAGCAGAAGACCAAAACAGACATTTCTCCAAAGAAGACATACAGAGAGCTAATAAATACACGATAAGATGCTCAACATTGCTCATTATTCAGTTCTGTTCAGTTCAGTCACTCAGCCGTGTCCGACTCTTCACGATCCCATGAATCGCAGCACGCCAGGCCTCCCTGTCCCTCACCAACTCCCGGAGTTCACTCAGATTCACGTCCAGCGAGTCCGTGATGCCACCCAGCCATCTCATCCTCGGTCCACAGTGAGGTATCATCTCACACCAGTCAGAGTGGCCATCATCAAAGAGTCTACCAACAGTAAATGCTGGAGAGGGTGTGGAGAAAAGGACACCCTCCTGCACTGTGGGTGGGAAAACAAATTGATAACAACCACTAGGGAGAACAGTATGCTGCTGCTGCTGCTAAGTCACTTCAGTCGTGTCCGACTCTGTGTGACCCCA
>SJYX01012708.1:0-11676 GCA_006410675.1 Oreotragus oreotragus | reverse complement strand
AATCTGAAATTCCAATACTTTGGCCACCTGATGCAAAGAACTGACTCATTGGAAAAGACCCCGAGGCTGGGAAAGACTGAAGGCAGGAGGAGAAGGGGCCGACAGAGGATGAGATGGTTGGATGGTATCACCGACTCAATGGACACGAGTCTGAGTAAGCTCCCAGAGTTGGTGATGAATAGGGAAGCCTGGCATGCTGCAGTCCATGGGGTCACAAAGAGTCAAACACGACTGACTGAACGACTGAAATGAAATGATAAGCGGACTCACACAGCTTGTGTTTTGTTGTGATGTCTTTTGATCACTCTCATGTTTCTGATATTTATTCATGTTGTTGCATGTGGCAGTATTTCATTCCTTGTCATTCCTCTATAGAACTCAGTCATGAATAGTCCGTCATTTTTTATGTTTTCCTGTTGATAGGCATTTGAGTTGTTTCTAATGGCCAAGCAGGAAATGCGCTGAGAAAGTTCTCATCTGAGTTGGATGCATCTCTTCAATCCTAGACAATGTACGATATAGCTGTAGGGTTTTCTACCAGGTACTTACATGTGAGGAGAAGGCAATGGCACCCCACTCCAATACTCTTGCCTGGAAAATCCCATGGGTGGAAGAGCCTGGTAGGCTGCAGTCCATGGGGTCACTAAGAGTCAGACACGAGTGAGTGACTTCACTTTCACTTTTCATTTTCATGCATTGGAGAAGGAAATGGCAACCCACTCCAGTGGTCTTGTCTGGAGAATTCCAGGGATGGGGGAGCCTGGTGGGCTGCTGTCGATGGGGTTGCACAGAGTCAGACACAACTGAAGTGACTTAGCAGCAGCAACTGACATGTGGACATAGACTCATTTTCTCCCTCAGCCACCCGTTCTCCAAGGTTAGCACAGTTCAGTATAAAAACACTCTTGAACTTAGAGCTGTGGAATTATAACAAGAGTCAGCTATCAAAATGTCTCATGAAACTTTGTTAATGGAGCCTTGAAATAGCCAAAAGGCCTGTTAGGTTTTTTCCATCCAATATTTAATAAAATGTTCAGGAATTATGAGTGTGTGTCCCCATAAAGTAGAGATCTATTTCCTTATGTTTTTTCTAAACCATGGTGACTCACAAATTACATAATTTTAGAATGTTAGACCTGAAAGGGACTTTGAAGCTCATGCATTTTAATGCCCAGTTTTCATGTGATAAAAAAAGGCATAGATATATCAGTGATTTTTTCCAAGGTAAAATATAATTTCTGGGTTTTAGAATGAGGTCTAAAATCTGACTAGAAGGGTCCTTTCTTCCACAAGATGGCATTGCAAGCCACTCAGATTTTATAAATGTGACAGGCCTCCCTTCCCTAGAAACATGCAGCGTTAACCATTGATAAGGAGAGAAACGTCTACTTTCCTTCTGGGGTGAGGGGAGGAATTCCACTTTGGGGTCTCTTTACACATCACTTCACCAAACACCAGTGTCTTTCTTTACAGAAAAGCCATCAGGATTTTCCTGGTGGTCCAGTGATTAAGAAACCACCTGTCAATGCAGGGAACACAGGTTCAATCCCTGGTCCGGGAAGATGCCACATGCCACGGGGCAAACAAGCCCATGGACCACAACTACTGAGCCTGTGTTCTAGGGGCTGGGGGGCCGCAGCTACTGAGCCCACGTACTACACCTACGGAAGCCTGCAGGCCTAGAGCCTGCGCCCCACAACAAGAGGAGCCGCCGTGATGAGAAGCCCACACAGCAACGGAGAGTAACCCATGCTCACCACAGACGGAGAAAGCCCGTATGCAGCAACGAAGACAAGCACAGCCAAAAGTAAATAAAGTTTTTTAAAAAAGAAAAGCCAGCAATGGAAAATCCAAATGTACCATGCTCTAAGACCACTGGAGGAAGCTACTTGGGGATACAGGAGCAGAAACTGACTGTCTCCCATCATCCCCTTGAGAAGTGTTAACAGGTGAAAGGCCTTTACTGTTTATTCCTGAAGCAACAGAGTGGCGGCAGCAGCTAACTTAGACTGGTTATTATGCACCCTCTTCCTTCTGAGTTCTTTACACGCATTCGGTCATTTAATTCTCACAATTCTCAAGTAGACACTGTTATTGTCTCCATATTACTGGAGTAGACTTGGTCACTTATATATGGTCCCCCTAACTCTTAGGATGAAGATGCCTTCCCTGCCACCCCTGCCACCCAGGGGAAAGTTGAGGGTCAAGTGAACCTTCTGGAAGTTCATGTGATAGCACGGTGAAGGGCAGCAGCCACACTTGACAAAGCTAATGTGTGCTGTGCTGGGGACAAAGGCTCCTCTGCTGTATACATCTATAATTCCTTTCTGGTCTTGTGGTGAGTGTTGTCTTGCCCAGACCAAAAACACTTCCCGCAAAGCAGCACACTTACTTAGAACACCAGAGAGAAAGTGACAGGCTGAGTAAAAGTCCATAAGGTTTGTAGGCAGTGATCACATTCCTTCATCACTTCTGGTAATTGAGCCAATGATGTGGGCAGCTGCTTCTGGAATACTCTGTTTTCCCATACATCCCATTTCCCATAAACTGAAAGTGGAACATGCCAATGGGTAAATTAATTTTTGCTGGAGGAGCATGGAGAGTCCCTCACAATGTTTAGACAAAATGTTGGCCTTCACACCCTAGCTCCTGATGGCTAATGCAGTCCACTGAATGGCTGTGGCCAGATTTGATCCCTTCCTTAGGACTGAGCCTGGGGTTGCCAGTGCCTTGGGAGCCAAAGGAATGAACTAGAGGAAAGCCAAAGAATCAAGCTAGGACCCAGTTATCTGGTAGGATGTGTACAGACAGGTCTCCAGAGAGAAGGCCAGGCCACTAAGCTGGGAGCTGGAGCAGGATTAGAGTGCCAGAAGGTCAGGAAAACACAAAGGCTGAGAATTTCCAGGCAATTTCCTTGAATTCAGGCTGGAATCGGTAGCTCATCCTTATAAAAAGGCGCTTGCATACTCAGATTAAGGGCACAGCTGACTTGAATATCCAGGGAAGAGAATTTAACATCTCATTACAAGGCAAGACATATGAGGAAGAAAATGGCAACCCACTGCAGTATTCTTGCCTGGGAAATCCCATGGACAGAGGAGCCTGGCGGGCTACAGTCCATGGGGTTGCAAAGAGTGGGACTCAGCTGGAGCGACTTAGCACAGCACTGCACACACCAGCCAAGGAGATATTCCATAGTCATTCAGGAGCCTCTTTGCATACAATGATCTCTCCAGTGGCATTTGACTCATGGCCTTCTAAGTGTTGGCATTCAGCTGAGCATGCTTCACACACTCCTCCAATCTTGAAAGAGCCAGAGAAACCCATCCTGCTACTTCATTTTCTGTCAAAAATGCGGGACCAGTTAGGGGAAGGAGTGTATCACTGGGAACTCTTTTCCCTTCCCTGTTCTTCCTTGAGCGGTGATGGTGCGCACCATGATGGCGCACAGCATCTCTGGTGCACCTCCTTCCATCGAGCAGAATCAAAAGAACTTAACAGGTCGTAAAAGATGGTCGTGATGGTCATATGTCAAACTCACTCGAGACAAACAAACACATTTTCCTGGGTGCCTTCCAGACCCAGGTCTCAGAAGTACATATAACTGCTGCTTTGGACTATTGATTTGAACTAATCATTCCACGTCCACCCTGGTGGCTCAGATGGTAAAGAATCTGCTGCAATGCAAAAGACTCAGGTTCGATCCCTGAGTGAGGAAAATCCCTGGAGAAGAGAATGGCAACCCACTCCAGTATTCTTGCCTAGAAAATTTCATGGACAGAGAAGCCTGGCAGGCTACAGTCCATGGGGTCAAGAAGAGTTGGACACGACTGAGCAACCAGCAGACACAGTCATTCCACATCTTAGCCTCCAAATCTCAATTTCTTGTCCACTAATTGGAACAATGTCTGACGGTTGGCTCTTTGTATTTGTCTTGTTCTGTCAAGGTCCTTCTCCTCAAGGTACTCACTTGGGATTTATAGCCAGACTCTCAATCCCATTTCTCGCTTCATAAACCAGATTTTTTTCAAAGATCTCCCCCATTTCTGTTTTTAAGATCTCTCTTCTCTTCCTACTTTCTTTCCTCTCTTTCCCTCGGGGTTTTTTCTTGATATTTTAGCTTTGCACGTCTATCTTGATGATGACAGAAGTAATGAGTATAGAAAGAGCAAAATTATCTGGTATCCTCAAGTAATTGGCACTGGGGTGAACTCAGAAGCAAATAAAAATGCTTCAAAGAACTGGCATATAAGGAAAGATAGAAAAATGTGAAATACGCTAGATCCCTCTGGTTGAAAAAATAAAACCTAAATTTAATAGTCATTGCTAGTAATGTTCTAAAAATCCATAAGATGAGAGTAGTTTCTCATAACAAAATGTAGTGTCTTGTTTCAAATGAAATTAAATTTAGCAAACATTTATCTGATTATTCACTATATGAAAGTACAGCATTACATGAAGGTAATGTACAGCAAGCAAAGGATCAGCAAGCTGCAGTATCCATTCTCAAAGAGCTATCAGTCCATGGGAGAAACAGACATCCATACACTTGACATTCCAGCCCAGCACTGCCCAACAGAAATTTAATGCAATCCACTAATGTAACTTTAAACTTTCTAGTAGTCACATTAAATAAGTAAAATAAACATGTATAAATTAACTTTAATAATATTTTATTTGGCCAATATATTTCAAATAACCATGTCAACACATTATATTTTAAAATATTGAAATATCTTTCATTCTTCTTATCATATGAAGTTTTTGAAATCTGATGTGTATTTTACATTTACAGCACATCTCATTGCACACACTAAATTTTCATCACAAATCCTTGGTTTATAGTTAGACTTCATAAAATTTATGGTTGAGAAACTCCATTTATACACTCAAAATGTTTGGAACATATTTTAAAGTTTTCTACTAACTGAATCGAGTATCAAAACATTATATCCCTTTCAAACCTTCATTCATATTTTTAAAACTTTTTCATCCTTTTATGAAGAATTGCTTTAACATTGAAACAAATGTATTTCAGGTTCAAAACTGTTTGTCCAAGTTAAGCAAACTCACTAATTCTTGTATTATTAGTATCAGATTCAAAGAAATTTTAAGTAAATTAAAAAGCAGCATATATGTATAAATATTAACAAACCATTATTCAAATTTTCCCAGTAATTTTTGTAGCTAACATACAACACTGCCAATCATGACTAAAGAGTCATTATTATCCATTTGTGCTATGAAAAGTTTAAATTTCAACCTCAATACCTGACTATCTAGGACTTACGTGTGTTTCTCTTTTCCCTAGAGCTTCAGATTTAATTGTTTCTATGAGAAGTATAATGTGAGAAATTGTAAGTAATGGACAGCCATGTTTACCTTCGATTATTGAATATTTGTCAAGCATTCCTTTGGTTTCCAGAAAAATTGGAGTAATGGTTGTGTGTGTGCACACACACATGTGTGTACACACGTGAGTGCACACATCATTGCTCAGTTTTGTCTGACTCTTTGGGACGCCATGGATGGTGGCCCACCAGGCTCCTCTGTCCATGGAAATTTCCAGGCAAGAATACTGGAGTGTGTTGCCATTTTCTATTCCAGAGGGTCTTCCTAACCCAGGCATCAAAACCAAGTCTCTTGCATATCCTGAATTGGCAGGAAGATTCTTTACCACTGCGCCACCTGGGAAGCCCAATGGTACAGTAAATTTTTATAAAACTCTCTGTTACTCAACCAATATTTAAAGAACATAAAAATCATTACCTTTATTATCTCCTGTTTCTTTCAACATTCCATAAATTAGCAATAAATCATAAGCATTTGCTCATATACATTGAAAAACATTAATTTTATCATGATACTTTACATAGTTTGCTTCTGAAAACTAACTACAAATATTTTCAATATATATCACACAGAGGAACAGAGCAATTAACTGTTTTTCTCTGGCAATTTTCCCAACTTTGAATCAATTGATCTTTGATATTGTTAGAAACGTTTTATATTTTATGGAAAATTGTTGATGGCTTAACTGTAGATATTTTACTTTTTGTAAAATACTTTTTATTCTTCTATTAATAATTTTCTCATAAAATTTCCATAACAAATAATAACTTCTTTTACCTTCCATTCTCCATCTAGGTGTGTGTTGGGAGATGTGTATAAGAGACAGGTCAAGAAGAGTTGGACACGACTGAGCAACCAGCAGACACAGTCATTCCACATCTTAGCCTCCAAATCTCAATTTCTTGTCCACTAATTGGAACAATGTCTGACGGTTGGCTCNACATCTAGATGTGTATAAGAGACAGCCTTATAGCTGACCAACACTACAAGCTCAAGTCCTATTAAAAATCATTAAAAACATTTTCATAGGTCATTTAATTTTGATTTTAAGCAAGTAAGTTCACTGAATCTCTTTTGACTATTGATCAAATGTATTATATCCTTGGTGAAATATCCATTTTATTATCTTAATTTTTTTATATAACAATTTTTTTTTAATTTGTTCAGCAAATTGCAATTCAGTATAAGATTTGCAACACACTTTCTTTCAGTATTTTTTCTTACTATCCTGGATGCAGTCTTAGCTTCTACATTTCCATTTGCCTCTACATTACTATTCTGCCTTCATTTTTAACTTAAAAATCGGCCCATGCTTATTTTTTAACTTGTAAAAATAATTTAATTATAATGAAAATAATATGTATTTCACATTATAATGAAAATAATATGTATTTCTATTTAGTTAATGATAATAATTTAGATATATACTACAGAACTCAAGCTGCATAAAAATATTAAATGCATTATAATGTTACACTGCTACATAAACAAAAAACATTCAAACTGAATCAACAGTTCAGCACCAACTAGGTCAGTGATGTGCTTATGTATATTAAAAGATGCACATGCCTGATACACTCTAATACAATAATATATGAGACAACACGGTGTTTAAAGTGAAACATGATCCTATCAAAACAAGAAAACTGTTTCATGGAAAAACACTATAGCTTTAAAATTTAAATTAATTAAAATTAAATACATTTAACAATTCAGTTTCTTAGATGTCCTAGCCATATTACAAATGCTCAACAGCACATGTGATTAGGGAAAAGGCAACCTCTGGCTGATTGTCTACCCTCCTGGTCTCTCTTCTACCACTTTTTTTTGGCTCTTTACCCTTACCCAAGAGAGAAGGTACTATTAATCAAGTTGGGTTCAAAGTCATTAGTTGAAACATTTCTTAGTGGTTTTTTCTTCCTCCTCTCTGTGCCATGTGTATACTAAGTCTCATCAGTCATGTCCAACTCTTTGCAACCTATGGACTACAGCCAGCCAGGCTCCTCTGTCCATGGGATTCTCCAGGCAGGAATACTGGAGTGTGTTGCTGTGTCCTCCTCCAGGGGATCTTCCTGACCCAGGGATCAAGCCCATGTCTCTTAAGTCTCCTGCATTGGCAAATGGGTTATGTACCTCTAGCTCCGCCTGGGAAGTCCATGTAGGTGGGTGGTAATTTGAACCCCCTTCCCTGGATCTCTTCTACTTCCTGGGGACAAAATAGCTGTCCACACCTCCAGACTTACTTTCTATCCTCTTAGCAATTTGCAATGGAAGGAACCTGCGTCTTTTTCAAAAGGTTTAAAAAAAAAATAAAACCCTTCTAGAATTTAAACTATTTGCTTCTGATGATCTTGGCTTTGGCTATATTCCTGTGGTGTCAACCTCACTGAAACCTTACCGAAACCTCACTAAAACCTCACTGAAACTTTACTGAAACCTCACTGAAACCTTACTGAAACCTCACTGAAACCACTTAAACTCAGAAGGAACAAGTGATTCCCTGGGAAGATTCAGGGCACATGGAACCAGAAAAAGGATACTTAGGTTACTAGGAAAGCAAAAATGATCAATCTCTGATACACAGATAAATTGTAAAATAGAAATAATAATCCCTAATTTCCTTATTCAAATATAACTATTGTTGGTATTTTGGCAAATTTACTCCCATTATTTTTTCTGGGTATTTTTTACATAATTGTAATTATAGTTTATTTAAAATTTTTCTCCTGATTTTTTTTTCCTCTTACCATTCTATAATATGCATTTTGAGTGTCTATCATGTTTCTAAGCATAATTTTAATGGTCACATGTAAATAAACACTAATTTACTCCCAAGGACACCAACGTTGCTTCTTTTTCTCTAAAAATTATAAATAAAGCTGTGACAAACATCATGATGTATATAGCTTTTCTATTTCTTGGACTATTTCCTTATAATTTTCCAAATGTTGAATTACTGAGTTAAAAGATATGCATATATTTAAACTCTTTCTAAGTTTTTCCCATTTCCCAAAAGGATTGTATTTATTCATAAGGTTGTCATCAATATAAATGTAGTAATCATATATAAAACGTTCTTGTAAAGTCAAAGAACACCACTAAAGTATGGTGAAGACAGCAATTTCTTTGAGAGTGATAAAAATGCTTATGAAGAGGAGTTTTTAACCTTTGATTCTGTATCAGTTTGGCAGAAATCATTCCTACATGGCTCAATTATGCAATTGCATGTGTTGTTTCTTGGAAAATTATGTTAAACATACAAGAAAGCAAATTGACAGGGTATTATTTTTTAAGTAATATGAATAACATGGCATAGGATTATGGTAGATTTCAACTAATTCTCATTTCACTAATATCTTTCATACTGTATAGCTAATTAGGCGTGCATGCTCAGTTATGTCTGATTCTTTATGATCCTTTGGACTGTAGCTCACCAGGCTGCTCTGTCCATGGGATTTTTCAGGCAAGAATACTGGAGTGGATTGACATTTCCTTCCCAAGGGAATCTTTCTAACCCAGGGATTGAACCTGCATCTTCTGTGTTTCCTGCATTGCAGGTGTATTCTTTACCCACTGAGATATTGGGGAAGCTACTTAGGCATCGGGACAAAAATCTACCCACAAGAACCTATGTCACAGCACTGTTAATAATAGCAACACGATGGAGATCTGCCTCCTGAGTTTTAGATGTCTTTCTCTGTGTTTCCTAGACACTTCAAATCTGAATGTTTCAAAGTATCTCAAAAATATTCAAAATGGAAATCATTCTAGAGCTTCGCACAGTGCCTAGCATGGGGAAAATATAAATATGTTTGGTACATGAGTGCTGTTCAATAAATCTACTTTACTTCCTATAATCCATAATGATAAATATTTTCTCATCTAAACTAGAAACCTCACTATCCTATAGTCTACCTTCTGGGTACTCTCTTAATTAATTAATCACTAAATTCTCTTGATTTCACTTTAGAAAAGACCATTGTCCCAACTCTTCCAAAATATTTCTATGGCCCTAGTTCACTCCATTGTCCTCTCTCATTGGATTATTAGCACAGCTTCTTTGTTCTCCTGCCTCTAGTCTCATCCTGTTTACACTCTCCTAACAAAATGAGCTTTTTAGAAGTCAGAGCCAATCATGGAACTCTTCTTCTCCAAATACAATAGTTCACCATCCACACGGGCAAAATCTGAAACAATGTGCATGGTATATAAGATCCTTCCTTTTGTTTGACCTCTGCCTACCCACCTGGCCTCCTCTCTTCTCTCCTCCCAGCCCTGACCCCAGCAGTTCCCTGCACACTGCATCGTGACTGAATTGATGATGGTCCTCTCAATCTGTACTAACGTTTCCCTTCCTTCTTTCTGCATATCGTTTTGCAGCTGCCTCCCTGGAATACTCTCTCTCTACTTTGTGAGTCTGACAGCAATTTTCTACTTTTTCTTCCAAACTCATCTTAAGAGAAAATAAGTCCTTTGAAAATATTGAAGAGGAGGTCAGATGGGGACAGGCTCAGCTATAAAGTTCTGGTGCATAGTTCTGCATTAGAGCGTTGGTTGAAATTTTCAGAGAGAAAGAATTCTCAGGACAGAATGAAATGGGAGACAAGCAGTGGGCCATGTTAGAAGACAGAATAAGGGGGGAGAAAGGAGTATAAATGAATGCAATATTTCAGAAACCAAGGGAGGGGAGGGTTTTTAGCATAACAGTATGACAAAAACTGTCCAAGCAGCAGAGAAATGGAGTAGGATAATGACCGCATAACATGCACTGGCTCTGATAGTGAAGAGGCTTTTGTCATCTTAGAGCAGTTTCAGTGGAAGGTGGGGGCAAAGTCTGACTGCAGTGCTTTCAGGAAATGGAGTGGACAACCATAAACTACACTTTCCTGTCCATGGCTGGGAATAAAAAGGTGGAAAGATGGCCTTTGGGTGGTGACTTGAGGGGTAGATAGGAGGATAAGGGATAGGTGTTTTACAAGAGAGAATGTTAGTGAGCAGAGAGGATACAGCAAAGGAGGGAGTGATGAAAGCTAGAGATCCGAGACAGAGGACTATCCCTGAAGAGACTGAAAAGGAGCGTGATCAAGAGCCCAAATGGAGGCCTAGGTCTCATGTAGGAGAAAGGACGTTGCAGTTTTAAAGAATGTAGGAAAAGAGAAACATCGCGCAAAGTCTTGTTAAAGCTTGCCAAATGATCAAAAGATATAAGGATCCTGGATGAGAGTTCTGCATACTTCACAATAATACATCTGGCCAATTTTGAAAATGAGAGGCAAGGATTTAGTGACACATATGAATATGGAAAATGTGCTGAGGGTAAACTGAAGATGCAAGGCATAGTCTTTGGAGTCAGATGGACCTGGGGGGANAATGAGAGTTCTGCATACTTCACAATAATACATCTGGCCAATTTTGAAAATGAGAGGCAAGGATTTAGTGACACATATGAATATGGAAAATGTGCTGAGGGTAAACTGAAGATGCAAGGCATAGTCTTTGGAGTCAGATGGACCTGGGGGGAATATTGGCTCTACCACACACTAGCTTTGATGTTTTTTCTTAAAAGTTATTACCACTACCTTTTACTATGTAAACTTCTGTCAAAATACAGTGTCCACACATTTGAAACTGTGCAATGCTTGGTAGCCAGGCTATTGCCTCCAACTCTTACCCACAATCATGTCACTAATACTTGTCTTTCCATCCTCTCCACTTGAAGGAAAAAATCCTTACCTCTCCATTCTCTCTGTCACATCTAACACTTACAGGACTTGGATCATGTAACCATGCACATGGTTACATGCACATGCACAGATCTTCAGAGATTCACTTCTGGAGCTTCTGTCAATGCCTCATCCTACAGCTCTAGCCACACCAGTCCCCGGGCTTTGAGACCCTGTGTCTTCCCCCTACTAGCTTTGATCCTAAGTAATTTCTTAACCTTTTCTGAACTTCTTCTCCAGAAAATAGGGTGGGCTTCCCTGGTTGTTCAGTGGTAAAGAATCCGCCTGCCAGTGTAGAAGACGTGGGTTCAATCTCTGATCTGGGAAGATTCCCAGAGGCCACAGAGTAACTAAGCCCACGCATCATGACAGCTAAGCCTGTGCGCTGGAGCCCGGGAGCTACAACTAGTGAGCCCCCGTGCCCTCAAGCCTGTGCTCCGCAGCAAGAGAAGGCACCGCAATGAGAAGCCGCCAGGAAATATCTCCTGGAGACATTTATCGATTAAATTTAAGAGATCTTCATTAAGGTGTGTGCTGGAGAAGTTTTTAAAAGAAATATGCCATGTGTAGATAAAGATGGTTCACTTTGAAAAAAAAAAAA
>SJYX01012707.1:543978-554755 GCA_006410675.1 Oreotragus oreotragus | reverse complement strand
GTGATAAAGTACCTGTCACTTATACACATCTGCTAAGTCAGCCACTGCCCACCCTTCCCTCTCTCCATACTCGTCCAAGGTCTGGGGCTTCATTGGCCTTGCTCAGTGTGTGTGCCTCCAGGCCTGGTAGAGAGCAAGCCGTCAGCAAGAGCTAGCTGAATGAATGAACCACAGTGGCAACAGACTCTAGGGTGCCCCCACCCCAAGATCCATACCTTCTAATATTTTTCTTCTGCACAGTACCCTCTCCTGGAGTGTGAGTGGGACCCCTAACTTGCTTCTAACCCGTAAAATACAGCAAAGTTGACACAGTGTATATAATTACCTACAGTACTGTAACAGCCATCTAACTGGCTTTAGAGAAGCAAGCTGCCATGGGGTAGGCTCCCTACGTTGGGAGGCCCACACGGCATGGGACTGTGAATGATGTCTAGGAGCTGAAGGTGGTCTCTGACTGACACGAAATGCTGAAGCCCTCCGTCCCACAAGCAGGAAGAAATGAATTCTACCAACAGCCTGCGTGATCTTGGAGGCAGACCTCTCCCAGCTGACCCTCAGTGAGACCATGGCCAAAGAGTGACACTTTGATGGCAGCTTTCTGAGACCCTCAGTTGAGGGTCATGTCGGGACTCCTGACTCAAGGACACGGTGAAATACACAGAGGGGCCATCACTTGCCCAGAGTCCCACAGCTGGGAAGGGGCCGAGTCAGGATCAGAACAAAGTCCTCTTGCCTCTAGAGTCTTTTCTCTGAAAGGTTACACCCACGAGACTGGCTATGTCCTTTGTGGGGCCCAGTGCAAAATGAAAATGCAGGGACCCTTGTTCAAAATTTGTGAATTTCAAGTCAGTGACTGCTGCTGCTAAGTCACTTCAGTCGTATCCGACTCTGTGCGACCCCAGAGATGGCAGCCCACCAGGTCCCCTGTCCCTGGGATTCTCCAGGCAAGAACACTAGAGCGGATTGCCATTTCCTTCTCCAGTGCATGACAGTGAAAAGTGAAAGTGAAGTCGCTCAGTCGTGTCTGACTCTTAGCGACCCATGGACTGCAGCCCACCAGGCTCCTCCGTCCATGGGATTTTCCAGGCAAGAGTATTGGGTTGCCATTGCCTTCTCCAAAGTCAGTGACAGGTAAGCATTAAATGGAACTCAAAGCCCTCTGTGAGAACACAAGTCACGTGCCCATGAAGCCGGCATTGTCTACGTGGGTGATGTGAGCTCACGTTACTCGTATTACAATTTCCTACTCTAATGTACCTGGAGTCTTCAAGTCAGGGAACAACAGAACAACTGAATTCTGGAGTCTCAGGGATCTTGGGGATGCTGGAATTACAGAATAGCACCTGTGCCCTCAGATCCTTGCTAGATCAGGACTCAGAGGATCAGAAAGGATACAGAATAGGCTGGCATATACAGAGTGTTGGAGCTGGAAGAGGTCATTGAATCAACCCATTTTACAGATGTGGAACCTGAGCCCCAGAAAGTAGGAGTGGCTTCCCTGGGGGATCTGGGGGACCCCCAGATCCCCCTTCATGAATTGAAGTCGGTTCTCTGGGTCCCAGGCTCTCCTCGTTCAATGGACAAGCCTCCCCCATTCCTCTGCCTCTGGCTCCCTAGGGCGATTCTTCATTCCCCCTGTCCCCATTGAGGGCCCCTCTTCTCCCAAGCCATCCGCCTCTCTTAGCTCAGTGCCCCCAGGAGATGTTACCAGAGGTTGCTTAACTCCAGTGATAGCTTCTTTAGAAAGAACAAAAAGGAGAGAGGAGACACAAGCAAACACACCTCTCTAAAGAGGCCGTCGTCGGCCTGTTATGAGTGAGGAGTTGGCTTTTTGTTAATATTTTTTCTGCGTGGTGTGCTGCAAATAAGAACATTCAGAGAGCAAATTGGTGGCGTATTTATTGCCGTTGGCTCTCCAGCAGGACTAAGCCAGTCATCACGGAGAAGCCGCTTGACGTACAAGCTCAATTCTTGAATGCGCAACCCCAGAATGCCCGAGTGTAACAGGATCGAGCCTTCCACGTGCTCCCCATATCCCTGTGGGGTGCTCAGGGCAGGTGCTCGTCGCCCAGCTTCCGGTACCCACCAGGTACCAACAAAGGGCCAGGGAGGGCTGGCGTGCCCCCTGCCCAGTGAAACTGTGTTCTCAGTGCTGCAGCATATCACTGGGGACCTGACTGGGGCTACATGAAGGCTCAGAGAGTGGCTGTGAATTGCTCAGAGTCCCCAGCTGAGCAGGGCCCAAGCAAGGGGCCTGAACCAAGTCCAGAGTCCTCCTTCTTAACTGCTACACCCAAGGCTGGCTACCTAATTGCAAGGCTGGGTGCAAAATGAAAATGCAGGGTCCCTTGGAAGTCACACCCCAGGAGGATAGAGGTGCACGTCTCTGAGCAGAAGGTTGAACAGACAAGATACCAAGGGGGCCACCTGGGTTCAAACCCACAAACTGTCACTCCTGAATGGGTGGTCTTAACCTCTCCATCCATACCTCTATTTCTTCATATAAAATGAGTAAAATAATGAGTACCCACCTCATAGGATTATTATGAGGATTAAACTGAGTTAATACACAGGAAGCCCTTAAGACAGTCGTTGATAGGAAGAACTAAACAAGCAAGGATTTTATCATCACTGGAAAGATCGCAAGTCTGGAATCTGCAGCCTGGGCTTTGCATCTTGAGTTGCTGTGCTTTATATCATCACAGGCTGACGCTGGGCTTCCCTGGTGGCTCAGTGGTAAAGAATCCACAGGCCAGTTCAGGAGATTCAGGTTCAGTCCCTGGGTCGGGCAGATCCCCTGGAGAAAGAAATGGCAACCCAACCCAGGATTCTTGCCTGGGAAATCCCATGGACAGAGGAGCCTGGCAATCTACAGTCTGTGGGGTTGCGAAAGAGTCAGGCACAACTTATCGGGTAAGCAACAACAGGCCAACATTGTGGGTTTTATTTTATGGGCATTAAAAGACCTCAGAAAAAAAAATTTTTTTTAAGTGTTTGATCGTTGGGTCAGGAAGGCCTGGGTCCAGTGTTGTTCTGCCCTTCAGCGGTCCACAGTGACCTCGGCCAAGGCACCTCACCTCTGGGGGCCTCCAGACACCCCATTGTGTTCTGAGGAAGCTTAAACTCAGCTACGTGTGTGTGGTGGCTTAGCAGAGCATGGCGTCAAATGGCCACTCAAATACAGCCCCGGCAGTTCCAATTCAATTCCGAATCCCAGGGTCTCCGAGGGGTCTTCGTCATGGAGCCAGATGGGCAGGAAGACAGAGTCCCAGGGTGCCTTTCCTGGGGCGACGTCCTCTGGTGCTTCTGGCGTCTGGGCCTCTCTTTTCCATGGGATGCTGAGCAAGGCCTGCAGCTACCACTTCCCAGGATTACGGGGCCCGCGCTGACACCACCCGTGTTGCTGAAGGTTTCTGCCGGGAGGCAGATGCACACGCTCTCAGCACCACCCTCTGCCGGCTTGTCTCCTCCACCCAGCAGGAGGAGGCACCCTGAGTTGCTTAGATTTGGAGCAGAGGCTTGGACAGGATGCTAGTGGGCAGGGTGCCTGGGACCCTCTTCCCTTCCTCTAGAAGAGTTGAGACCTCGTTGCCAAGCTGCCTTGCTTTCTCTCTTCTCTGATTTACCCACGTGGAGGCAGACGTTGTTGGCTTTCTCTCATGCGCCTTCCTCATCCATCGGAAGCTAGAGCAAGGCCAGCTTCAGCATTTGATGTGGTCAAGCAATGAGCCCCTTAGACCCGATACAGAGATCCTGTGGCCCAGCCTAGCCAGGTCAAACTCACTAACAGCCATAAGAAATTCACCTTCCAATGCCCCTCTTCCCATCCACCTCTCCTTTACAAATCTTGTCATATTTATCCCATTGCACAATTTACTCCTCAGGAGGACAGACTTGGTTCTGCATTGACTAAAAGCCCAAACACCAACTAAGGCAAGTTTGACCACTCGTCACCTCTCTTCACCTGCCCTTAGCACATGGTCAGAGGCTCAGGTGTGAAACATTACTTCCATTTAGAATCAAACTCAGTCTTTTTTTTTTTCTTTTCTTCCTGCTTCCAGCTCTCTAAACATGCATGGATAGAAAATATAAATATATGTAAATATAATTCTGTGGCTGTTTGTGTTCAGGATTTAGAATTTCCTCCTAGAGGGAAAAAGCAGGAAGGGAAAGGCTTGTAAGCACGGGCTGTGCTTCATTAAGAAGCGTGTTTGGGGTGGCGATCACTTTTCTCTAACGCAGACGAGTTGGCTGGAAGCTGACCTTGGTACATCCTGAAATTTCATCAACTCCTTCCCCCCTGCATCCCTCACCACCACAAAGAGCCTCTCCTGACCCCTCCCCCACCAAAACAGAGCCCTTTTCCTTCCTGCCTCTCCAAGGACCTCCAGGGGTCACAGGCTGTGCGTGAAACACACCCCTCGGCTCGGATCTGTGGGGCTCCGGGCTTCCAGACGGCTGCAGATGCCTGGCAGTCCGCCCGCCGGCACGTGATAAGGCCCCAGGTCACAAACAGCGGGGCCAAGGACTGATGCTGAGAGCCACTGTCTGCACTGACAGAAAGGAATCCTTGTCCTGATTTCAGCCACAGACACACTCTGCATCGTCAACACAACTGTTCCAGAATACTAATACATGGAATATCGATAATAACACCGATCATCATGCCAGCTCTATTTGCGTGTTCATTGTCTCTGATAAAGATGGAAACCCTGACAGCTATTTCTTGGGTGTCTGTTAGATGCTAGGGGCTTCTGAGGTGGCACAATGGTTAAAAATTTGCCTGCCAAATGCAGGAGACGTGCGTTCCATCCTTGGGTCGTGAAGATCCCCTAGAGGAGGAAATGGCAACTCACTCCAGTATTCTTGCCTGAGAAATCCCACAGGGGCATGGCTGGGTTCATGGGGTTGCAAAGAGTCAGACACGACTGAGTGACCAGGCACACACAAACACACTCACACGCACACACACACACTCACACACATGCACACATTCACACTCATACTCACATGCACACTCACATGCACACTCTCATGCACACACACGCACAGGCGCGCACACACACTCATGCACACACACGCACACACACTCACAAACACACACTCACACACATGCACACACCCATGCACACACACTCATGCACACACGTGCACACACACTCACACACACGCTCACACACACATGTACTCACACACACATATTCATGCACACACATTCATGCACACACACGCACCCACTCACACACACCCACACACTCATACACACACCCACTCACACTCACACACATGCACACACACACTCACAATCACACACACACACAGTTGATGCTGACATAAACATTTGGGTATCCAGTTCTCACAAGGATCTTATTCAAGAAGGGTGGATTATTCTTCCCATTTTACAGATGAGGAAACCAAGGCTCAGGAGAGATGAGCTTCCTTGTCCAAGGGCACCCACATGGTACAGGGTGGCACCTGGCATCATACCTGGGGCTCTGCCTTTCTCTCTATCCCAAACATTCACCGCAGCATGGAGATGTCAAAATGACATTTCTTCCCGGATTCAGCTCAACAAGCAGGCTCCCTCAGAGCTGGAGCCTGTGACCCAGACCCCCACCTGCCCTCCTGGCCCCTGACATCCTCATAAAAACTCTGAGATTCCCCATCAAGGTTCATCTGATCAAAGCCCTGTTACCAGGCTGTCGCCTGCCAAACACCCCGGCATATGCGTCAGCCCAACCCTCGTGATATCAGAACTATGGAAACTAACTCAGGGCTTCCCCGGTGGCTCAGCAGTAAAGAATCTGCCTGCAATGCAGGAGATGCAGGAGACGTGGGCTCGATTGCTGAGTTGGGAAAATCCCCTGGAAGCGGGCATGGCAATCCACTCCAGTATTCTTGCCTGGAGAATCCACGGACAGAGGAGCCTGATGGGCTACTGTCCATGGGGCCACACAGCATCAGACACGACTGAAGAGACTGAAGTTGTATGCAGGCAGAAACGAACTCACAAACGCTCCCCTCTGCGGCCCCTCTGGCACCGCCCCGGCCACTGGCAGGGTGCCCCCAGCGCCTGGCTTTGTGCAGCCGGCTGGGCCGCCATGCTAGTTTCAGCTCTGGGCAGGCCTTGCAGGAGGCAGAACCTTCCCTTGTGCTCTCGACTTTAACCTCTCGGCCAGAGTCGGCCAGGCTTCGGGGGGCTGGGCTGCTTTGGGGGGGTGGAGGGCCCGATCAGCCTGAGCGGCGAAGCCCCCTTCAGCTGGCGGGACATCAAAACCCACGCAAACTGCTTCCATGTGGTGCCAGCCCTCGGCCTGCGTCCTTCACGTCGGATTAATCCCCAGGCTGCTCGGACAGACATGTCCTCAGCACTCTGCTTTCATGTTTGCCCACAATTTCAATGTCATCACACAAAATCAAGGCTAATTGTGAACAGACCTCCCCCACCCCCCTGTCCTGCCTCCCCTCCCCTCCCACCTTCCCTGGCCACATCTGGATCCCACAACCTCTCCGGGGGCCTCGGGGACCTGCTGAGGTCGAACTCTTAGAATCTAACTCGATCCCGCCTGCCTTCCCTTCTTCAGCCTCCTCCTGAATCTGGATATCGGAAAGTTCTATTCTTTCCTCTGCCGTTGACTTTGTCATTTGCTGAGACGACCCGCAGGAACTCTCCACCTCTCTCTAGGCGGACGGCCGTGCTCTGGCAGAGCCAAAGGAAACCCCTCTTCAGCCGGACCAGGAAAATCACCCAGAGCCTCCCCCTCTGCCGGTCACATCCCACTCCCCCCAGCCCTCACCTTTGCTGCGTTTCGCATGAGCAGGAGCCCATCGTGATGCATGAGTATGTTTTCCCCACTGCCCTCACCCCTCCTGTGCCCTCGTGTGAGTGACATGTCGCCCACAGCAAAGGGGCATTTCTGGCTTGATAGGGCTCCCCAGGCCAAGAGGAAGGAATTTGGTGCAGAAGAAATGGAGGTGTTGACCGTCCTTGGAGGATCCCAGAGGAAGAAAAGGTCTTTGATGCTTGCGGGTGACTTCTTTGGATGAGGGATCTGGGACGAATCTCCGGGTTCTGGTGGGAGAGGTGCCCTCAGGTACTCAGGGCTCCGTGGAGGGCAAGATGCTTGGGGACAGAAGGGTGGCGGTGGGGGGGGGATCTCCAGCAGTGGTTGGTGTCAACTGTGTGTGGCCAGGTCCCCCAGGGCATTCCAGAAAGAAAGTCCGTGGGTTGTAATGACACTTTGTCGCTCTTGTTCCGTCGCTAAGTCGTGTCCGGCTCTTTGAGACCCTTGGTCTGCAGCACGCCAGGCTTCCCTGTCCTTCACTGTCTCCTGGAGTTTGCTCAAATTCATGTCTGCAGAGTCAGTGATGCCATCCAGCCATCTCATCCTCTATGGCTCCCTCTCCTCTTGCCCTCAATCTTTCCTAGCATCAGGGAGAAGGGAATGGCAAACCATTTCAGTGTTCTTGTCTTGAGAACCCCATGAACAGTATGAAGAGACACTTACTATCTCTACTCAAAAAAAAAATAAATAAATAAATCATAGTTTCTGGAGAATTCCCTGGTGGTTCGGTGGTTCAGTGGTTAGGACTCTGTGCTTCCACAGCAGGAAGTGCGGGTTAGATGCCTCATCTGGGAATTAAGATTCCATCATGCCACACCATGCAGTCAAAAAAAAAAAAAAAATCATAGTTTCAGAGTCTGAGTGGGGGCTCCAGGACCATCTAAGTACCCATTGTGCAGAAGAGAAAGCTGAGGCCCAGAGAGAAGAGAAGGGCTTGCCTGAGGCTGGAGAGCAAGGTGGTCCTTTGGGACCAGGAGGGTCTTGCTTTTGGGAAAAGATGGCCATGAGCACCACTGGCGGCTGGTACCCACTGCTGAGGTCCCCAGAGAAGGCAGCCCACCCCGGACAGGTCCGAGAGGAGATATAAAGAATCTGAGTTTCCGAGCTCGGCAAACACCGCTCAAGCACAGGGCCAGCGGCCCACGGCTGGGTCTGCAGCCCCAGGCGACACGTGTGCTCAGATTTAGCAGAAGAGCAGAGCAAAGGGAAGGAAGCAACCCGCTGGGCTCGTATCTCACCTGCTTGACATGCTTGCCGACCGTGTGGCCATGCGCAGCAACCTAACCTTTATGGGATGGAGTACATTTCCACCACCACCCTCGCAGCACCAGCCCCCTCCTGCAAACCAAGTGTTCAGTTTAACCCATTTAGCTCTACTACAGTCCTGAGCTATCATTGTCCCATTTCCCAGGTGTAGAAACTGAGGCTCTGGTGCGCATAAGGACACATGAGAAGTCAAGATTCCAGTGAAAAACCCAAAGGGAAGCTTATCGTAGACAATAGCTGGTGCTTCTCACCCAGCCCGCAACCCCTGTATGACCCTTCTTCTTGCCCTCTCCCCACTGGTACCTCCTGGTTCGTCCTCTGTATTAGTGAGTCTGCTTCTCTTTTGCTGGATTTGCTGGTTTGCTGTACTTTTTAGATTCCACAATAACTATAAATGGAGTATATTTTTCACCTTTAAAAACTGTGAATGTATTGTACACCTGTAATTATATAATATTGTACATCGGCTATATTTCAATAAAAAAGTTATAAACATGAAAACCAAAGTGATTATGGAAATGAATAAAGGGATGATGTAAGTCATTTAATAAACCAGCGGTTTAAGAAGCAAGGAGAGGCACAGTTGGATGGATGGTGAGTACACATTCGCCCTTCTCGCTGGCTCTGAGGCACACTGTGCTTTCTCCGCCTTTGGTGAAACTCGGCGTTGGTGGCGGAAAAGCCTTGCCACTTCATTCTCAAGGACCGCAGAAGGGAATTTAGACTCATACCTCTCCCCTATCGTCCGCATCTGCCAAGAATAAGGCTGAAGCCGCGCCGACAAATGAAATTCTGACAAAACATGTCACAGGCTTGAAGCATCTGTCACCGAGGAGAAGAGACGCACATTTGAACGTGAGAGAAGCGCCCCAAGCTTTTGAATCACAATTGCGCGGTTCCCTCCAACCCACCGCTCTGACCTTCCTCCGGCAAGGAGGGCTGTCTTCAGCAAACATCCCCCCAAATAGTTTATCTTAATAAAAAACGCCGGTGATGGAGACGGACTTAACTTGGAAGGGTTTCCTCGGCCGTTTCTCTTGTCGGCCCATCGCTGGGCGCTGGCTACAGTCAGTACTGCCTGTGCTTGGCGGGGTCCTGCATGTCTGCGGGGAGGGGGCAGCACGACCCTGTGTAATGAACCTCTGAGGAGCCCAAGTAGGCGATTTCAGCTGGCACGCTGGACTTGACCTCAGATTTGGTCAAGGGCCTAACTCTCATACTCTCACCTCTTTGCCCTGGAGTTTAATAGCAGAAGATGGGCAACTAGATGTCCATTTTACAGATGTGGAAACTGAGGCATGGGGAGAGGAATCAGAAGCCTGTGGTCCCCTAGCAAACTGTCTGGAGGCCTGGAAACTGTGTTGTCCTTCCCTGAACACACGTGCCACTGCCAGCTGGTAACTGCGTGCTGCAGATATAAAATTCAGTAAATTGCAGCAGGAACCCCCGGGGTCCATACACCCAGTGAGCGGAAAGAGCAGGGGCTTAGGGGTGGGAAGCATGGGTTCAGATTCCACAGAGCCTACCTCCCGGCTGGATCACTTGGAGGACATTGCTGAACCGCTCTGAGTCTCAATCAGAAAAGTCATAATATTTCACAGGAGAGTTCTGAGGGTCCAGCAGCTTTGCACAGGGATATAAAGGCCTCATGCAGTGCCTGCCACAGAGGAGGCCTCACCAAGTGTAAATTCCCTCCCCTGATTCCTAATCCGGCGTCTTTTCACCCAAACCAGTCTGCCTCCCTGTTTTGTCCAGGCCTGAGCCTCCACGCTGCCCAACCCCGAAAACCTTGCAGATGCGGTGAAAGGAGGAACACATTAGGCTGGCCAGCGATGGTCTGCACGGGCGTGTTTATGTTTGCAATAAAAGCAAGCAGGTGCTGGCAATTTAACTAATCAGGTACCATCCTGGCCCCAGACGCCCGCCTGCCGCCGCTCCTCACTGTGGGCTAATCTCTGCCTGGCCTTCCCCAAGGCCGCAATTAGCCTGGTCCCCTGGCTCTGCACACAGCTCGGATTACCGCCACAGGATGGATGAATGGACAAACGGACAGACCGTCAGGGGTCCAAGACTGGTGCCGCAGAACTGAGCCCTTCTCAGAACCCTGGAGAAGAGAACGGCAACTCCTTGCCTGGAGAATTCCATGGACAGAGGAGCCTGGTGGGCTACAGTCCATGGGGTTGCAAAGAGTCGGCCACAATGGAGCAACTAACACTTTCACTAACTTCTGCTAAAGAGAAGGACTGTCAGGGGTTTGCCCAGGGGAAGATGAGCAATACCTAGAATTTGTACAGGCCCTCAGACAAACCCTGGTCTGGGTGAGGACAAGCCCCCATATTTCAACCTGATCAACGTGGCCCTACAGAATCTGATGGAACGATCTCTAAGCCATAGCCCGCAGCTTAGTATCAGGCACACGGTCCAGAGACAGAAGTTCATGGTCCTCCTGCTTGCCCAACCCTGCCTGTATCCCTGTATGACCCCAGACACACCTCATCAGCCAGTCTGGGCCTCAGTTTCCTTATCTGTCTAATGGGTGGATTGGACTAGAGGAGGATCTCTTAACCTCAGCATTATGGATCTTTGGAACCGAATATATCTTTGTGGTGAGGCTGTCCTGTGCATCGCAGAATGTTTAGTACCCTCTACCCACCAGATGCCAAGGA
>SJYX01012707.1:529690-543619 GCA_006410675.1 Oreotragus oreotragus | reverse complement strand
GTGTGTGTGTGTGTGTGTGCATTTCAGGTGGTTGCCCTCCAGGCTTTTTCTCGGTGATCCTTGTGTTTTATATAAGCTGAAAGGCTGGTTTTAAAATAAATGACTGTGATACCAGAACCTGATAGACTACACAAAATAGAAGTCTATAGTGTAATCTCCTTTTTGGATATAATGTAAAATTAAAGTACAATATTAACAGTAGAACTAGAACTATATTACGAATGTATGCCGAAGTTAAGAATTATGCCAAGTATATGAGAATGATTCTGTAATAGAAAACTTATTTATATATTCAGTCAAAGGAGAGAAACTGTGTGCTTTAATTGATACTGAAAAGGATTTTGTAAAATCCAGCATCATTCCTTAATAAATAGTTTTGAAGAATGTATATTTTACATCAAAGTCAGAAACTTGCTGAATAATGAACCACTATGCTAATTCCTGCTGGAGTCAGGAGTAAGGCCAAGAATGCCCACCATCAGTTCGTGTAAGGAAATGATAGCCAATTAAATTAGATATGGCATGTACTTTGTCACTCAGCTGTGAATGACTCTTTCCGACCCTTTGGACTATAGTCCACCAAGCTCTTCAGTCCATGGGGTTTTTCAAGCAAGAATATTGGAGTGAGTTTCCATTTTCTCCCTCCAGGTGATCTTCCTGGCCTAGGGATCTAATCCGAGTCTTCTGTGTCTCCTACAATGCAGGTGGATTCTTTATCCATTGGTGTGAAATAGAAACAATAAATCAAACACTGAAAATGTTAGAATTGTCATTTGTTTGCAAATTATATGCAGACTCTAAGGACTAATAGAAAAACTTTCAGAAGCAATAAAAGATGAGTTAGAGTAACATTTTACGTTTTGATGGACAAAGCCAAGAAGTGGTACAAGTTACAGTCATTCTAATACAGATGGAAATTTTGAGAGTGCATTCTGTTTCTTTACATCATCATTAAACTTTTTTGAACTTTGCCAATCTAATAGATACAAAATGCTATCACATTACATCTGTACTTTCAATTCTCTTATGAGCACTTTTTGTATGCCTACAAGCCAGTCTATTTTCTGTTACCAAAAATATTATCCCATATTTTCTTCTAGAACTTTTATAGCCTTCACAGTTTATTCTTTGATCCATATGGAATTTATTTTGGTGGTAACAGTAACTACCCATTTGTCCCCCAAAACCTTAAAAAAAGTTGTAAATTTTACCATATAACCATGTAAAGCTTCTATAGAGTAATAAAAATGCAACAAATAGGAAATTTACAAAAGAAATTTTAAAAAGCAATAAATATTTAAAAATAAAACAACTGTATAGAGAAGTAAAACTAAAAATGATATATTTGTAACTATTGAATTGGAAAAATATTTTTAAAGATGTAATATCTGGTGTCGGTGAAAACACGTGAAATAGATATTGTCTCATCATTGTTGGTAGGATTATAAATTGAGTTATTCCATTTGGGAGTGCAGTTGCAATCTCTTTCATAATTTATGATGTTTATATCCTTTTACTTATTTTTTTGAAATTTATCCTATAAAAATATGTATACCCATGACCAGAGATATGATCTCTTTGTGGGACCTACCTGGCGGCTCAGTGGTTCAGATTTCAGGCTTCCAATGCAGGAGTCATGTGTTTGATCCTTAGTCAGGGAGGGAGTGAAGATCCCACATGCTGTGTCGTAAAAAAAAAAAAAAAAAAAAAGAATATTCTTTGCAGTATTGTTGATAGTGAGAAAATTTAAAAACAAAATAAATGTCCATAATGGTGGAATGATTAAGTTAACTATGGTTACTCAGGTATGTTACCTGGTGACAAAATCAAGTGGCCATACAAAATGATCTTATTTCTGTTCAAAAGTACATATATCTATGTATTGATATATGGCGATATTTATACTGTTACCAATGGTTTCTACAAGAATTAGAAATCCAGAAAACATTGCATTTCTGAAATGTTTTAATTTAAAATCTTCACAAGATTGTTTACTTTTGTGTAGAAGGCCAAAGGGGTTAAAAAAGGCAAATGGCCCACTATAAAATAACTCATGGGGATGTATAAATTCATGGGCATATAATGTATGGCAAAGGCACTAAAGTTGCTAAGAGAGTAGATCTTAAAAGTTTTCATCATGAAAAAAAATTTTTTGTAAATTTTAAT
Organism: Oreotragus oreotragus; assembly: GCA_006410675.1. Taxonomy (NCBI): domain Eukaryota; kingdom Metazoa; phylum Chordata; class Mammalia; order Artiodactyla; family Bovidae; genus Oreotragus; species Oreotragus oreotragus. The sequence goes on along the minus strand of SJYX01012707.1, from coordinate 541,453 downwards.
TAAATTAAAAATTCAGTTCCTCAGTCAAAGTAGGGATGTTTCAAGTGTAGCACAGATACAGAGCAGTAGAGACACAGAACATTTTGATCATGGCAAGAAGTCCTATTCAGTTGAGTCGCTCAGTCATGTCCGACTCTTTGCGACCCCATGGACTGCAACATGCCAGGCTTCCCCGTCCATCACCGATTCCTGAAGTCCTATAGGACAGTGCTAATTCAGAGGCTAGCATACCTGATTTTTCTCTAAAAGATGAAAGAAAGTCTCTTTCTCTTTTGCTAGTTTCTATTAAAACTTATAAACAAAAAGGTCAACCTAGTTTATCACGACTAACAATAAAGAAATTACATAGCTGGCCATAACACAAGTTTAACTGGGCTCCCATATGGTCCAACCCTGAATCTGTCTCTTATACACATCTTGTTAAGCCTCTCCTTGACCATAGCAGGCGCCCCAGAGCCCCTGCTTCCCCTCCGGCGTAGGGCTCCCCAGGACCCTGGCTTCGCAGGCTCTGATCTCGTCCTCCTGAGATGAAGTCCCGCAGGCCTTCCCGACCCGGCCCTGCCCTCCTCCCACTTCCCTCCTCCCTGCCTCCCCACCTGCCCTCCGACCAGCTCCTCTGGGGTCCAGGCCATTCCTTGGACACTCAGCTTCTCTCTCTTCTTAGAGCTTCACCCATGCTGTTCCCTCGACTTAGAAATCTGTTCCCAGAGGACTTCCCTGGCAACCCAGTGGCTGAGACTCTGCACTTACACAGCAGGGGACGTGGGTTTGATCCTGGTTCCTGAAACTAAGATCCTTCATGCCCCGTGGCATGGTCCAAAATAAATAAATAATAAAAATAAAATAACTCAACTTGTAATTTTATGTATTTTATCATTTATTTGGCTACGCCGGGTCTTTGTTGTGTCACGCCGGATCTTTAGGTGCGGCGTGGAAACTCTTAGTTGCAGCATGTGGGATCTGGTTCCCTGACCAGGGATGAAACCTGGGCCCCCTGCAGTGGGAGCACAGAGTCTTAAGCCTCTGGACCACCAGGGAAGTTCCTAGCCAAGAAGGCATTAGTATCTATCATTGGCAAACAGAGGCTCAGAGAAGCTATGTTTTAGCAAATAGCCAAGCTCCCAGCCCTGCCTGTACAGCTCTAGAACCGCGCTCTAAACATTCTGTGTCACGTGACCCATGAAGCCTCTACCTGCCCTTAATGTTTGTGGTTACCTGCTTACTGTGGGGTGGGAGAAAGGAGATGCAAGTTCATGGTGGGTTGAATAGAGGGCATCAGAGAGGTCTCTCTGGCTGGACCACAGGCCTTTGCAGAACCTTGGCAGGAACTGGAAACAGCAGACCCCAGAGGGCCACAAACCACAGAAAAAAATCAGTTCGACTCAGACCCTGGAGGTTTCCCCTGCCGCTTGCCGAGTTCCTGGAGAGGGGTGGGTGACTGTGTTCCCCATCCATCTGGGAGGGGCCTCTTGGGGGCACTGGCCTCCCTGTTCAGCTGGCCTAACGTTTTCTATTTAAATGCAAATTTTGACTTTTCGCTTGGCAGCTAGCAAAAGTTTTTTGCACTGGAATGAGGGTCAGGATAATAATTTATCCACCGGCCTTTTTCTAACAATTATTATTTGTTCAAGGGAGAGGGCGGAGGCCCCGGCGATGGGGGAAGGGGCTCAGTGCCAGCACACAGGGTGGCCTGCAAGTGTCAGGGGCAGAGGCTGAACCTCTATCCCTGAGGCACTGTAGCCAAGGGGTAAACAGAGGTAGCCCACCCTGGGGACCCCAGGCCCTGGGGCATACAGAGAGGAAACTGGTGTTTACTCAGACCTCAGCCCTGTGCTGGGACCTGAGCGGGCCTCAGGACTTTTTAACAAAGGTTGGTCTAAGGGAGCTCCCAGTCTGATGATGGGGACAAAAAAAGGAAATAGACCACTGCAGCACAGGGTGCCGCCAACTTGGCACTGAGGCGGGGACCCTGTTGAGGCTAATGAGCTGAATGCAAGGTCTGAGAAGCCGTCCTGGAGGAGATGACAGCTGTTCATAATCTTAAATACGGTGAGGGGTCAGCCAGGCTTTTCTCATATTCTGGTGGAAGGGTGTCCATCAGCATCCTCTATGGGGAATAATTAGATAAAATCTATCGATACAATAAATTGGCACTTATGCTAGAGAGTTTCTCCCATATGCACACATAGATGTATAAGGTTACTTAATGAACCTTTTAAGTAATGCAGACAACCCAGATGTCCATCAGTAGGGACTAGATACATAGATGGTGATGCAATGACACCATGGAATACTATACAGCTGTATAAAATGAATGCAGAGGCCCTTTATTTACTGACATGGAAGATTTCCAAGTCATGGAGAGTGAAGAAAGACACGATGAGTATAGCAGATTTTGTGGAAAAGACATCAAGTGTAATCTTCTTAAGTATTTGAGTACATTTGCAAAAAATGTCTCGGAAAGGACTCATGCCAATTGAACACAGGGTTTGCCTGGGAGGAGGAGCCTTGGGGACTGGAGGACCGCACTGGGAGGGAGCTTCTCAGCATGTTCTGTACCTTGATGGTCTTGATCCTGAATGTGATATTGATTCAAAAACGGAATTTTTAAACAAGAGGAGACTGGCCAGACTGTTAGACAGCAGGAGTCCCAGGCAGAAAGGATACCAAATGCAAAGACCATATTCATTCTCTGGAGAGAATGAACTAAAAGGCTCAGCCTCCTCAACAATGGAGGTGAGAATTGGAATGGGTTAATCAGGACGGGCTCTGGACTGTCACCAACAGCCTCCAGGGTGGGCTAACTCATTGTGGGGGGAGACTTCAAGCTCATTGTTAGCTTAGGGGTTCGTTCATTGCCTTTCCACACAGGGAATACTTCTTTCTAGAATGAGTTTAAGTTTTCCCTTCACTGAACCCTTTCCTTCAGTGAGGGTGCTATCTCACTGTATCTCTTATCTTTTGGATCTCAGATGAAATGCTATTCAGAGGGACCTTTTGCATCAGTCAGCTACTGCTGCATAACAAAACATCTCAAATGTCATGGCTTCAAACAGCAGGCATTTGTTTAACCCACACGTCAGCAGGTTACGTGGGTAGTCGTACTGACCTGGACTGATAAAATGATCACTGCATTTGAGGTCAGCCAGCAGATCAGCTGTGTTCTGTCTTATCTAGGCTGACCTTGACTGGGATGGCTTTTCTCTGCTCCGCCAGACTTCCAACCTCCAGCAGAGGGTCCAGGCTTATACTCAAGATGGTAGCAGAGTTCCAAGACAGGAAGCAGAAATGTGCAAGGTCCCTGGAGGCCTCTGATCGGAGCTGGTCCTATATTGCTGATACCACATCCTACTGACCAAAGCAAGTCCCATGACCAAGCCCAGATTGCAGGCGTAGGAAACAGATGCTGCTCTTGAGGGATTGAGATGCAAAGGTGCATTGAGAGGGGAAATGGCTACAGGGAACAGTGAAAGGCTGGGCACGTTTTTGCAATCAATCCCCCCCCACTTCTGTACAGTTTCTAGGGAAACACTCCCAAAGGTTCTCACTTCATCTATGTGGCTTCTCACGGCACACCTCTTCCAGTGTGCTCTTGTGTATTTAGCTGTTAATTTGTTCTTGTCTGAGTCTTCCATGAAAATGTAAACTCCTGAGGGCCTGACACAGAGCCTGACAAACGGTGGGAGCTGGAAAAACACTGTCCTGGTCCCTTTCAACCAACACCCGTGCTTCTCCCCATCCTGGGATGAACAAAGTAATCCAGTTCAATTCCAGCTCAGAGTTGGGGAGAGGGTGCTGTACCAGCCCAGACACTGATGTCTGGAAAGCAGGGATACAGAGCTCAGCCCAGCCTGGACCACATTTCCCATAGCCCCCCACCCGCCAAGAGTATTGACATATCCTCCCCCTACTCCACAACCCCCCTGAGGAGTCTGTGTCTTGCCTCATAATTGCATCTGAATGCAAATAGCTCTGCCAATGTGAATATATTAAAATCCGCATTGTCAGCGATCACAGTGGAAGGAAGGGGGCCGTGGGGACCCAAAACACAAATGACTGTCTGGATGGTCTCTCCATTCCAGGGAGGCTGGGAGCAGGTACCTCCTTCTGTCCCAGGAGGGTTTCCTGCTTAGCTCCCTGAAGAGACACCACTGGGGCTGAGCTCATCCTGGCTGTGAAGTTGAGGCCAATCCCTGCCTCCAAAATGATGGAGGCAGTATCTTTCAAAGGGGGTCACCTGCCGGGTGAGGTTGATTTGCAAGAGGTGGATAAAAGAGGGCAGGACCTTGAACCCCAATGGACCATGAAGTTGAAGCCGTGCTTGTTCACCAACTCAAATAGCTGATTCATTCTTTCATCCATTCGTCATTCCCTGGGCACCCACTCAAATTTATGGTGGTGTTAAGTCCTTCTTAAAAGTATCCGAGGTCCCCTGCAGTGCCTCACACGGGTGAAGCTTCTTTACCATCTGGCTCCTGTTCCCCTTGCCTCAGCAGCGCCCCCGTCTGTCCCCTGACAGCACAGCACTTCATTCAGGCCTTCCCCACTTCTGATGCCACCTCCAAGAAGTCCTCCCTGACTGTCCCCTTGACCACAGCATCTGTATTTCTTCATCGTCCCTGATATCATTATTTAAATTAATTTAATTTTTTTTCTTATCTCTCTCTCCCCTTTAAAAATGTCAGCTCTGTGTCTGTCATTTTCGTAGCTGAGTTCCATACATTCGTCCATGGCCTGCCTGATACCTGACAGTAGGTGTTTGTTGAGTGACTGAGTGAGCGATCAAGATGAGCAGTGGCTGTTACTTGTCATTGCTGCCTAGGACGTGCTGGTTTTCAGAAGACACGGGGAAAGGATGTAATGACCCTGTGTTCTGAATCAGGAGGTTGGAGGATACATGTCCTGGGATGAGATTCAGAGATGATCCCCACTACAGTGGGGGAGGCCACCCGAGTCCATCTGGAGACACCTTGGCAGCCAGGTGGACACAGTCCCTGCTCTCACGGCCAAGTATGGCAGGCAGATGACGACGGATCAGACGAATATATGGTATGAGGTGGTGACACGTGCCGAGCAGGGAAGCTGAGCTGGAGGAGGGGCTGGATAGTGTTGGGGGCACGGGCAGTATCAGGAAGGAGAGAATGCTTTCGGCAGAAGCTCAGCTGGAGAGAGGGCAGCCCTGTGGGGACCCGAGAGACTGCGTCCCAGGCAGAGGGACTAGCCCTGCCAAAGGGCACACAGCTGGCATGTTCAAGAAACGGCAAGAGTCTCGGGTAGAAGAGTGGAGGAACTGGCGTGGGGCCAGGCAGGAGACGCCATGGCAGGCGTGGGGCTTTGAGAAGGGCTCCGTGGTCAAAGACACTGCAGAAGACAAAGCAGGTCCAGGGGATCGGACAGACTCCAGGCTGCGCTCTGCTCTGTGAAGAGGAAAAGCTGAAGGGGCCCAGGGGAGAGGCAGAGAGCTGAGCGAACGGGCCGCTGCAGACGAAAGGGTGATGGCAGGAGCTGGCGGGCTTGGGCGCTTTAAAGGCAGCATTGTCGGGGGTTGCCAAAGGGCCGAGTATGGGCGGAAAGGATTCCAGCGTGACCCGGGGTATGGGGCCTGAGAGCTGGGCATGGCGCGTGGGGGACAAAACAGACCTGGCCAGTGCACACCCAGTTTTCAGTCTGGGCAAACAGGCCAGCCAGCAGGTATGGGCCCCTTAACCCCTTGTGGCCCACATGTCACCAGAACGTCCTCGCCAAGTTGCTGTCCAGCTTCCACGTACAGCCCTGCAGCGGCGGGGAGCTCACCAGCCAGCCAGGGAGCCGGTTTCCTTGTCACAAACGTTCTCCTGCTTAAACTCCATTAAAACAGTTTAATCCATGGCAGAAAACCGAGAAATGAAAAGAGGTAGGGAGGAAGGGCGGCCTAAGCTGGAAGAGGGTGAAGTTCTCCAAACCCTGGAGCTCAGGGCTTCAGCATGAGAATCTGGGAGCAGAGACACAAACCCTGAATTGGTAGCATCCTCCCAGTGACTTGACTTCAGTGATGCCACCACCCCCAAGTGACAGGTTAGGAGACAGCGGCTCAGAGAAGAGGATGGACTCGCCCAAAGCCTGCAGGAAGTGCGTGGAAGAGTCAAGATGCAAACCAGGGTCGGGACCCCACCTGTATAGCTCAGTCTTAGCATCCCGCATGGCTGTGCTCAGAACAGAACAGACCAGGGAAGCTCCTCTGTCCCCACCTCCTGCAACCCACCAGGCACGGTGACGCCCCAAACCCAGCCCGCTGGGGTGAGCCTGGGGCCTCTGCCTTGAGGGCATGAGAGAAAACAATTTGGGGTACACGGTTTCCTTGGAGTTAGTGAGGGCCACCCTGACCTTTTCTGACACCTGACCCAGCTCAGGAAAAATGCCTGGTTTGCCAGTCTCTGCCCCAGTCTGGGGACACTGGCTCATCCGTGCCATACCCAGCATCCAGCATGGCCCTCAGCACGTAGAAGGTGCTCAATTAATGCATGTCTGAATCACAGGGACAGGTCATGTCCTGTCCCCTCCTCCCTGGTAAGGAGAAAAGATCATTAAGCTCCCCACTTTTAAAAAATATTAAAGATAAAAGCCAATCCATCCATCCCGGGGCTTCGGGAGCAGGGGCCGAGAGTCTGGGTGGGTGTGCCAAGTTGCACTGGGACAGGGTGCCCGCGTCAGCCCCACTGTGAGCCACTGATAAGAGGCGCCCGGCCTGCGAATCCAGACGGCTTGTCCATCAGCCTATTAAACACCATTCTTACAAGTTTTTTTTTCCTTCCCCCTTTTCATTAATACGCAGGGTGAATAGAACATTGAATAAAAATCAGCCTTTCCCCACAATTGCAGGATTGAAAGGTAACTGTCAACAGAGGGATTTGGGTGACAAAGGGGCCAGTTTCAGCGCTTAGCAAATGATTTTCGGCTTGTCATTTCAATGGGCTGTGTTTTTCAGAGATTGTGGGGTGAGTTTTTCTTTTCTCTTTTCTTTTTGAATAGCATTTATTACCACGCTTAAAAAAATTTTTTTTGTGTGTGTTCTCTTTGCAGCCGTCCTTCCTTCACAGATGCCGCGTTTCCACCCTTCCTGGGTCTTCTGGATGCGACTTTCTCCCCAAATAAAATAAGATTAAATAAGACACACAACAGATCTGGGAGGCCAAGGAGGGGAGAAGACGTTGTGTGGGGAGTGGATAGTTTGGAGGTGGGGAACAGAGGGCAGGGGTCCAAGTGGAGGCCGGAGGGGACCTCTGGGGATGTTAAGACTGACCTGGGGCTCAGCCTGCCCAGCTCTGGCCTCGGATCTCGCTGGTGGCCGCCTGTCTTTCTCAGGGTGGAGATTAGTAACCCATCCTGGTCCTCTCTTCCACTGGGAATTAGTGTCCAGCAGCCCCCTCACTGTCCAGACCCCAGCATTGTAGTCTGGATGGCTTACGAGGGCCCCAGGTCTGTAAAGATGGTGTGTCACAGGCTGCGGCCCGATGGCCATCCAGCAAAGCTCTGTTGTGACCACCTGTCCCCCGTCGTCAGCTCTCCAGATAGGCAAGAATACAGAGGGACAGGACACAGCACACACAGTTACAACGTGGAAAGAGCACCTCCTGCACTTCCAAGTGAAAGCAAGCATTTTTTTTTCTATTTTTTTTTTTTATTTTGACCTGTAGGGGCTTAGTTCCCTGACCAGGGATTGAATCGAAGCCCCCCTGCATTGGAAGGCAGAGTCTTAACCATTGGACTGCCAGGGAAGTCCCAGCATCCTTTTAAAGAGCTCTTTTAAGAGCGTATGACTCAGAATCAGGATGAAGCCTGAGGGGTCCAGCTGCAGCTGGGCAAGTCTGTTTCAATTCCTGGGCCTCTTTTCTTCTTATCTGTGAAATGGGCCAGGGGGACCCAGTAGTGGCTCCAAACGTTTTTTCAAACCCCAGAGCAGGAGATCATTAGCAGTTAGGAAAATGCGAGTTCAAACCACAGTGAGGTGTCATCACTCCCCTGTCAGAATGGACAAGGCAGTGTCCCTGGGAGGGACAGAGCCAGGGCAGCGTTGCAGGAGAGATGCGGGGCCCAGGATGGGGAGGAGTCCTGTCCCCAGAGGGGCTGAGCTCATGAATGCTTTGAAAGCGTTGCTGTCTGCAGTGGAAAGGTTCTAAGAAGGTATGGACGGGATGGGACCTCTCCGGTGAGGTTGAGCCGATCCCGCGAGTGTGCGAGGTGCTGGTCGCACACCCAACCTCTGGCCAGACTCTGACCAGCTCAGACTCGCCAGCCTGTTTGTCCTGACGCAGCCAGTAGCCTGGACTGCCCAGGGGTCCTGAGGACAGCCATGAATGCGGGCCCGTCCAGCCTCTGAGTAGATTCAGGACTCATCTTTGATGGATCTGGGATCCCCCTCCACTGAGGGCCCAGAGCCTCTTTTTCCTTAATATTTATTTATTTTTTTGGCTGCATCAGGCCTTAGCTGCAGCACGTGGGATCTTCGTCACATCATGCCAAATCTTCCCTTGTGGCTCAGGGAGTCTCTAATTGTGGCACGTGGGCTTAGCTGCTCCCCCAGCATATGGGATCTTAGTTCCCCAACTAGGGATTGAACTCATGCCCCCTGCATTGCAAGGTGAATTCTCAACCACTAGACCACCAGGCAAGTCCCCTTGGAGCCTCTTGAGATGCTGCCAGCTCCCAGAAGTGCCACTGGCACCATCCCCCTACCCTTCCCGTCCATGCTCTGCACCACACAGACTGGCCCTGTGGCTACGTACGCTCTCAGGCCACCTCTGAGACAGGCTGCGTTTTATTAGTACCAGAAAGTCGAGTGCTGTGATTCATGGGCCTCGGGAAGAACTGGCTCTGTGCCCCAGGCGTATTGACAGGTAGACGGGAATTACAGGCTGGTGAAGAGTTTGCCTGTAGGTTTCTTGGGAGGGGGGAATGAACTCCTACCAGCCTCTCCCCACCCCACTTCCCACATACCCTGTCTTCCAGGTGGAAGCTCTGCTGCCCAGCCCTGGTCCCCGTGCTGGGTAAGAGACATTCCCTTGCCTCCTTCCCACTGCTTCCTGTTGGCAAGTTTAGACTAGGGCCCCCAGCATGGTCCAGCTGTAGTGACTGATGGTCAGACTTGGGATACTGTGGGCCTGGGAACATCCCTAGGGTCCCTTCTGTAATGATTAAGGATGATTATTGCCTGGCAGGTACTTGAAAGACACTGGAGGAATAGATGGATGGAAGGATGAATGGATGGATGGATGGATGGGCAGATGGATGGATGGATGGAGGGAGGGAGAGAGGGAGGGATGGAAGGATGGATGAATGAATGGAAGGATGAATGGATGGATGGATAGATGGATGAATGGATGGATGGATAGATGGATGAATGGATGGATGTGTGGGTGGGTGGATGGATGGAGGGAGAGAGGGAGGGATGGATGGAGGGATGGATGAATTGAAAGATGGATGGATGGAGGGATGGATGAATGGAAGGATGGATGGAGGGAGGGAGGGAGGGATGGGCAGATGGACGGGCAGACAGATGGATGGATGGCAGATGGGCAGATGGATGGGTAGATGAATGGATGGATGGGTGGAAGGATGGATGGATGGAGGAAGAGAGGAAGGAAGGGAGGATAGGAAGATGAATAAATGAATGAGGAGATAGGGGGATGAATGGATGGATTCCTTCAGAGTTGAACAAACTCAGATTTAAATTCTTATTCCTCCACATCTTATCTGTGTGATTTGTTCAAGTTGCCTTTTGTCTTTGAGCCTCACATTCCTTAACTGTAGACTGGAGGTGGTGATGTTTAGCTTGCTGTAAGTTCTAACAAAAATTGTGCAAAGAAAGGGACTGGTCAGATTTTCATCACATCATTCTCAAAGTTTCCTGGCAGTGGCTCATCTGACACATAGTAGGTCTTCAGGAAGCCTTGGAGTTGGGGCTCACTTTTCGGCCTAAGGTCACCTGGCTTTCTTTGGGGCTCTGAAAGCCCTTTCCTCAGTGGAATCAAGGGGAATCTCTGATGCCGACTCCCACTGAGGAGGGAGGGGAGCTGGGCTGGGACACATCCTCTGCTCACCTGAGGGCAAGGTAGGCACCTGCCCCAAGCTTGTCCTTCTCAGGAATCCACCGATTTGGAAGGTCTCAGCCCAGCCTCACGGGGGGACCCAGAGAAGCAAGAGAAGCAGGAGCCCCATTTCTCCAGCCTCCAGCCTCCTGCCCAGGAATTGGAGAAGGGGGGAAATCAGAACAGAAACAGGTCCATGCGCTGATGTCTAGAATATCAGACAGAAGCTCCCAGCTGCCACTCCCATGGCAAAGGGGATATTTGGAAATCTGACGAATTTTCCAAGTGATCTTCAAACCCACCCTGCTTGGGTAAGATTCAGGAAGTTTCCCAGTGCTGGATATATCACCTGGAGAGGGTCCCTGCTTGGCTAAAGACCCCTCCAGGGGTCTGGTGAGTGAGCCTGGTGGATGAGAAGAAAAGCGCGCAGTCATTGTTCTCAGCTCTTCACCTGCTCTTAGCTCTCCCGGGGCTCTGCTGGGGAGATCCGCGACGTTCCAGACCGAAGCTACTACCCTCCAGACTCTCCAAAGCTTGCTCTGTGAATGGTCCCAGCTCCTCCTATCTAACACTTTCTTCTAGAATAAAGCAGCAGGGAATCCTCCTCGCAGACACACCCTCTAAAAGGGGCCCCGGGAAAGGGCTCTCAGAATAATTGAATAATCCCGACAAGTGTGAACAGCAGTGAAGGAGGCATGTGGAGGGGGAGTCCAAGGTGAAATTTATTTCTGTCAACTGGTGGTCTATTTCCCTGACACTATTTCCTTGTATACAGATAAGGAGTTATCTTAAATGACCATGTCTTTTTCAATTTGTACTTAACAGTCAATCCCATTTTCCTTATATGATGCTATCGCAGCGGGATGAAAAATGCATTCAGTAATCCCTAAGGATCTTCATATATCAATATCAAATGGTCTGAAATTGACCTGTTATAAAACCCAGTCCTTCAAGCTAGCAAGAGACTAAATCAAAAATAAGCAAATTTTAGCACTCACAGTGTTTTTTGTAAGCTGACTGCTCCGGCACGGACTTTAGAACTTTAATGGGAACAAATTTTCAACATCCATTAAAAAAAAAAAAAAACTACTCCAAAGAAGTATCTGGATTACTGATACAACTTCCTGACGAATGGGCTTTCTCAGACAGATCGGCCCTGTCAGGAATACTAAGGAACAGAGGACAGTTAACAAGATCTATCCAACAAAAGTTCTTAGGAACCTGAGGTCTGTGCCCCAACAATGTCTTGCACTACAACAGGGGAGACACTTGGGCTCAGGAAAAAAGGCCCAGACACATACCTCATGAGACTGTCTTTCACGTGTCTTTGGCAGTAAATATGCAATAGGGATTCTTGCAAAGTTTCCCCTGATGCCAAAATAAGAGTTATTGTTCACAGCTCTTCACCAGCTCTTTGCGGCCATCAGGAGCTCTACTTGGGAAAGCAAGTTTCTTCCTGGCTTCTAAAGTCCCCCAGCTTCTCCCTATCCGTAGTTAAAATGGGAGAAATATCTAAATTCTATCTTATGGAAAACTCCAATACTTTGGCCACCTGATGTGAAGAGCTGACTCATTGGGAAAGACCCTGATGCTGGGAAAGATTGAGGACAGGAGGAGAAGGGGGTGACAGAAGATGAGATGGTTGGATGGCATCACCGACTCCATGGATATGAGTGTGAGCAAACTCTGGGAGATAGTG
>SJYX01012707.1:467682-528058 GCA_006410675.1 Oreotragus oreotragus | reverse complement strand
GACATGACTGATTGACTGAACTGAACTGAAAGAGGCAGACATGACTGAGGAAGTGAACAACAAATGGAGTACTCAGAATAACCCTCTGATGTTAGAGATGAAAAAAGCGAGGCTCAGGGCAAGAAGAGGGCTTGTTCAGGGCCATGTACCAAGCGGCAGAGCTGAGGTTTAACCCCAGGCCTTCTAACTTAGAGATTATGCTCTTAACTATTGTACATTTTATCCCAGTAGGTATTTAAATCATATTTTCCAGTGAGAGATGGGGACGGGGGAGGAAAGGAAAGGGTGATGATACAGATGGTGCTACAAATGGTCTGGGCTCCTTGGAGTCAATGAGAGGAAGCTGAGGTCCCTGGGCTTGGGGCAATCAGTGTAGGCTTCCTGGGAGAGGAGGGTTAACCAGTGTGCAGAAGGGGGAAGATGGTGGAATGGGTTCTGCCTGATGGCCGTATGTGATGCCCTTGCTACTAATTAGGCAGCACGCGGGATCTGTAGGGAACCAGGATGAGAAGACATCAGTTCTGCCTTCAAGGTCTGGCCTAAGGTTACCACAGGGAGAGGGAGAATAGCAATCTCCGTCATGTATGGATGTGAGAGTTAGACTGTAAAGAAGGCTGAGCGCCGAAGAATTGCTGCTTTTGAACTGTGGTGTTGGAGAAGACTCTTGAGAGTCCCTTGGACTGCAAGGAGATCCAACCAGTCCATTCTAAAGGAGATCAGTCCTGGGTGTTCTTTGGAAGGACTGATGCTAAAGCTGAAACTCCAGTACTTTGGCCACCTCATGCGAAGAGTTGACTCATTGGAATGGATGACTCATTGGATGCCATCACCAACTCGATGGACATGAGTTTGAGTGAACTCCGGGAGTTGGTGATGGACAGGGAGGCCTGGCGTGCTGCAATTCATGGAGTCACAAAGAGTCAGACACGACTGAGCGACTGAACTGAACTGAACTTGTTTTCTGTTTTAAAAGTACTGTTTTTCTTGTTTGTTTTTTTTGTTGTTGTTGTTGTTGTGGACCATTTTTAAAGTCTTTATTAAATTTGTTGCAACATTGCTTCTGTTTTACATTTTGGTTTGTGGCCACGAGCCAAGTGGGATCTTGACTCCCCAGACCAGGGACTGAACTCACACCCTCTGCTCTGGAAGGTGAGACCACCGGGAATGTCACCCAGAACCCCGTCTGTAGTCCCATAGAAGACCCTCTACTTCCCTCGGCTGACCAGCTTGGGGCTCCTGGCATGCGTAGCTGGGACTACCGGCTGGGAAGCTTACCCTTCAGCAAGGACAGGTCTCCAAGAAGAGGCAGACCTGGGAGTCTCTGGTGACAAGCAGATATTCTTGTGTGGGCTGGATCAGTGTGGGTGGAGGGAGCCTCCCCGAAGAGAAGGTGGAGGTAAGGAAGATAACTTTCTCTGTAGAAGAAATGAGCAGGAAAATCCAACGGGCCTGGTCCAAGTTCCAGTGTGATCAAGCCGGTGACCTTGGGCAACAGCCCTCACCTCTCAGATGTTCTCATGTTGGTGTTAGAAAACAAGGCGATCAAACCAACCCTGGGTAGTTACAAGCAGAAAAGCCATGTCAAGAACCCCTGGTATGTTATGGATGCTCACAAAACACTGGCTCTTTTTCCATCCTGGGTGGGAAGTCAGCTCTGTGAGGTCAGGGTTGGCATCTGCATCGTCCACCACTGGGTCCTCAGTGCTAGATGCAATCAGTGCTCAGAGAATATTTGTCTAATAGATGGACAGACAGATGGATATACAGAGTACCAAGCTCTGTGAAAACTAAGTGTTTCTGCAACCCTGTCCCCTCCCAAGGGAAACATTCTGCTCCTTCAGATCAAGAGCCAGGAGTGGGACTTCCCCAACAGTCCAGTGGTTAAAATTTCACCTTCTAGTGCAAGGGATGTGGGTTCAATTCCTGGTCAGGGAGCTGAGATCCCACATGACTCATAGCCAAAAAAACTGAAACATAAAACAGAAACAATATTGTAACAAATTCAATAAAGACCTTTTTAAATGATCCACATCGAAAAAAAATCTAAAAAAAAAAAAAAACAGGAATCACCACTCCCCTGACCCAGATCCTCTCCCAGATCCTTCTGGCTCTTCCACAAAGGGGGCAGGACACCATAAATCCCCACCTGGCCCCCCAAAGTGTATGAGTGTATGTATGGGTGTATCCTGCCAATACTAAATCTGAGAAATGAAAAGAACAGCCAGATAGCAAATCTAAACACAACCCCAGCCAATGCTGGAGTGTTTGATGAGCCAAACTCCTGTCAAGGTGGGCTGGCAGGTGCAGTGGGGGCATCCCCCAAACCTTCATTTAGTAGCTGTCCTCTGAGTGTGGATGTAAGGAGTGCAGCCAATCTGATAGCAGCAATGGGCACCAAGCACTTGGTGGGCAGTTTGGTGCATCCACTTACCCAGGTACCACAGTAACCCAGCTTGGCAAAGGCTGCTCTTCCTTACAGCCCATTAGGGGAAACTGAGGCACAGGAGGTTAAGGAGGCTTCTGAGGAGACATAGATGTAAGATGTGGTTGAGCCCACATGGAGTGTGCCATCCCACAACATGGGCATTGGTTACAGTGCCACAAATGTTGGTGCGTTGCGGTATACTCACACATCCATCATGGATGCTTTGGAGGAAATGCATGTGAAGTTGCCCGAGCAAAAGCAAGGAAGGCTTCCTGGAGGAGGTGGCATCTAAGGTCTAAGTCATATTCAATAGTAAACAGACACATTTCCTGGAAGTTTCCCAGGAAATGGGCAAAATGGTATTACTTTCCCTGCCAAAAGATATTTGAGAGACTTCTCTGGTGGTCCAGTGGCTAAGACTTCACGTTCCCAGTACAGGGGACCCCGGTTCAATCCCTGGTCAGGGAACTAGATCCCACATGCTGAGACTAAAGAGTCCATGTGCTGCAACAAAGACCCAGTGCAGCCAGGGCCTTAAGTAATGTAAGTAATTAGTTTTAAAAAGATATTAAGCCAAGGAATGGTCTCCTTTGAGCCCTTTAACTTCTAACCCAAACACCTTCCAAAACCTTCCCATCAGACTCAGAATACAACTTAAACGCTGCTGTAGCCCATGTGTGGTCAGGCCCCTGACCAGCCCACGCCCTCGGCCCTTCACCCACTCGATTCCAGCCACACTGGGCTTCTGCCCAGGCCTTGACTACTCTCCACTCTCGCCAGCCCCAGGGCCTTTGCACGCTCTGTTCTCCATGCCAGAAGTAACTTCCTTCCACTTTTCACGCAGCCTTCTCTCATCTTTGGATCTCAGACTGGGGGTCCTGTCCTTGGAGAAGTCTTCCCTGACCGGCCCTCTAGTACACAGTTGCTGTCCCCTCATGCACCATCTAAGCCCCTTCTTTTTTCCCTTCTAGGACACTTTTAACTTCCAGATATTTTACCCACTTGTCTCTTGACTCATTTGATTCATCTCCCCCACTGGACTGTGGAGTCCAAGGGGGCAGGGATTACATCCTGGTCCGGGATTAAGATCTCACATGCTGTGGAGCATGGCAAAAAGAACAACAAGAAAAAAGACATCAGATGAATGAATGAATGAGGGAACAGACAGCTTCCAACTTTGAAACACTGGTGTCAAGCAGAGGAATCAAACATCAGACATCCCTTATGTGGCTCTTGAAGACTGAGGCAGGAAAAAAAATGAGGAGGTAGACACAGATGGTTACAAGGGGGACCTAGCCTATGAGAGCATCAGAGACTGTTCCCGGAAACCCTGCCTGCGTGCTTAGTCACTCAGTTGCATCCAGCTCTTTGTGACCCCTTGGACGGTAGCCCGCCACAGTCCTCTGTCCGTGGGATTCTCCAGGCAAGAATACTGGGATTCGTGCCCATTTCCTCCTTCAGGAGATCTTCCCAACCCAGGGATCAAACCTGCATCTCTTGCATCTCCTGAAGTGGAAGGTAGATTCTTTACCGCTGAGCCACCTGTTTGGAGACCTTGCCCAGCTAGGCTCAGATGCACAACCAGGAGTGTGCTGGGTCAAGGCAGTAGTGGGCACAGAGTCTTTGCTCCACACCACTCTGTTTTTCAGAGTGGCCCCAGAAACACCCACGTCAATATCTCTGGGAAGTGAAATCCTGTATTAAAAATACAGATACCCTGGCCACCCTCCCCATCCTGCTGAATCAGAGCCTCCAGGGTTGGCGCCTGGGCATCTGTATTCCTACCAGCTATTGTAGGAGATCCTAAGTACATCAGAGTTTGGGAAATGCTGCAAAGGTCCATATAGTCAAAGCTGTGGTTTTTCCAGTAGTCATGTACGGATGTGAGAGTTGGACCATAAAGAAAGCTGAGCACCGAAGAATTGATGCTTTTGAACTGTGGTGTTGGAGAAGACTCTTGACAGTCCCTTGGAGAGCAAGGAGATCAAACCAGTCAACCCTAAAGGCAATCAACCCTGAATATTCATTGGAAGGAATGATGCCGAAGCTGGAGCTCCAATACTTTGGCCACCTGTCGTGAAGAGCTGACTCATTGGAAAAAACCCTGATGCTGGGAAAGACTGAAGGCAGGAGGAAAAGCGGGCAGCAGAAGATGAGATGGTTGGATGGCATCACTGACTCGATGGACGTGAGTTTGAGCAAACTCTGGGAGACAGTGATGGACAGGGAAGCCTGGTGTGCGGCAGCCCATGGGGTCTCAAAGAGTCGGACGTGTCTGAGCCACTGAACAAAGTTTCACAAAGCCAGCCCAACATTCAGAGCCAAACTGAGCCACGAAGCGAGTCTCTTACAACCAGCCTGATGCTCTGTCATCCCTGTTCCCAGGTCTCTCTACTCTTGAGCATCAGTGCACCTCAGGTCAGCCCTTCCTCCCTCAGGTCAGTAACTGCCCTCTTCCCAAGAAGACCCTGACAACCCCACCATGTTTGGTTCAAACTGACTTGGGTCTCCACGTGGAGCTCCAGGAACTTGCTAGCTCGGGGAGAAAGATCTGCAGACAAGATGCAAACATCACTCATCCTGTTTGGTGGTAGGAGAGCTTTTATTTTTTAAGGAAGAGGGGGAAAAAGCATCTCTGATGATTGACTGCATTTTTGCATCTTCCAGCCATTTGTTGCCATGTGATATAGACATTTGCCTGTCAACAAAAACGCCGTCAGTTTTACAAACACACTGATTCCTCTGGCTTCGTCAGGAGGGAGTGGTTTGACTGGCTTCATTTGTTGAGTGTCTATGTGCTGCTCTGCCCCGACCAGCTGCAAGAGAGATTGAGGCCACCTCAAGCTTTCTCTTCCTGACAGATCTCCACCCCTTCAGGCCAGCAGAATCTGACCAACAGGCCTAGTGGGTCCGTGAGAAATGGGTGGGATTTAGGACACTAGGCCTGAAATCATACCGTAATATCTGGAATACTTAGACGAGTCACTTTGCTTCTGTAAGCCTCAATTCCCTCCTCTGTAAAATGGAAATCAGCCTCCAACATTCATTGTGAAGATGAAGCTAGATCATCTGTGTAAAGGACATAGTGTGTGTGGGAGCCAGCCTCCAGGAAGGCTCCCGGTAATCCTTGGTTTCTGCTAGCCGTGCCTCAGTGTAGCTCCCTCCCACATGGAATCAGAGTCAGCCCACATGATCAAGACAGTATGGTGGGTACAATACTGTGTGACTCCTGAGACTAGCTCACAAACGCCGTCGTAGCTTTTGGACCACCCCTTCCGGGGGAAGCCAAGCACCATGTTGTCAGGATGCTCGAGCGTCCCTGAGGATAGGCCCGTGTGGAGACCAGAGGTACTGAAACCCCTGACAGCCAGCCAACCATGAATGAGCCACCTTGGAATTGGACTTCCCTGTTCCAGTCAATACTTCAGAGATGACAGCCCCAAACATCTGACTGCAACCAGCAAGAGCAATCCTGAGCCAAATACGCCTCAACCCAGCAGCTCCCACGTTCCTGATCCACAGAAACCATGAAAGATACTAAATAATTATTATGGTTTTCACACACACACATACACATGGTTTTAAGCTACTAAATCTCGGGGTGACTACACAGCATTAGGTAACTGATACACAGAGTTACTGGATATACTAGATTTGGCGTATACCTCTGCCTCAAGATATTTGTTGCCAATACTTACTGCTTTCTGTGCTGCAGACACACTGCTTGCTCATTTACATACATTTACATATCTCACGCCATCCTCACCCGATGCCTGTAAGGTAGAGTCCAGCACGAGGCTTGTTTTAGAGACGAGACTCGGAGACATGGAATTGCTTGCCCGAGATCCATCACACAGCCCGGAAATGGCAGAGCCAGGATTTGAACCCAGGCCTGTCTGCCTCTGAAACCAAATTCTTCGCCAAATTTTTCGTGATCATATCACATTCCAGAATGCAATGTGAATTGTCAATATTATCACAATTTTTGACTGTTGACTGGGGTGTTTTTGTTTTCCCCAGGGAGAGGACTAAGAGAAAAAAGAACAGATTATCTCCGAGCCTCCCTCACTTCCCTGGTCCTCCATGGCAAATGGGACACACCTCAGACTCCCCTGTCCTAGGGGCTTAAAGTCAGGTGGCTTCAGGACACGGTTTGGAGGAGACATAGATTCCCAGTAGGAACAGCCCCATCCGCTGCCGGCACAGCCTGCCTGCCAGGGCTGCAGGGGTTAAAGAGAACCGCTCGGCTGCAAGAAAATCTCTCCAACGGTGTTAGAGCAGGGGAAAAAGGCAAAATGATTGTAAATTCCGCCAGGGGAATTCTGCCATGAATCCGGCTCACCTTTCGCGGACTCCCCCCGCCGCCCCCCGCCCCGCCTGAGAGGATAACTGACCTTTGGAGGGAAATAATGAAAA
The DNA here is from genome assembly GCA_006410675.1 of Oreotragus oreotragus. NCBI lineage: Eukaryota > Metazoa > Chordata > Mammalia > Artiodactyla > Bovidae > Oreotragus > Oreotragus oreotragus. The sequence continues at coordinate 521,217 of SJYX01012707.1, read as the reverse complement.
GAAGAAATTCCTTGGAGAAAATAATGTGTCCGGGCCCCAGTAATGAGATCGGCTCCTTTTATGTTGCCATGGCGACGGCAGTCATTTTATAATACAAAATACATGAATGGGTGCGGGCAAGGGCAGCCTCGTCAACCAAAGGGGTGGCGGCGCGGGCCACTGGGCGGTAGGGAGGGGGTTAGCCTCTTGCAGGCCGTGGTCTGGGGGTCGGGCAATGGCTAGGGTCAGGGGCCACCGTGCCTCCTTTCCCCAGAGAAGCAGGCCTGGCTTGGGCTGGCGGGGGGCGGGGGGTTCTTCTTAGGCTGAGGTCTGGGGATGCAGAGAAGTGTTGGGGGAGCCTGGGGGTGGCATCATCTTCATGGACTGCGGGGATCGGACATGGGACCCGAGGCTCTGGCATATTCATAATATTAACACAAGCCCCCTTTTCTCTGCGTGTGTTTCTCTAGGACAGGATTTCTCTGTCCCTGCCTAGGAGAGAGGGAACAGTGGCTCCATTGTACAGATCAGGAAACTGAGGCTCGGCCAGGGGAAGCAACTTGTTCAAAGCGACACAGTAGGGATTCCAGCTCAGTTACCTCCAGGGTCGCTGATTGGGGTTACGATCGTGGACTCTGAGTGGGGCATAAGGGAACTTTCCAGGGTGCTGGGGACGTGCTCTGTGTTGTCACAGGCAATGTCTGGATGTAAAAATGCGTCGAGTTCTCACTTTGTGCATACTTTGTGCATTTGATAGTTCGTAAATTAAACCTTAATTTTTAAAACGTGTTTGTTGGAGGAGGGGTGGTGGATGGATGCCTAATGCAACACGAAGATGAAGTGTGGGGTCTCGGCTGTCAGCTAGACCAAAACTCAGACCCCAGCTCTGCCCTGCCCAGCTTCCTCCTCCAGGTCCCCCGTCCTCACCTGTAAAGCGATCCAATAACGTGCCCACATCCTAGGGTGTCAGAGAATGTTACGCCGGGATGGACTTAGCACACGACACTGGACTCAGGAAAAGCCATAAAGTGCAGCTGAGAGTCTTCACTCTCTCCTGCTGTTGTTCTCTGGCTTATGATGACCATCACAGGCAGAGCAGGTGGGGTCAGGAGACTTCCAGAGAAAGAACAGGAAGAGAGGAGAGAAAGGGAAGAGGAGGAAGGAGCGGGGTCGGGGGGGGAGCAAAAGGACAAGGAGAAAATTAGGGAAGAGGAGAGGCAATGGGGCCCAAGATGCGGAGCTGGGTGTCCAGAAGAACTGTTCACCCTTGTGCTGTGTGGTCTTGGGAAAGCACTGTCCCTCTCTGAGCTGTGGCTTCCTCGTCTATAAAAGGATTACCAGGGAGGCCCAGGGTGCACATAGTAGGTGTGCAGGCTGCTGAAGGAGGAGAGAAGGAGAAGGGCCAGGGTGGGGGGCACCTTTCCTCAGAGCATACGTTTAACAACCACCACCTCCCTGGGTTTGTATCCCTCGGTCGGGAAGATCCCCTGGAGAAGAGAATGGCAACTCACTCCAGTATCCTTGCCTGGGAAATCCCACCGAGAGAGAAGCCTGGCGTGCTACAGTCCGTGGCACTCTTTCCAGGGGTCAAAGAGAGCTGGACATGGCTGAGCAACCACAACACACGGACACACACACACCCCAGCCCTGGCTGCATTTGCCACCATCTTTCCTTTCCTCACCCTTGAAAGCCGGCTCTGAGCTCTGTCACCAGCCATGGGAACCAGAGGCCAATTCCAGAGAGGACCCTGTGTGGAAAACACAGTGACCATCCTTAAAATAATAGCTTGATCAGGTTTTTACAGATCTGGGCCTGAGTGGGTGATACAGAGACCAACCTCAGGGATCCCTGTCGAGAAGAGGTATTAGGACAGACCAGCGGGTGTCTGCAGAGGACCCTGCGTCAGTTCTGGAGGGAAGGCCTGGAGGGCCATGTCACTCAGCATCCAGCAGGCTGGCCTGCAGGCAGAGCTGAGGCAAGGGGCAGCCTGTCCCCAGCTCTTACTTGGCCACTTGCCCTTGAAAGAAGCTGGAATACCTTGGTGCATCCCTTGTCTCTCTGAAAAATGGGCTTAACATCCAAGAGCCAAGAGCTTCCAGCACCATCTTCCCTGAGCATCGCACATCTGTTATTTCTATGAAGTGTCACAAAAGGTGATCATTCCCATTTTACAGATGAGAAAACCGAGGCTTAGAGAGATCAAGCAATGTGCCCAATGTCACTCAGCTGGTGAGAGGCTTGACAGGCATTTGAGCTCACGGGGGAGCCTGGTGGGCTGCCGTCTATGGGGTCACACAGAGTCGGACACGACTGAAGTGACTTAGCAGCAGCAGCAGCTAGCTCACTCAGGAGCCCACAGCCCTGAGACTGTGATGCTCTGCCGCCCAGGTGCCTTCTTCTGAGGAGAGGGCCAGCCTTGTGCAGGATGCACGACCTGTCTGTACACAGCTCACTGGCCCTGTTGACTTGCCACTGAAATCCCCAAACTGGACAGGAGAACCGAGGATGAAATGTTCTATCTAGGATGTTAGTATTGGGGCCAATTGAACTTTTCTTGGAGAAATTCCATCTTGCTGGTCAGTAATCCCTGAGAAAAATATCTTGGGGCAGAAAGGAAATTTCAGAATGAGCCTGCTAGAGAGAAGACAGAACAATCTTTCCATTGCTGTGTTCTATTACGTGTTGCCGCTGCAGGAGCTGGTTACGCTAAATATAAAAAGTTATCTGGCCAAGATGTGTAGGACCTAGTTTCTGAGCCCTGTTTTGCCATTTGCCTGGCAGTGTGATCACGGTCCTCACTTTCCCCATCTGCAAATTGGGAACTGGCAGATCGTTAGGAAACCTTTCCATTTCTAAGTGTCAACAGTCCCCAGGACACCCTCATGTGGCTAAGCTGGCCATGCTGAGCCCATTGCACAGATGTGGAAACTGAGGCTTAGAGACAGCAGAGTGTCAGCCCCGAGCCCCACAGTGGTTTTGAGCTGGACTCAGCCTTAGGGCTCCTACTTGGGGAACAAAGCTGAGTCCCCTGGTCTTCAGTCCCTGCCCGATGAGACCTGGGGAACTTGCAGGGCAGTGGATCCCTTGTGGGTGTCTGGGGCCCCTAACCCAGGGCTGTATGCAGTGTCACGGGGACATCTGGGGGTCATCTGGCATCCTCCTTGGCCTCTGGGTCTCTGAGACATCCTGGGGCGTCATGCACATCTGGCCGGCTGGCGGGAGCCGCAGCAAACATCTGGGGGAGAGGAGGAGGAAGGGGCGGAAGGAAGCTGATGCTCCCAGGGTCTGAGGGATGGAGTTCTGGCCCTGCTCCAGCGAGCCAGGTGAGCACTTTGGTTTCAAGTCTCGGAATGTGTGTATGAGTGAGTGCAAGTATGAACATGTGTGTGCACGTGTGTGTGTGTGCACACGTCTGCCTATGTGCATATATTGTGTCCATGTGATTGCATGTGTGTGGACGCATGTATGCCCAGGTGACTTAGTGGTAAGACTGAGCTCAGAAACCAGCTCCACCACTTGCTGGCTGTGTGACCTCAGGCCAGTCGCTTCACCTCTCTGAGCCTCTACATCCGAGATGACGGGAGGCTGACTTAAACAATTACCTCCTCCAGCTGGTGAGGTTTGCTGAGTTAATGCACAGAGACCGATTAACACCAACCCACGGCAAGAGCTGCACGACTGGCCACAGTCAGTCCTCTTTTCTTTCCTGCCCGCTGTGTGTCTGGGGGCTTCGACGTTCCCCACGGCAGAGCCGGCCCATTTGCTGGTGGGTCTGTCCGCCGCTCCCCCGTAAATTCAAGAACTGCCTGCTACAGGAATGCCGTATTTCTATCATCTCCCAGACAGCGTCAGCCTTTTCAGAGCTGTTTCCCTTTGGCCTACAGCCAGGTTTAAGAGTTTTACGAAAATTCCCAAGACCTTTTGCCGTCTGGACTTGAGAAAACGGGGCTGCTGGGACCAGAGAGAAAACTCGAGGCTACTGAAGGCAGGAAGCAAGCCGGATTCCTGGTCCCGAGGAGGTATGGCCAGGCTGGCGGGAGGCTCTGAAAGGCCAGGACATTCTTCTCCGAGTTAAAAACATGCAGCTTGTCATCTGCGGCATAGCCGCTGTGAACTAAATCCATTCCAGAAAGCAGCAAGGTACAGCAGCGTCTACACTTTAGCCTGGGAAGCAAAGGAAGGGGGGTTGTCTCCCAAAACTTCAGGCCCCCAGCTGGCCCGTGTCCACCCTGATAGCAACACTCCTGGCAGCAGCATTCTTTCCACCAGATCCTCGTATCCTCAGCTACTCTCTCTGCCACACGACACCCAGTTCCGGGGTTCAAATCCCAGCTCCACTCCTTGCTTGCTAGGTGCCTCTGGAGAGCTGCTCTACCTCTCTGAGCCCCAGTTCCCTTCACTTTAAAATGGGACCAATAGATAATCAACAAGGACCTAATTCTGCTGCTCTGTAATAACCTAAATGGAAAAAGATTTTGAAAAAGAAGAGGTGCATGTATGTGTATAACTGAAGGCACACACTTTGCTGTGTGCCTGAAGCAACCGTGTAAATTCACTATACTCTAATAGAGAATAAAAGCTTAAAAAAAATTTTTAAGTGAAAATACATAATTAAAAATATGAAAATAAAAAAGAAATTTTAAATGGGACCAAGAAGGCATGCCTCCAAGGATGAACAGAGATGGTGTCTGTGACTCTGCCTGCTCTCATTTCGGAGTCAGGCAGGACCCACCCTGGTGGGGGAGCGCTGCCTTTCCCAATGCATACATGGTAGGGGATGCCCCAGACCTGGGAGGCAGGAGGCCTGAGCTCTACTGGCTCTGTGGCTTTCTTTGGGTAAACTCCTGACCCTCTCTGTGCCTCCATGAAATAAGATGGTTGAACAGGATCAGCAAGTCCCCAAATGAGTTTTAAACATCGAAGTGGCCAAGAGACGGTGGTATACATCTTAAAAATATCACCCCTTAAGTCCTGGAAAGTCATGGATCTTGTTGTTAAGGCTGAGGCTAACATCCTTTTTAAGTGACTTAATGTAACATTGATTTGAAACATGACATTGGATAAATACTAGAGCAAGACACTGGGATGGTACAGGAAGGTTTGAGGTTTGGGGACACACTGCCCGAGTAGTGGGCAAAGGAGACTGGTTCAAATCCTGGCTTCTTCCTTTCCCAGCTTCAAAATCAGGAGCCAGCCACCACGTCTCTGAGCTTCGGTCTGCCCCACTAGGGTAGACCCCAGTAGGCACCAGGCGTGGGTGTGCCCCTGTGTGTATTGGGTATGTTTTCAACAGCTTACACGCTTGTGTGCTGCGGTGGGTACCATGTATGTGTGGGGGGACAGGGGGTCTTCCCTGGTGGCTCAGCAGTAAAGAATTTGCCTGCAATGCAGGAGACCTAGGTTTGATCCCTGGGTTGGGAAGGTCCCCTGGAGGAGGGCACAGCAACCCGCTCCCAGTATTCTTGCCTGGAAATTTCCATGGACAGAAAAGCCTAGCAGGCTACCATCCACAGGGTGGCAAAGAATCGGACATGATTAAACCAACTGAGTGTGAGTGTGAGTGTGTGTCTAGGGCCGGCTGTGTGCTCACCTGCTGGCGTCCGTGTCCACTGTCTCCATCGTGACCTGTGAGATGTCCCAGGTGTGAGAGAGTGAGTGTGTATCAGGGGAAGATGCTCCAGAACTAAATCCACTGGCTGGAGTCCGAAAAGTACCTCCCTGCCAGCCCCTCAACCACCCCCTGCCCTGCTCAGGCTTCCTGGTTCCATCACTCTGTGTAGAACCCCCAGGTGCAGGAGAGGAAGGCACCCCCGTTGCTGGGCCCCCAGTATCCTGGTGCAGAGACTCCTTTCACCTTCCCTGCTCCCTCCCAGAGGTGGATCCCATGAGGCACCCTCAACTTACAGAGGTGAACCCAGGGCCCCACAGGGTGGGAGTCAGGATACAAAACTAGGCCCCTGGGCCTGGCGAGATGATGGTAAACCCTGCCTGCTCAGTCTCTTGCCTCCCCAGCCCTGACCCCTGCCTTCACCTCCGTGGGAGAGTTTTCGAGATTCCCCACCCGTGTCCCACTTATCCCACCTAAGATTTCATCTTCTTTGAGATCACTGATCCGGGGCTTCCCTGGCAGTCCAGTGGTTAAGATTCGGTGCTTCCAATGTAGAGAGCGCAGGTTCAACTCCAGTTCTGGGAACTAAGATCCCACGTGCCAAGCAGCGTGGCCAAAATAAATAATAAAGTCACTGATCTGATGGGAAACCGGGGCCCAGAGAAGGAATGTGACCTATCTAAAGCAAAATGGTGAATCTCTAGTGAATGAAGGAGGTTTTCAGCTCTCATAAATTTGTCTCACCAAAGGTGGGGAAAGGAATGCAGGCTACTGCAGGGTACAGGAGGAAGAGGGGCTTTGGAAGGACAAGGCCTTGGGGACGCCTGCCCCACTTTAGACACAGGGTCAGGTGACGGGCGGGAGAGGAATTACCAGTATTGTGGGAGATCTCAGGGAATAAGCATGCCTGTCGGTCACTACGGACACCCAGCCTTCTGCCAGGAATCAGAAAGACAGTCTCTAGGTTGGGAGTGTCAGGGTAGGCGTGCTGGGCTCTGTTCCCTCATCAGAGGGGACTTCCTCATCACCCAGGCCCGTCCAGGTTCCCTCAGAGAGGAAAACTTCATCACATTCAGGTAGACGCAGAGGGAGTCCAGACTCTGTGAAGAGAAGCGTCTGCTAGGAGAGGATTAAGGCACGGCCGATGGGGCAGGATTTGAACCCAAGCAGCCAGCCGCAGAGCCTGGGTTTTTACTCCACCATCCACAGCCGGAGGAGGGCAGGGGGCTTCCCTGATGGCTCAATGGTAAAGAGGCCACCTGCAAAGCAGGAGGCCACCTGCAATGCAGGAGATGTGGGTTCTATTCCTGGTTTGGGAAGATCCCCTGGAGAAGAAAATAGCAACCCATTCCAGGATTCTTGCTTGGAGAATCCCAGGGACAGAGGAGCCTGGAGGGCTACAGTCCACGGGGCTGCAGAGAGTCAGACACGACTTAGCGACTAAACAACAACACAGCAGGGAGGAAGGTCCCCCGGCCAGTGCCAGAGGGAAAACCCCGGAGCTCTGGCGGGCCCAGGGTTCTTGCAGACGCCACATCGATGGGTTTCCACCCAAGGGACCCGCCCAGACAGGAGACAGAAGCAGCTGCTGGGTCCAAAGAGCGTGGAAAGGGCCAAAAGTCAGTGGGCTCGGAGTGGGGCCCAGATCCAGCGTTGCCCCGGCAACCCCAGACAACAGCCTCACACACAGGACTGCCCGGGAGGAGCCAGGCAGGGCGGGGGGCCTTCCGAGGCCGAGGATGCAGGGCGCCTGGCAGAACCTGACAGGTTTGAGGAGCCAGAAGCCAGCGTGACACTGGGAGCAAGGAAGCCTGAACACAAATGGGCCCAGAGCCATCAGGCTCAATTCCGTGGGAGATGATCCTGGCCAGGGTCCAGGCAGCAGTGCCAGACACCCAGGGTTGGGAGGGGTGTTAGAAGTCCCTCAGTCAAACCCTCTCACTGGTGCCAGGAGCCATGTCAATGATTTGTCTAGAATCTGGTTGCATGCCTCCAGTGACACGGAGCTCATTCCCCATTTCAGGTACAGACAAACCTGTGGAATATGGAACTTCATCAGCTCCCACTCATTCATCCATCCCTTGGACCACACTGAACAAAGGCTTGAAAATGCTCGGATCCCATTTTGAATGGAGCTGAGGTGACATACAGGAGGTGACGTACAAAATCCATGACTGAACAAGATAAACCAGGCTCTACCCTCAATGGGTTTACAAGCTGGCAGGTATTCATCAAATAATGACTGGGTCAGTGCTTCTTGCCTCTAGCCCATTCCTCACTCTGAATCCAGAAAAAGCCTGAGAAGACCAGATCCTTGCCCTCCCATTCATCCCACCCCTTCATCCCACCCAACTAGACTGGGGGGAAAAAAATACCCTGTCAATCATCACTGCCCAAAATGTAAAGGGTTAGAGGCTTTTAGAAAAGTAATCACATGCTTCATTGCTGAAAATGTAAAACCCACCTTAGAGATCAGCAAATACCCCTCCTAGGAGTCTGTCCCACAGAAACAAATGCACAGCACTGAAGACTACGTGTTCGAGAACGTTGCCCCCGCAGCGTTCTTTGTCACGGCCAAAACTCAGACAGGCATAGCCAAACCAGAGCCCTTTGGCCAGAGAATGGGGAGTGCTCGAAGGTGCCTCTGTGCCACAGAACATTACACAGCCCTCGACGGAAGGGAGCAGAGCTGTGCCAACCATCTCGGGAGACGCCCAGGAGACTTTGTGAGTGAGCACAGCAAGGTGGAGAGACGTGTTTGCAACACGATCCCATCGCTGTGAAAGGAAATCAATCACAGAGCCTCAAGTGCGTGTTTGCACGCGGCCGACGCTGATGGGAGCGCGGGGGACAGGCGTGACAGTTGTGGGGAGATTAAGACCAGGCTGTTAACTTGGGTGACCCGGTTGGGAGGAGGGGAGGAGGAAGCCAAAGAGAAAGCAAAAAAAAAAAAAGAAGGAAATAAAACTGTCAGCGCTAAAGGAACGCCTCCGCGACAGGACATTCATGCAGGTATATAAAATTACACACAGGGGTAGCGTATAAAGGAATTAAACACAGACACTGAAGAGACAGCAAATGCTAATCTGCCCCCCACCGCTCCTCCCCTCCCCAGCCTCCTCATCACCTGCAACATCATGGTGTCGACCACGCCCAGATTCTGCCCACCTCCAGCCTTCCTCCTGCCTTCCCCTCTGTCCCGATGTCTGCAGCCACATCACACCATGGCTTCTTTCAGAGGATTCCCAAGAGATGCTCACTGAGCCTCAGGACTACATGGTTGAGCACCTACCATGGACCAGCTGTGGGGTGGGCTTGGAGAGTCGGCTCGCCAGCTTCGTCCCCGCGCGGCCCCAGCTCTGTTCTCTGCTCCACTGAGCATCGTTCTTGCCAAGCACTGACCCGTCCATCCAAGCCGAACACCCTTTCTAGACTCTCAGCCCTGCCTCATGCACTCACTTTGCATTTTTTCAGCTTGGCAGGCAGAGAGGCCAGGAGGGTGCCGGGAAGAGGGTGTTTAGTGAGGCAGGTAAATATTAGGTGAGCACAGGAGTGACGACCACAGGCGGAGGAGGAAACTGAGGTTCAGAGGGGCAGGTTCACGTGTGCAGGATCGTGCAGATGGGGAGGTGGGCTTCGCATCCAAGACACTGACCCTTAGAGAGTTAGGGAGGCTGGGATCGACAGGTACACACTGCTCTGTTTAAAATGGATAACCAGCCAGGACCTAGTGTCCAGCACAGGGACTCTGCACAGTGTCGTGTGGCAGCCTAGATGGGAAGGGCGTTTGGAGGAAAACGGATACAGGTACGTGTATGGCTGAGTCCCTTTGCTTTCCACCTGGAATTATCACAACATTGTTAATTAACTATACTCTAATGATTCACTGGTGGCTCAGACGGTAAAGCTTCTACCTGCAATGCGGGAGACCCGGGTTCGATCCCTGGGTCGTCGGGAAGATCCCCTGGAGAAGGGAATGGCAACCCACTCCAGTATCCTTGTCTGGGAAAGTCCGTGGACAGAGGAGCCTGGCAGGTTAGAGTCCGTGGGGTCACAAAGAGTCAGACACGACTGAGCGACTTCACTTTCACTTTTCTTTCAATGTAAAATAAAAAACTAAAAGAGAAAAAAAAAAAAAAAAAGATTCTGACCCTTAGCTCCAGCCTCCTTCCTGGGAGCCACTCTGCTCACTGCTTGGAGAAGGAGGACAGGAGGAGAACTTGATTTAGTCAAAGCCATTTCGGGGCTGAGTTTGCTCATCCAGGGGGCTCCTCGAGGGCCCAGACTCGGGCTCTGGGGTTGGGGGCTGGGGGTTGAAGCACCTGTCGGGGGTCCCCGACACAGTCAGGCTCAGGACCCCCCATTCAGGCTTCCCAGCCAGGAGACAGCTTCCCACCCTCCCCCAGCCTGTGGTCATCACCCCTGTGCTCACCTAATATTTACCTGCCTCATTAAACACCCTCTTCCCGTCACCCTCCTGGCCTCCCTGCCTCCCAAGCTGAAAAAGTGCAAACATCGTGGCCCGTAGAGCAGGCCCATAAATCACCGGGGTTCGGCAGAAGCACTGCTGTATCCCTGTCGCCTCTGGCTGGGAGGCAGAGGCCAGCCCTGGAGGGCCTCAATCACACGCTCCCGTGCGTGGACTCTGCCTGGCTTGGGACACCACAGGTTTCCCAGGAACCTAGGGACAGAGGTGCCCCCACAAAGCCTCAACATTATGCGCCTCTGCAAAACGGGCAGGCTGGGGTGCTGTAAGCCACTGTAGGGCATTGTCGTCCACTGGGATCTCTAAGTGGGTGAGTCCCAGCCCAGAGAGGGGCAGAGCCGTACCTGAGGCCACACAGCAATCCGATCAAAGCAGTTTCCCGGTCATACAGGAGATGGCCATGATCACCTGGACAACAAAAATCGCTACCACCACCAGCGCCTCTGCAAAACGGGCAGGCTGGGGTGCTGTAAGCCACTGTAGGGCATTGTCGTCCACTGGGATCTCTAAGTGGGTGAGTCCCAGCCCAGAGAGGGGCAGAGCCGTACCTGAGGCCACACAGCAATCCGATCAAAGCAGTTTCCCGGTCATACAGGAGATGGCCATGATCACCTGGACAACAAAAATCGCTACCACCACCATCACTGTCGCCACCATCATCACAGCCACAGAGCATCCTGGGACCCTGGCGAAGCCCCCACACGATACTAACTACTTTACATGAGCTTCTTCTGAATCCAACATCATTAGGCCCTCTCCTTGTGTCTGCCTTCCCCAAATACTCCTCCCAACTATTTATTCATCTTTTCTTAAAAAATATTACCTTCTGTTTTCAACCTCAGCCTCATCTGAAGCAACGACACCCATGAAACCACTGGTAAGATGTACCTGTTAGATCTGTGTCTAGTATTTATTAAAACAAATACATAAACATGAAAAATTGAATCTTTGCTCATCTCCTGTCCTGCTTGCCAGTGAAATGCAGACTACCCTCTGGCAAATGCTCAGTCCTTTTGTTTAATCCTCACAATGACCCTTCATGGTTGGTAGACTGTGCCCATTTCACAGATGAAGCAAACTGAGACTTGGAGGTAATTAAACAAGGGCTGGGAATAGCTTGGCCCAAGAGAGGCAGAGCCAGCATTCAGAGAAGGGTTTGTGTGAATCCAAGGGTCAGCTCAAAGCTCCTCCTTTGGCTGTTTCTAGAAGTCAAATATGCCAGGAGCCTTTAAAACCTATTCAGTAGTTATAGATTATTAGAGGCAAAAGCAGCTACTCCATCAGCATTGCTCCCATTTTACATATACAGAAGCTGAGGCCCCAGTGGGCAGACCCTGACGCCCAGCAGCCTCATCCCACCCCCATAGCTGCACAAGTCCTTCCCCAGCGCTGTACTCAGCACTCAGAACAGTGTGTGACGCATAGGAATTCCTTGAGGGTCTGCAGAGAAAGCAGAAAGGAGAGAGGGAAGGAAGAAAAAAGAGAGATGGTGAGCCGTCACATTCTAAAGTAGACCGAAGCCCAGAGAGGGAAAGAGATTTGCACAAGGTCACACAGCAAGGTAGTAACCAGGTCCCCGGATATTGCAGTCTCTCCACACAGGGCCCACCTGTCCGCCTGGCCCCCTGTCTTCCACACACACACCAGGACGGCCTGCACTGTCCCTGAGCTGGGGCCTGGGGAGGCACGGTGGCCGGGGGCCAGCCAGGGCCCAGATAACGCAAGCCCGGAGTCGCAAGTCTGCGTCCTGTGAGTCACGCCATTCCAGTCAGAGAGCTGTCAAGGAAACCGGCCCTCTCGTCACAGCCAATTGAATTTCAACCAATTTATCTGTCAAGACGGCACTCACAGGCCCGAATCCTGGAGCTTCCGACTGTAGTCAAAATATACCCCTGACACCCTCCCCCTGTGAATTATGGGCTGGCATCACAGGTTCCTGCTGACCTGCTTCCTTCCTCTTTGCCCATCGGGAGGCTGCAGGCCATGCCCACGGGGGTCTCAGCTCCCCATGGACCACTCCTGTCTAGCAGCTGCAGGAGGGCTGGGTGCTGGGGTGACGCCAGACTGGGCCCTGCCTGCGCTCAGACACAGAGCCATCTGCCCACAGGTGCCGAGCCTTGGGGCCCCCGGCATCCAGATGGAAGGACCAGAGCTGGGGGCTGGGGGCTGAGGGGAGCCTGTCAGGGATCGAAGGCTGCCCAGGGTCCCTGGTCACCTGGCTGGGGAGGGGCCACAGCACCTGCTGATCAGACCTAAAGAACAGAACTGAGAGGCAGGGATACCTGCCAGATGCTCGGGTCCTGGTGCTCCAGCCACGGGTTCTAAGAGCCCCCATTTCCTCCACCCTACTGTGTGCCAGGCTCTTTATCAATGCTGCCTCCCACAGCTGCTCTGCAAGCTGGCTCTCAGGTCACCCAGTGGACAGATGGGAAAACTGAGGCCCAGAGAGCTAAGTATCCACCCGAAACCACCCAGCTAGGATGGGAGAGAGTTCCCTGTATCTTCTCATTCAGCCTCCTCCACGCCTTCAAGCCTGAGCCAGGGCAGTGTGTGGGTGTGGCAAGCAAATTGTACATGTGTTTCAGTGTGCTGAAGCTCCAATACGTTGGCCACCTGATGCAAAGAGCTCACTCATTGGAAATGACCCTGAAGCTAGGAAAGATTGAAGGCAGGATAAGAGGGCGACAGAGGGTGAGGTGGTTGGATGTCATCACTGACTCAAACGACATGAGTTTGAGCAAACTCTGGTAGATGGCGAAGGACAGGGAAGCCTGGCGTGCTGCAGTCCATGGGGTCAGGAAGAGTCGGACATGACCTGGAGATGGAACAGCAACATGAGTGTGTACGTGAAGTAGAGGAGCATGTGTGTGTGTGCAAGTGTATGTACATGCCCCTGTGAGTGCGTGTGAGCAGCCCGCAGTGTGGACACATTGTGTAGGGGTCCTGGTGCATGTGTGTGGACATGTTGACATGCCTGCTGTGTGCCCTTGTGGGTGTTTGGCACACATGCCCTAAGGCTGGTGGTGCATGCTCGTACACGGGTGGCTGGGTGCATCCCTGTGAATGTGTGTGTAGGTGTGTGCACCACAGCTGGGTGTGAATGCGCTCACGTGTGTGTTGCAGTGCATCCATCCATGGGTGTGTAGATGTGAACGCATGTTGTGGAGGGACCCGCACAGATGTGCATTGCCTTGCCTGGGCAGCCTCAACCGAAATCCCCAGAGGCCACAAACTGGGCCTCGTCCTTCCTCCCAGTACTCTCAAGCAAAGGGCTGGACTCCATCAAGACTAGGAGGACCGGAGTATGTTCAGGTGGTGATTTTCATATAAAAACACAACAGCCTCATCAATCAGGTCGAAGCTGTGGTCATCACAGCCTCAGGATTAAACACACCCAGTGGCTTGTTTAGGCACCAGTCACACACATTTGCTTTGGGCCAGGCTGGGCCAGGGCAGGTCACATGAGAGCAGCCCGAGTGTGTCACTTTCCTCCCGGGTGTGTCGGGCCCAGGGCCAGGAGCCCCGCTCAGCCGCTCCCCGAGAGGCAGGTGTTGGGGGGCTAGTGAAGCGAGGGTCAGCAGGCGCCCAGAGGACCAAGGAAGGCAGAGACTGAGGGAGGGAGAGACCGGTGGTTATGCCCCAGGCCTGCGGCTGTCCACTGTGTGTCTTGAGGCAGGTCACTTGACCTCTCTGAGTCTTGGTCTACGAGGATACTGGTCTCACTTCACTGGGATGTTACAGAATCAGATGAGATCACACGGCAAAGGTCCGGCCCTGCACAGGGCACAGAGTCAGAGTGCAGCCCGTGTTCCCTGTTCTTTGTCATGGAAACCAGCTCAGATGTGGAGGCAAGGGGATCCACCTGGCCCAGCCCACTTTGTCAGAACTGACACCGCATCCCTGGAAACCACAGGTTCCTATAGGTACTGCTTCCTGAGGCTTGCGTCTGGAGTCAGTAAGGGAACCCGTGAAAAGCATTCGCCATGTGAATAGTGCTCAAAGAAGGCCCAGCTGCTATTATTATTTTATTATTATTATTATATCTGTCGTTCATGGATGTAACTCCATTTTCTCTTCCTGTGAATTTAGTGCCAGCCTTTCCCAGCCTTTCCCTGTTTCCCTCTCTCTCTCTCTCTTTCCCCATCTTACTGGTGCTTTGCAGCTTCTGGGGCCCCTCTAGGCAAGAGGCAGGCCTGGGGGCAAATACGGCCTGAGGTTCCTTGGAGGCAACGGTGACAGTGGCTTTCAAACTCTTAGCCACACCCAGCTAATTTGCTGTTGTTTTTCATTCCCTAAGTCACGCCCAGTTCTTTGCAACCCCATGGACTCCATGCCAGGCCTCCCTGTCCCTCACTGCCTCCCAGAGTTTGCCCGCGTTCATGTCCATGGAATCAGTGATACCATTCAACCATCTCATCCTCTGCACCCAGAATGGGGACCCACAAAGGACTAGAGGGGGACAGTAGGAAGGGAGTTCCTTCTGAAACAAACAGTACCCACCACCACGGGAAACCAGGGGTTGGAGTCCTCAGGCCCTGGGCGAAGCAGGAGGGCAGCTCAGAATCCCACCTGCCATCTCTGAGCCTCAGTTTCCTCATCTATAAAATGGGACTGGTGCTAGTACTCACCCCAGCACTGGTTGGAGGTCACCCTGTGTGTCTGTGCCCATTGGGATCAGGGTGGTTTATTGACCATCGGCCACATGCACCCCACCTCCCAAGTCCAAAGGGCCTCAAATGATGACTTGATTTGGACAATGCCTCCCATGGAGCTCGGAGATCCGTCATGGAAACACATGACCAGCGCTGAAGGCAGAACCTGTTCAACATGCCCGTGGTGCCTTGCAAGTTTTATCTGTTTGTTTTTTTTTAATGAAATGATTTTTCCCCAATAACTCGACCTCCTTGCCTCAAAGTGAAAGTGAGAGTGAAAGTGAAGTCATGTCCGACTCTTCACGACCCCATGGACTGTCGTCGACCAGGCTCCTCCGTCCATGGGATTTTCCAGGCAAGATTACTGGAGTGGCGTGCCATTTCCCTCAAAGCCTCTCTGAATTACAAACTGTACCTCGGTGCAGGTGAACATGGGAAAGATGCCTGGGCGCTTATGATTCTGTGGCCCCTGTGGCTGATAATATAGACCAGGAGGCTCAGACGGCTGAAGCAGCCAGGATGCCCTCTGCCTCTGCCTAGACTGGGGCCCCCAGGAACTGCAGGTCGCTGCTCCCCATCACTCACCTGCAGTGGGCCCCCCACTCCCAGCTTTTCAAACAGCACATGTCATTTAGTGTCATTTCTATAAAGAATAAACACCAACAGACCTATGCATATCCAGGGGTGCCATTCACAGCTGCCCGGGTTGTACGCTGGAGAACTACAGTCACCCCTAACTCAGAGTCCCCGAGTCTTTCCTTTCCAGTCTCTGTCTTCCCCTTTCGCTTTGGACCTGGAGCCTCATGGCCGTTTCGCACATGGTTCTGAAGCTGCCGCTTCTCGAACTCTCTGAGTCAGGGCTGCCGAGAAACATCTTAGTTTCTCTCTCTGCCTCAGCTCTGTGTGTCATTGCTCCCTTCTCTTCACTCTTCCCCTCTCCCAGATTCCCAGCCAGGCCTCCCCAGATCCAAGGCCTGTCCCCTCCCAAGAGCCCTGGGGTCAAATCCCACCTCCTCCTATTCTCGGGGATAGACCTTACTTAGGTAGATGACTTCACCTCTCTAGGCCTCCTTCTCTCTGCTGGTTCTCCTGCTTTTCGTATTGTTACTATTATTACTATTCCTGGGGCTTCCCAGGTGGCTCAGTGGTAAAGGCTCCTCCAGCCAGTGCAGGAGACACATAAGACACAGGTTCGAGCCCGGGGTTGGGAAGATCCCCTAGAGGAGGAAATGACAACCCACTCGAGTATTCTTGCCCGGGAAATCCCATAGACAGGGGAGCCTGGAGGGCTACAGTCCATGGGGTTGCAAAGAGTCAGAGACGACTGATGTGACTTAGCACATTACTGTTACTATTACCTTCAAGCAAGAAAAAGTTGGGGAGGGTGATCCAGGAAGATGGAACAGTGAGGGTGAAAGTCCCAAAGAGTAATGGAACACGGCGTGTATGGTGCATCTGGGGAAGGGACCATCAAGGCCCCTCAGAACTTGTAAGAATGATCAAGGTCTGCAACATGATGAAAGATCGGTTTCCCCCAGGAACCAGGGCAAAATTCCCGTAAATCACTCCTGCTAAATGGAACCAGCAGAGTCAATTTCCACCAAGCCGCCTCCCAGGCCTCCCTCCTCAAAATAGCGCCCAGATTCCAGGGCTGGGAACCGTGAGGCCCTGCTGGCTCTGGAATGCAGGCAGGGGAGGGGGGACCTGAGACCCCTCCTCTCCTCCTGCCTCAGACCTCAGACGGAAGCACCAACGGTCTCAGGCATAACCACCCCGGGAGACCGATTTCTCTCCCATTCCCAGCAACCAACCCCCACTGGGCCCTGCGTCTCTCCTGCTCGAGAATGTTCCACGGGTGCCCACTGCCTGCCAACCACTGGTTGACTCTCCATGCTGACACTCGAGACCCTACCCAGGCATCTCCCTTTGCGTTTCCACTTCATTTCATCAAGCCTCCTCCCTCTCACCACCCACAAACCTCCTGCTTTAGCCACATCAGGTTTTCCAGTCTTCCCCCAAAGGCCTCCCAGTCTTTACACCTCCAGGCCACCTGCACAGGCTCTTCCCTCTGCCTTGCATTCCATTCTTTCCCGGAGAACTCTCACTAAGCCTTCCAGACCCACTCCCAGTGGTGCCTTCTCGGTGACCTCGGCCCAGAGGCAGCCCCCTCCTTCTGCGCGTGCCTTCACCTGCCTCATGCACCCGAGGACAGGCATGCCTACAGCGGCACCCATGGAGGTGCAGGATATCACAGCTAAAAGGGCCCGTAGGAATCTTCGAGTCCTAGGCCCACTTTTCAGCAGCAGAATGTTTTGTTCAAACAAAATTTTTATATGGAATTCCAACATACAGAATGGATAAACATAGCTTGGCCCTAGTCCCACATTAGTTGCAGCTCTTTGGGTCGTAAGCTACAGAAACTCAACTCGAACTTGCTGAAGCAAAAACAGAAACGTACAGGCTCATACAACTGAAAAAAAAAAAAAAAATACAAGACATCAGGTATGGCTGGATCCAGGAGCGGAAAGGATGACTTTGGGAATCTGTTCTGTATATTGGTTCTATTTTCTGCAGGAGACCCAGGTTCCATCCCTGGTTCGGGAAGATCCCCTGGAGAAGGAAATGGCTACCTACTCCAGTATTCTTGCTTGGAGAATTCCGTGGACAGAGGAGCCTGGTGGGCGAAAGTCCATGGGGTCACAAAGAGTCAGACATGACTGAGAAACTAACACAGTCACTTTCTTTCCATTGGCTTCATTCTCAGACAGGCTTTTCTCCAAACCATGATCAAGAATGGTCTCCAAAGCCTGATCTCCCATCCCCTGGCTCAGGCACTCCGAGGGAAAAAGAGTCTCCTTCTGAAGTTCCAGCAAAGGAACCACGAGAAAGTTTTATTGGTTCTGATTGGCCAGATTTGAGTCATGGGATTGGTGCAAACCACTCACTGTCAGGTCATTACGCTGACCTCACCAGCCTATCCTGTGTCACTGGCCACCATCTGGAGCCAGGGGTTGGTTAATCCCTTCAGAACTACATGAACTGATGACAAGGAGGGAGGAAAAAGAAATGTGGACAGGTTCCTCCAAAATGACACCCACCCCACTGAAACCTCAGCCATTCTCATCCGGCAGCCTTCCTTATAGCCTGCAAGACATGTTCTGAATCCTTAGGACTTCTGCAGGACATGGTTTGAAAATCATGTCGCTAATATTCTTTTATAGAAAAAAATTGAAGGCCCAGAGAGGGAAAGTGGCTCACCAAAAGTCACACAGCACTTTCCAACATCACAGTCCCAATTGCTTGAAAGCGCCTATTGGGTCCTGGATGAATCTCCTCCCACTCTGGGTCTGTAGCATCTCCATACCGGGTTTGGCTGAAAGGATTTGTCAGTTGTCAGCTTGCTTGTCTAACTAAATTAATGTTTTACATTTCTCCACCAGTTTGCAAACTTTTAAAAAATTAATCCCATCATTTCAACAAGTGTAACAACTAAATTATCATCTTTACATGATTAAGGAGCCTGCCGCGTCTTCTCTTGGCAAACACTGCATGCACATAATTTTACTAAATGTAATAAACCAACCATAGAACTATTAATTTTGCCATGGTATTCATAACAATTAGAAACGCATGAACCTTAAAATGATAAAAACCGAATGGAATACTGAAATCATAGGAAATTCCCAATCCTCCCTCTGCAGGCTGAAGACAATGTCATGAGATGCTGAATAAGGTCGAGAGACAGAAACTGAAAGTCATCTGCCTCTTAGCTACATACACTGCAACACACCGAGCGTGAGACAGACCAGGGTGAGAGCACTTGGCTAACTCAATGAAGCATTTCTCAAAAATCTAGACATCTATGAGGCACAAGATGGCAGGAAAAATTCCCTTCCTTTTCAGAGCTCAGTTGGAGTCCTCAGGCCCTGGGCGAAGCAGGAGGGCAGCTCAGAATCCCACCTGCCATCTCTGAGCCTCAGTTTCCTCATCTATAAAATGGGACTGGTGCTAGTACTCACCCCAGCACTGGTTGGAGGTCACCCTGTGTGTCTGTGCCCATTGGGATCAGGGTGGTTTATTGACCATCGGCCACATGCACCCCACCTCCCAAGCCCAAAGGGCCTCAAATGATGACTTGATTTGGACAATGCCTCCCATGGAGCTCGGAGATCCGTCATGGAAACACATGACCAGCGCTGAAGGCAGAACCTGTTCAACATGCCTGTGGTGCCTTGCAAGTTTTATCTGTTTGTTTTTTTTTAATGAAATGATTTTTCCCCAACAACTCGACCTCCCTGCCTCAAAGTGAAAGTGAGAGTGAAAATGAAGTCGTGTCTGACTCTTCACGACCCCATGGACTGTCGTCGACCAGGCTCCTCCGTCCATGGGATTTTCCAGGCAAGAGTACTGGAGTGGGGTGCCATTTCTACAGTTTCCTCATCTATAAAATGGGACTGGTGCTAGTACTCACCCCAGCACTGGTTGGAGGTCACCCTGTATGTCTGTGCCCATTGGGATCAGGGTGGTTTATTGACCATCGGCCACATGCACCCCACCTCCCAAGTCCAAAGGGCCTCAAATGATGACTTGATTTGGACAATGCCTCCCATGGAGCTCAGAGATCCGTCATGGAAACACATGACCAGTGCTGAAGGCAGAACCTGTTCAACATGCCCGTGGTGCCTTGCAAGTTTTATCTGTTTGTTTTTTTTTAATGAAATGATTTTTCCCCAATAACTCGACCTCCTTGCCTCAAAGTGAAAGTGAGAGTGAAAGTGAAGTCATGTCCGACTCTTCACGACCCCATGGACTGTCGTCGACCAGGCTCCTCCGTCCATGGGATTTTCCAGGCAAGATTACTGGAGTGGCGTGCCATTTCCCTCAAAGCCTCTCTGAATTACAAACTGTACCTCGGTGCAGGTGAACATGGGAAAGATGCCTGGGCGCTTATTCCCCAATAACTCGACCTCCTTGCCTCAAAGTGAAAGTGAGAGTGAAAGTGAAGTCATGTCCGACTCTTCACGACCCCATGGACTGTCGTCGACCAGGCTCCTCCGTCCATGGGATTTTCCAGGCAAGATTACTGGAGTGGCGTGCCATTTCCCTCAAAGCCTCTCTGAATTACAAACTGTACCTCGGTGCAGGTGAACATGGGAAAGATGCCTGGGCGCTTATGATTCTGTGGCCCCTGTGGCTGATAATATAGACCAGGAGGCTCAGACGGCTGAAGCAGCCAGGATGCCCTCTGCCTCTGCCTAGACTGGGGCCCCCAGGAACTGCAGGTCGCTGCTCCCCATCACTCACCTGCAGTGGGCCCCCCACTCCCAGCTTTTCAAACAGCACATGTCATTTAGTGTCATTTCTATAAAGAATAAACACCAACAGACCTATGCATATCCAGGGGTGCCATTCACAGCTGCCCGGGTTGTACGCTGGAGAACTACAGTCACCCCTAACTCAGAGTCCCCGAGTCTTTCCTTTCCAGTCTCTGTCTTCCCCTTTCGCTTTGGACCTGGAGCCTCATGGCCGTTTCGCACATGGTTCTGAAGCTGCCGCTTCTCGAACTCTCTGAGTCAGGGCTGCCGAGAAACATCTTAGTTTCTCTCTCTGCCTCAGCTCTGTGTGTCATTGCTCCCTTCTCTTCACTCTTCCCCTCTCCCAGATTCCCAGCCAGGCCTCCCCAGATCCAAGGCCTGTCCCCTCCCAAGAGCCCTGGGGTCAAATCCCACCTCCTCCTATTCTCGGGGATAGACCTTACTTAGGTAGATGACTTCACCTCTCTAGGCCTCCTTCTCTCTGCTGGTTCTCCTGCTTTTCGTATTGTTACTATTATTACTATTCCTGGGGCTTCCCAGGTGGCTCAGTGGTAAAGGCTCCTCCAGCCAGTGCAGGAGACACATAAGACACAGGTTCGAGCCCGGGGTTGGGAAGATCCCCTAGAGGAGGAAATGACAACCCACTCGAGTATTCTTGCCCGGGAAATCCCATAGACAGGGGAGCCTGGAGGGCTACAGTCCATGGGGTTGCAAAGAGTCAGAGACGACTGATGTGACTTAGCACATTACTGTTACTATTACCTTCAAGCAAGAAAAAGTTGGGGAGGGTGATCCAGGAAGATGGAACAGTGAGGGTGAAAGTCCCAAAGAGTAATGGAACACGGCGTGTATGGTGCATCTGGGGAAGGGACCATCAAGGCCCCTCAGAACTTGTAAGAATGATCAAGGTCTGCAACATGATGAAAGATCGGTTTCCCCCAGGAACCAGGGCAAAATTCCCGTAAATCACTCCTGCTAAATGGAACCAGCAGAGTCAATTTCCACCAAGCCGCCTCCCAGGCCTCCCTCCTCAAAATAGCGCCCAGATTCCAGGGCTGGGAACCGTGAGGCCCTGCTGGCTCTGGAATGCAGGCAGGGGAGGGGGGACCTGAGACCCCTCCTCTCCTCCTGCCTCAGACCTCAGACGGAAGCACCAACGGTCTCAGGCATAACCACCCCGGGAGACCGATTTCTCTCCCATTCCCAGCAACCAACCCCCACTGGGCCCTGCCTCTCTCCTGCTCGAGAATGTTCCACGGGTGCCCACTGCCTGCCAACCACTGGTTGACTCTCCATGCTGACACTCGAGACCCTACCCAGGCATCTCCCTTTGCGTTTCCACTTCATTTCATCAAGCCTCCTCCCTCTCACCACCCACAAACCTCCTGCTTTAGCCACATCAGGTTTTCCAGTCTTCCCCCAAAGGCCTCCCAGTCTTTACACCTCCAGGCCACCTGCACAGGCTCTTCCCTCTGCCTTGCATTCCATTCTTTCCCGGAGAACTCTCACTAAGCCTTCCAGACCCACTCCCAGTGGTGCCTTCTCGGTGACCTCGGCCCAGAGGCAGCCCCCTCTTTCTGCGCGTACCTTCACCTGCCTCATGCACCCGAGGACAGGCACGCCTACAGCGGCACCCATGGAGGTGCAGGATATCACAGCTAAAAGGGCCCGTAGGAATCTTCGAGTCCTAGGCCCACTTTTCAGCAGCAGAATGTTTTGTTCAAACAAAATTTTTATATGGAATTCCAACATATAGAATGGATAAACATAGCTTGGCCCTAGTCCCACATTAGTTGCAGCTCTTTGGGTCGTAAGCTACAGAAACTCAACTCGAACTTGCTGAAGCAAAAACAGAAACGTACAGGCTCATACAACTGAAAAAAAAAAAAAAAATACAAGACATCAGGTATGGCTGGATCCAGGAGCTGAAAGGATGACTTTGGGAATCTGTTCTGTATATTGGTTCTATTTTCTGCAGGAGACCCAGGTTCCATCCCTGGTTCGGGAAGATCCCCTGGAGAAGGAAATGGCTACCTACTCCAGTATTCTTGCTTGGAGAATTCCGTGGACAGAGGAGCCTGGTGGGCGAAAGTCCATGGGGTCACAAAGAGTCAGACATGACTGAGAAACTAACACAGTCACTTTCTTTCCATTGGCTTCATTCTCAGACAGGCTTTTCTCCAAACCATGATCAAGAATGGTCTCCAAAGCCTGATCTCCCATCCCCTGGCTCAGGCACTCCGAGGGAAAAAGAGTCTCCTTCTGAAGTTCCAGCAAAGGAACCACGAGAAAGTTTTATTGGTTCTGATTGGCCAGATTTGAGTCATGGGATTGGTGCAAACCACTCACTGTCAGGTCATTACGCTGACCTCACCAGCCTATCCTGTGTCACTGGCCACCATCTGGAGCCAGGGGTTGGTTAATCCCTTCAGAACTACATGAACTGATGACAAGGAGGGAGGAAAAAGAAATGTGGACAGGTTCCTCCAAAATGACACCCACCCCACTGAAACCTCAGCCATTCTCATCCGGCAGCCTTCCTTATAGCCTGCAAGACATGTTCTGAATCCTTAGGACTTCTGCAGGACATGGTTTGAAAATCATGTCGCTAATATTCTTTTATAGAAAAAAATTGAAGGCCCAGAGAGGGAAAGTGGCTCACCAAAAGTCACACAGCACTTTCCAACATCACAGTCCCAATTGCTTGAAAGCGCCTATTGGGTCCTGGATGAATCTCCTCCCACTCTGGGTCTGTAGCATCTCCATACCGGGTTTGGCTGAAAGGATTTGTCAGTTGTCAGCTTGCTTGTCTAACTAAATTAATGTTTTACATTTCTCCACCAGTTTGCAAACTTTTAAAAAATTAATCCCATCATTTCAACAAGTGTAACAACTAAATTATCATCTTTACATGATTAAGGAGCCTGCCGCGTCTTCTCTTGGCAAACACTGCATGCACATAATTTTACTAAATGTAATAAACCAACCATAGAACTATTAATTTTGCCATGGTATTCATAACAATTAGAAACGCATGAACCTTAAAATGATAAAAACCGAATGGAATACTGAAATCATAGGAAATTCCCAATCCTCCCTCTGCAGGCTGAAGACAATGTCATGAGATGCTGAATAAGGTCGAGAGACAGAAACTGAAAGTCATCTGCCTCTTAGCTACATACACTGCAACACACCGAGCGTGAGACAGACCAGGGTGAGAGCACTTGGCTAACTCAATGAAGCATTTCTCAAAAATCTAGACATCTATGAGGCACAAGATGGCAGGAAAAATTCCCTTCCTTTTCAGAGCTCTAATAGTCTCCGAAAATGTCCAGTCCTGGAATAGCTAGTACATGGCAAAGGAACCATCACCTCCCTTCCCACATCCATGGCAGACATTATTAATTGATCACAGCACTTTTTCCTGCCAAGTGTAGATAACTTGGAAACTCAACATGATCACAGGATGATAGTGACTGTGATTTAGTCCAATCTCGCTAGCTTACAGGGAGAGAAACTAGGCTGCAGAGAGGGAGATGACTTAGTCAAAGTCAGACAGAGATTGAGGCTGGAGTCTAAGGTAGAAGCTGGGGTGATGCGGCTTTATTGCTATAGGCCAGGAGGCTGACCTCTCACTGACAAACTGCTCCTCTTTCAACCTCCTAAAGAGAACATCTGAGCTGCAGGCCACTAGTGGGTCAAATATCCCAATATCCCCTCTCTTTTTCCTCCTCCTGCAATTTTATCCAATTTACACTAACCCTTTTCTTCCCTGCATTATTGCTGGAAATCTCCTGGAGAACAATTTTGCAGTTTGGGTTTCAAAAGACTCATACATCAAATATGCTCTTGCTTGAAATTCCTAGAATTTATCCCAAGAACTTAAATATACAAATGTCCCCAAAGCATGTTCATCGTGCTCTGTTTTAAATAAAATGGAAATAGCCTAATAATTTAACTTATGGTTTTAAAAACATTTGGACTTCCCAGGTGGCTCAGTGGTAAGAATTTGCTTGCCAATCAAGGAGACACAAGAGACGCCGGTTTAAACCCTGGTTCAAGAAGAGCCCAAGAGTAGGAAATGGCAATCTAATTCAGTATTCTTGCCCAGAAAATTCCATGAACAGAGGGGCCTGGCAGGCTACAGTCCGCAGAGTCGCAAAGAGTTGGACGCGACTGAGCATGCACTTAAAATGAGATATTTGTTAACATAAAAAAAAAAACTGATCATGGTATGTTTTCAGTGAGAGACACGGCTTTTCAAACAGCATATGTTGCTTGGTGTCAATTCTATAAGGAATAAATAGCAAAGCACACACACACACCCCCCACCAAGGTTGCCACACACAGTTGCTCAGCTTGTGCACTGGACAACGACAGTCACTCAGAATGCAATATGAATGGTGCCAATGGAATTGGATGGTGCCCCGTCCCTGCATATAACTTAAAAAACATGATGGGTTGTTTACCAAAAGGGTAATAGTGACCATTGTGGAGGGGTGATTTTTGTAATATGTGTCGTCATTCTCTATACATGGTTCACTTGTGTAAAAACAATAATTTTTCATAGTGCTTTCCTGCTGTGACCCACTGTGACCTGTGCTGGCTTATTGCACCACATGCCCTGGCTGGCCCTGGTGCGTGTGTGTGTATGACAGTAGTAAGTACGCACGGGAGGACCCACAGGGCCAGGCATTGTGCCAGGGATGCATCTCGGCCCTCTCGAATTTCAGATCCGATGGAAGGGATGGACATCAAGCAAATCCTGCAAACCGCTGTGGGCCAGAGCTGTTGAGGGGTGCAGAGCACCCTGCCCAGCTGTGCAGTGCCAGGGGCTCTGGGGAGGCATCCTTGGGGGTGTTCAGTAAGGCGCGTTACAGGGCCACCTTGCCTCCCCATCGGACCAAGCATCTAGGGGCACATACTGTGCCTTATCAGACTTCTCAGACCACAGAACTCAGACACCTTCCAACAGAGGCTGGGGCTGGCCAGCTTCTAACACGACACCGAGCCTGGCACCTGGGATTCTCCATAACAGTTAAACACCGCAGAGCTGGGACTTCCCTGATGGTCCAGTGGCTACGACTCCGAGCTCGCAAAGCAGGAGGGCCCGGGTTCAATTCCTGGTCAGGGAACTAGATCCCACATACTCAGACTAAGAGTTCGCATGACTCAACTAAAGATCCCGCATCCTGCAACGAAGATGGAAGGTTCTGCATGCTCCAACCAAGACCCCAGCCAAACTGAAAGAAAAAAAAACCCTCAGAGCTCTGAAGCCAGCAGAACTGGGTGTAAATCCAGACAATGACTGAACCTCAGTTTCCTCATCTGTGAATTGGGTAAAACCACGGTTCCTAACTCCTGAGGATTCAGTGAAGTAAAACAGGCAATGTATAATGAACACAGGGCTTGGAGCAAGCATTCCATGGATGGTAGCGTTTATTATTTATTGTTAACACTATTATATCAGGGCCTCAGCTGATGAAAGGACCAGACATCGCCTCCACCCTGTTCTTCAAGACAGGGTTGGAAGGGGATCAGAAAGAAGCATTTTCCCAACCTGGCTATGGACAGAGGGCTGGGCAGCTGCTGGCAGGAGATGTGACCTAGATATTTTCAAGGTTCACCTCCCTTTGTCCCCCCTTCCTACCTGTCCAGTCTCCAAGCGTTCGGCCCCAGACGTTTTTCCCCTTAGATGGCAGCTCGTTTCCTAAGAGGAAATTGCCGTCTGTGTATCTGTGACCCCCACCCTTCAAGAAAAATTGAAGTGACCTGAACAGGTCTGAGAACTGGCATCTCCCTACCTGGCCCCGTATGCCTCTTTGTCAGCCAAGAATCTCTCGTTTTCCTCCCCAGAATGTATCACAAGGCCGGTCCCAAAGGCAAGGAGCTGGACTCGGTGTCAGAATTCCTGGCTTTCAACCTGGCTCTGCTATAAGATGACGGGCAAGTCCTCTCATCTCTGAGTCTGCCTTTCTGATACTGCACTGGCCTTGGCTCAGACAACCCCAGCATTGGCCACCTCCCACCCCCCAGCCTGGAGAGATTTCCCTTTCAGGCCGCCGTGCTTTTGCAAAGGCCACCACACCTTCCAAAGAATGCCTTCCCCAGGCAAGGTTGTCTCCTCCACCCCCAAACAAGATTCCACCCCCCTTTGCCTGAGAATCACCCCTAAACAACCTTATGCTCCCAGATGAAGAGCCCCAACATCTAAGGGGTGGCCATCCCCTCTAAGACCATCTCTGCATGGGTGGGCAAGCAACACTCCTAGGCTGGATCTCCAGACCCCTGCGATTACCACGTACTTGGGCAAGTCCCCTGTGCCTGAGACCGCCTCTTCCGAGGGCTCTGTTGACCAGCAGGCTGGAGTCATTCCATCCTTCAGAGAACATATACCTGGTCTGAAAGATGCGCTAAGGTGCAGGTCAGGGGCAAGGGTGCAAAATCCGGTAAAGCCCAGCCCAGTGTCCAAGGAGCTCCCAGCCTGGGGCAGGAGGACAGGAAAGCAGATCATTCCAACACAACACGGCTTTCCAGGCAGAAAGGGTGCAGTGGACAGGCGGAAGCACAGGAGAAGAGGTGGGAAGGTGAAGGTGGCTTGGTCGTGAGGGTGGACAGATGAGGGCGGGGGCTGTGGAAAAGGCGGGTGCTGATGTTCCAGACGCTGCGGCTCCTGAGAAACCAGAGGAAGGATGTGAAGCAGGGAGTGAGCTGCATTTCGCAGCAATGCTTCTGGCTACTGCAGGGAAAATGGGCTGTGGGGGGCAGAGAAGGACCGGGGAGACCAATGTAGAGGGAGAAGGCAGAGGCCTCAAGGGGCTGGCGGCAGTGGGGGTATGGAGATGCATATGGACTCAGGGGAGACTCGGAAGGTAAACTCTCTAGGCCTTGGGGATAGTTAGGGTCTGGGGGTGATGGGAGGAAGGAGATTCCTGGGCAGGCTCTAGGACCCTCTATTCAGGAGACAGGCAGCGACTCCCAGAGGAAGTGGAGGAGGGAAGGGAGGGGACGGTGGGTTCAGTTTGGAGTGTGCTGAGCTCAAGACATCAGCTGTCCACAGCTAAACACAGCAGACGCTCCAGAACAAATAAGAAGACGCTGACATCATCGTCATCAGATGACTCAGTAGACGAAGGACGGGCATATGCAGGAAGAAACTGGGACAGGGGGTCCGTGAAGATTCTGGAATCTGGGTATCTAAGCCCCTAAGACTGGCCAGGAGGCCTCGCTTTCAACCAGAGACCTTGGCTCACCTGGGCTGAGTTGGGTTGCCTGTGTCACGGGGCGAGTCCGTTTAGTTCTCTGAGCCTCCTGGGGTTGCTAGGAGGATCAGAAATAAAATGGGGAGCATGTGAGAGTGAAAACGAAACTTTTCTCAGGGGCGTCGTGGAAAACGCTGGGTGAATCATGCTGGGTACGGGTATCAATGTTGTCAGTGACCCCCTCCCAGGTGCCAGGCCTGTGCCCACCCAGCCGGGCTGCAGCCCAGCGGCCCCCTGGTGCCCCAGCACCCTTGGCTTTGCTCCACAGAGAACCTCAGCCTCCCCGATGATGATGCTTCCCAGAGACGCCAAAGCCTCTGTTTGCGAGGAACTGGAGGAAAATCAATGTGAACAATGTAGTCAAAACAGCATTTAGTTCTCTGAGCCTCCTGGGGTTGCTAGGAGGATCAGAAATAAAATGGGGAGCATGTGAGAGTGAAAACGAAACTTTTCTCAGGGGCGTCGTGGAAAACGCTGGGTGAATCATGCTGGGTACGGGTATCAATGTTGTCAGTGACCCCCTCCCAGGTGCCAGGCCTGTGCCCACCCAGCCGGGCTGCAGCCCAGCGGCCCCCTGGTGCCCCAGCACCCTTGGCTTTGCTCCACAGAGAACCTCAGCCTCCCCGATGATGATGCTTCCCAGAGACGCCAAAGCCTCTGTTTGCGAGGAACTGGAGGAAAATCAATGTGAACAATGTAGTCAAAACAGCGTCGGCAGGCGTCGGGCCGGCCAGAGTGAACGTTACCGGGGACTCAATCGTGCCCCTTATCTGGCAGTTTGTTCTCGAAAGGGAGCTCTAGCCTCGCTGCGAACCCAATAAGTCTTTCAGTTTGACTTGAAACCCTACATTTTTCCTCTTTAGAAAAATGTCACCGACATTCTTCTGTTTCATTACTCTTGGTCTCCGAGGCTCTGGCCACAGGGAAATTGTTAGCGGAGGGAGGCAGCCTGCAACCGCTGGCCACCGCGGGACCTGGGCCCAGCTGGCAGGCCAGTCTCTGCGGGATGCGGGCTTCTTCACCCTGACTGTCACCCTGCTCGGGCTGACAACCCCCACCCAGCTATAGAGCCCCGCTCTACTCCTACCTCCCTGTGATAAGCCCAGCAGAAGCCCCCCAGGGGCCCGGGCCTTCGGGCCAGTGGACATCAGCTTCCCCCTCCGCCCGGCCCTGACCACGTCTTGCCAAACCTATCTATCTGTCTCCATCTCTGCCTCTTTTTCATTCATCTCTCCACTTGTGTATTCAACAAATATGCATTGAGCACTTGGGCTAAGTCACTTCCATCGTGTCCGACTGTGTGAGACCCTGTGAAGCCCACCAGGTTCCTCTGTCCATGGGATTCTCCAGGCAGGAATACTGGAGCGGATTGCCATCCCTCCTCCAGGGGATCTTCCCGACTCGGGGATCGAACCTGCGTCTCTTCAGTTCAGTCGCTCAGTCGTGTCCGACTCTTTGCGACCCCATGAATCGCAGCACGCCAGGCCTCCCTGTCCATCACCATCTCCCGGAGTTCACTCAGACTCACGTCCATCGAGTCCGTGATGCCATCCAGCCATCTCATCCTCGGTCGTCCCCTTCTCCTCCTGCCCCCAATCCCTCCCAGCATCAGAGTCTTTTCCAATGAGTCAACTCTTCGCATGAGGTGGCCAGAGTACTGGAGTTTCAGCTTTAGCATCATTCCTTCCAAAGAAATCCCAGGGTTGATCTCCTTCAGAATGGACTGGTTGGATCTCCTTGCAGTCCAAGGGACTCTCAAGAGTCTTCTCCAACACCACAGTTCAAAAGCATCGATTCTTCGGCGCTCAGCTTTCTTCACAGTCCAACTTTCACATCCATACATGACCACAGGAAAAACCATAGCCTTGACTAGGCGGACCTTAGTCGGCAAAGTAATGTCTCTGCTTTTGAATATACTATCCAGGTTGGTCATAACTTTTCTTCCAAGGAGTAAGCGTCTTTTAATTTCATGGCTGCAGTCACCATCTGCAGTGATTTTGGAGCCCAAAAAAATAAAGTCTGACACTGTTTCCACTGTTTCCCCATCTATTTCCCATGAAGTGATGGGACCGGATGCCATGATCTTCGTTTTCTGAATGTTGAGCTTTAAGCCAACTTTTTCACTCTCCTCCTTCACTTTCATCAAGAGGCTTTTTAGCTCCTCCTCACTTTCTGCCATAAGGGTGGTGTCATCAGCATATCTGAGGTTATTGATATTTCTCCCGGCAATCTTGATTCCAGCTTGTGTTTCTTCCAGTCCAGCATTTCTCATGATGTACTCTGCATATAAGTTAAATAAGCAGGGAGACAAAGGCTGTATATTGTCTCCCTGCATCTCTTACGACTCCTGAATTGGCAGGTGGGTCATAACCACTAGCACCACCTGGGAAACCCACTGAGCATTTAGTACTTGCCAGACACTTTGAAGCTGTGATGCAGGAAACCTGGGTTTGATTCCTGGGTCGGGAAGATCCACTGGAGAAGGGATAGGACCCACTCCAGCATTCCTGGGCTTCCCTTGTGGCTCAGCTGGTAAAGAATCTGCCTGCGATGTGGGAGATCTGAGTTCGATCCCTGGGTTGGGAAGACACCCTGGAGAAGGGAACGGCTACTCACTCCAGTATTCTGGCCTGAAGAATTCCATGGACTGTATAGTCTAGGGGGTCCCAAAGAGTCAGACACGACTGAGCAACTTTCACTTTCAAGAAGCTGAGGCTATGCAGCGAGTAAGACCAGGTCCCTGTGGTTCTGAGACAGGCAGTAAATGAAGAAGCAAATGCATATGTGGAGTGGATTATATTTTCCAAAGAGGGTCACACAATCTCTGTCTCTTAAGAGGTGAGTCTTTTGTCTCCTTTCTCCTTGAAACTGGGCAGGCCTTCGTGACGGCCTGACCCACAGAGTAGGCCTGAAGTTTTGCTGTTACTTCCAGGGGTCATAGCAGCATCACAACTTGCACCGAGTTCTTTGGGGAGACTCGTGCTGGAGCCTAGCCACTGTGCTAGGAGGAAGCCCAAGCAGCTCGTGGAGGCCCCCACACGGAGGGGAGGAGAAGTCCCCAGACAGCGGTCATCCGGTCAGACGCACGAGTGAGCAAGCTTGTACAGGAACCTTCCAGTCTCCGTAGCCAACCCCATGTAGAGCACACAGGTGTCTTTTCTGCTGAGTCCTATCCAGATGACAGAGTTGTGAGCCAAATAAATGATCCTTGCTGTTTTAAACCACTCAGTTATGGGGTAGTTTGTTACACAGCTGCAGATAATGAGAGCAGCCTATGAAATAATGAGTGGGGGGTAGTGATGAGTGCTAGAAAGAAGAATCGGACTGAGAAAGGAGATAAGGAGAGTCAAGATGAGAAGCAGGGGGAGATGGAGCCTGGCAAAGCTGAACCTCCATTCCAGCCCTGCCTGGTCCCAGGGGCCAAGATATGTTAACCAACCCCATGGACATTCTGGGGACACATCAGCTGAGGAAAGAGGAGCTTACAAGTAGTCTCACTCCCAGAATGCAAACTCCCAACCCCAAAGCCCCCAGCCTTGGCTTGCATACTCCCAGAGACAGGGATATCACTCTCTAGCCCAGGCAGCCCTGCTGAAACAGGCTGTGGGGATGGCCTCCTTCCCACCAAGGGAGGCCCGCCTCCCTGCACTGCCCTCTGGGGCCTTGTGAACACAAGACAGGGACCCGTGTCCCCCTGACCACCTCCAGCTCCACCCACATCCATGGTTGTCCTTAGAGAACAGAGCTGGTAGGACCACTGGAAGCTATGAGTGTGTTCAGGAA
This sequence comes from Oreotragus oreotragus, assembly GCA_006410675.1. NCBI lineage: Eukaryota > Metazoa > Chordata > Mammalia > Artiodactyla > Bovidae > Oreotragus > Oreotragus oreotragus. The sequence continues at coordinate 490,131 of SJYX01012707.1, read as the reverse complement.
GGGATGGAGTCACAGTCAGGGAGGACATTTGTCATCACTCAGGGGTGGAGGTAGCGGAGGTCACATGGTGGGAGTGTAAGCAGAATGGAGCTTCTGAGCCTCAGTCACAATTTGGCTGAAATTGTAGCAGAATCGTGCCTACGTGGTCACAGGTTCTTCTGTGGGAACAGCTCACCAAGGGGGTCCTGACCTCCACCTCACCCCTAAATGGGAACAACTCCCAAAATAAATGCTTTGGAGTCATGAAGACCTAGAGTTTGAGTCCCTTTTAAGGGACACGAACGTCCTGTGTGACCTCAGACAAGTCAGCAACCCTCTCTGAGCAGTCAATGCCAAAATGACAAGCGTGTGCTTGTGGCCTCCAGCAGCTTTTCCAAGCTTCACCAGTTTGTGTATCTCCAGGTTAATTTCTGCCCTCTCCCGCCTTCCTATCTGAGGTGACCTACTTAGTATTTTTTCCCTAAATTGATCTCCTCCTTCTGCAGAAATAAACATTTTTAAAGAAACTTTTAATCACCACCTTAAATGGGAAATGAACATTAGATGCCATAACTCAACAGGTACCCTAAAAATGAAAAAAAAAAAAAAAGCCACTGTGCTAGGAGGAAGCCCAAGCAGCTCGTGGAGGCCCCCACACGGAGGGGAGGAGAAGTCCCCAGACAGCGGTCATCCGGTCAGACGCACGAGTGAGCAAGCTTGTACAGGAACCTTCCAGTCTCCGTAGCCAACCCCATGTAGAGCACACAGGTGTCTTTTCTGCTGAGTCCTATCCAGATGACAGAGTTGTGAGCCAAATAAATGATCCTTGCTGTTTTAAACCACTCAGTTATGGGGTAGTTTGTTACACAGCTGCAGATAATGAGAGCAGCCTATGAAATAATGAGTGGGGGGTAGTGATGAGTGCTAGAAAGAAGAATCGGACTGAGAAAGGAGATAAGGAGAGTCAAGATGAGAAGCAGGGGGAGATGGAGCCTGGCAAAGCTGAACCTCCATTCCAGCCCTGCCTGGTCCCAGGGGCCAAGATATGTTAACCAACCCCATGGACATTCTGGGGACACATCAGCTGAGGAAAGAGGAGCTTACAAGTAGTCTCACTCCCAGAATGCAAACTCCCAACCCCAAAGCCCCCAGCCTTGGCTTGCATACTCCCAGAGACAGGGATATCACTCTCTAGCCCAGGCAGCCCTGCTGAAACAGGCTGTGGGGATGGCCTCCTTCCCACCAAGGGAGGCCCGCCTCCCTGCACTGCCCTCTGGGGCCTTGTGAACACAAGACAGGGACCCGTGTCCCCCTGACCACCTCCAGCTCCACCCACATCCATGGTTGTCCTTAGAGAACAGAGCTGGTAGGACCACTGGAAGCTATGAGTGTGTTCAGGAAGGGATGGAGTCACAGTCAGGGAGGACATTTGTCATCACTCAGGGGTGGAGGTAGCAGAGGTCACATGGTGGGAGTGTAAGCAGAATGGAGCTTCTGAGCCTCAGTCACAATTTGGCTGAAATTGTAGCAGAATCGTGCCTACGTGGTCACAGGTTCTTCTGTGGGAACAGCTCACCAAGGGGGTCCTGACCTCCACCTCACCCCTAAATGGGAACAACTCCCAAAATAAATGCTTTGGAGTCATGAAGACCTAGAGTTTGAGTCCCTTTTAAGGGACACGAACGTCCTGTGTGACCTCAGACAAGTCAGCAACCCTCTCTGAGCAGTCAATGCCAAAATGACAAGCGTGTGCTTGTGGCCTCCAGCAGCTTTTCCAAGCTTCACCAGTTTGTGTATCTCCAGGTTAATTTCTGCCCTCTCCCGCCTTCCTATCTGAGGTGACCTACTTAGTATTTTTTCCCTAAATTGATCTCCTCCTTCTGCAGAAATAAACATTTTTAAAGAAACTTTTAATCACCACCTTAAATGGGAAATGAACATTAGATGCCATAACTCAACAGGTACCCTAAAAATGAAAAAAAAAAAAAAACAAGGCTGGTGAGTTAGAGACAAACCCTGTTGCCCTCTCCGCCCTCCCCCCTCAACAAGGCTTTTCAAAGAGAGATTAGCAAACCTTAGAAAGAAGTGTTAAAGACACATTAGCACCCCACGGGGACTCTCTCTGGTGTTAAGGGAAGGTTGCAGGAAACCACTTTCTCATCACTGGTTTGGGAAGCAGCTGCACCCCTCCTGGCCAGGGCAGGTGGTCCAGCCTTTGGAAGCCCTGAGGTCCTGACAGAGGCAGGGAGTAGCTGATCTAAGGGATCACAATAACAGCTTTTTGCCCCAGCCTCCCCCTCCCGACAGTCCAAGCTGGGGCAGAAGGTGCCCAAGCTGCAGAAATCAAGAATGACTTCCTGGGGACAGTGGAGATGAGCCACCCGAGGGACGGCTACCGGCCACACAGGCACTGGCACCAGTCGGCATGGCTACAGCCCGGCTCCAGGAGAACAAGTGGGCAGTGGAGGCGCTGGGTAGGGGCAAGCCTGGGGACCGCGAGGGGCTGCCCCGCCTTCAGAGGGAACCTGGCAAGCACCTCCCATCCCCGACCCTCCACCTAGGCACTCACTGGGGTTTGGTTTATCCAGCTCCTTTGTTAACAGGATGTGTCTCTCATTCCTCTTTGAAACTCATTTCTCTCCCCCTCAGTTTCCCTTCTGTACAGAACCATGGTAGTGATCTCGGGTGGTCTTGGCCTGAAACGGCATGGAGTGGGGCTTGGGTTCCCAGCCAGAGGCTGAGGCCAGGTCATGGCGGTGAAAGCACCAGATCCTAGCCACGAGCCCAGGGGTCAGTGACTAGGGCCCTGACCCTTCGGCTTCGTGGATAAAAATGCTCACCAAGACGGAAAGTACTGAAAGAAGAAGAGTGTTTCTTAAGAGGGAAAATGAGTACAGTGCGTGTGGATGGACACACACAGCAGACTCGGAGAATCCCTGAGTCGCACTGTGTGGTGGTTTGAATTACTTTTATGGGGTATTTCTTCCGGGTTTTCCTTGGCCAATCATTTTGATTGGCCTGGTTTACAGTCCGTATTTGGTATCGCTCACAATCCTCCCAAGTCAAGATGGATTTTACCGCAAAGGCATCTGGGTAGAACATCCCTTGACCTAACTCCCCTTTGGCCTCCAAGAGGCCTTCTCTGCGCACGTGTGGTGGGGGAGGTCCCCTGACTTCCGGAAAAGAAATATGTGGTCTGGGCAGGGCCCACCCTCCTCGCCTTAATTGTCCTGCTATTCTCAGCTTGGAGTTTCAATCCACAGGGAATGAATCTCCAATCGCTTTACCCTGGGGGAGGGAAGAGGGGCCATCTACCTCCTGCTTCAATAGCCCCAGAGCCTTGGGCCCACAACAGTTTCAGGGTTTAGTTTTTCAAAAACTATTTTTAAATGTTTTCTTTTTTTTTTTTATCCGAAGGGGGAAGGAGGCTTTCTGAAGATCATGTTTTAATATCTAAAATTAATATTTTCATCTTTAGACCAACAATCATAATGTAATTTTTAATTTTTTCAACAGAGAAAGAGACCCATGAATAATAATAATAATGTGGCCTCTGTAAAATGAGGAAGAATAAAAGCACCTGCGTGGAAAGCCTTTGGCCAGAGACCCGGCACCTGGGATGGATCCCACAAATCCTTCTATTGTTCTTCTCATCCATGTTCTTAGAGTGTGAGCGCTTGTGTAGAAGACAGGACGCGGGGTGTTCTGGGCTCTGTCCGCGCTCTGTGTGACCTTGGGAAGCTGTTCCTGGGCTGGCCTCATTTTCCCCCACTGCTCATGAGGGTCCTGAAGTCTGGCATCCTCTTTGTGCATCTTCACTGCCTTTCCACCTGGGGAAGTGAGCAGCCCCAGCCCCACCCCACCCCACCCCTGGGGGAGGCAGACCAGCTGGCAGCAGCAGCGGGCCGGCCCACTCTTCAAAATCGTCTCGTCCCCCCAGCCAGGTAAATATTACAGGTTCAGACAGTAATTGTGGTTTCTCTTTTTTTTGTTTATTTTTTTAAATTCCCGGATGTTTGACTTGGCTGGGGCCCAGGGCCTGGTGTTTTCACCTGGGCCATCTCTAATTCCCACTCCCGTCATCAGAGCTCCCTGTAGCAACTGGTCAAGCATCTTCCAGGGGGTTGGTGGGCAGTTTGGGCTGGGAGAGGCTCCTGATGGAGTCTGCAGAGTGTAACCAAGGTGATCACTCCCCAAGCACCCACTCTGTGCCCGATGCTGTTCCAGGCCCTGGGATTCAGCTGTGATCAGAGGCATCTCTGATGGGGGGTGGGGGTGGGGGCTTCCTCCACTCTCAAGGCAGAGAGTAAGGCAGATATAGAGCAAGTAAAGTGCTCCCCCTCATGAGAGGAGGGCTGGGGAAAGCAGGGGAAGAGGAACAAGGAAACGCCTAAGAAGACAAGTGCAGATGAGTCTGCAAAGGTCCCCCTAAAAGGAAGTGATGGTTAAACATCACTGATGCATGCACAGCTGTCAAGTAGGAGGATGGGGAAGGAAGGGCACCCAAGGCAGGTGGAACAGAATGTGCGAGGATTAAGGTGCTTTCCAGCCCAACGAGGGAGGTGCTTTCCATCCCATTCTCCAGATGAGGAAACTGAGGCTCAGAGAGGTCACATAGCTGGTAATTGGCAGAGGCATGACTTGTACTCAGGGCTGCCTGGTTCCAAAGCTGGTTGGTAACTGCTAGGCTATGCTCTTCCCCTCCCCACAACATCCTCCACCCTTCCAACATCCCCATCCTCAACCAGCCTCACTGGAGGAAAAGGTCAGAACCCAGATCACCTACTGGAACTGGTTTTAGGGTCTCCAGAGAGGCCATTACCTCTGTGTAAAAGAAACAGCCAGCTCCTCAAATGCCTCTAGCAGAGTCATGAGGCCCATCACCTATAAAATATGATACCCCCACCCCAAGGGGTCCCAGGTGGGAAAACTGAGGCTCAGGCCACTGAAGGCTTTGCCCAAGGTTACCCAGTGTCCGGAGACAGAGACGTGGAGTCCCAGGGCCCAGGGCCCTGAGCCCCAGCCCTGTCCATGGGCAGGACACCCCCCTCCCCAGCCCTCAGTTCGGGCCCCAGCCCCCTCCTTTCCCCCAGGACAATAGGGCCTTTCACAGCCAGACAAAGGGAAAAAGTTTAAAAGCCGAGAATTATGTTTCCACCAAGGCAAAGGGGGTGGGGTAGGGGAGCGGGGGAGCTGGGTCTGGGGAGGAGCTGTGGCGGCCGCGGAAACGGACCGGTATGTATTTATTCATGTCTGACACAACACAATTTGATTTTCCACATAAAAGATCAAATAATATTTCAGCTACAGTTAATTACACACCCCAAAAGCACATCAAAGGGCAGTCTGCGTCCGCCCAGCCCTTGCTTCACCACACCGCGTGCGCCCAGATTTCACGCCTGGCTTCGAGGCGGCTGTAGCACAGAAGCTCTGCAGTTCATACCCACATGGGCCTTTGAGGCTGGGCTGTGGGTCTCCAAGGTCCCTCCTGGGCCCTCAGGCCCCTCGCTGGGCTCCCAGGACTGTCCAGTGCCCAACTGATGCCCAGCACCCCCACGAAAATAGTAGCCCTGGTGCAAATGCTTTTATAAAGCCCACTCTCCCACAGAAGAGAAACACCCCCAGTGACACCAGCACTCCCCCTGCAGGCTGGGGAAGGGAGCAAAGTGGGCACATTGTCCCCATTTGTCAGATGAGGAAACTGAGGCCCAGAAAGATGAAGTGATTCACCCAAGCTCACACAGCCTGAAGAAGTGGAGCAGGGACTTTAGGTGAGCTGGATGACTCCAAAGAACCTCCCTCTCACAATGTATCACACCTTGCTGGAAAAGAGTCATGGAAGAAGGAACTGGTTTAACATCAATCACATCAACAGAGTCACCCTTTTCTCAGGAAGCCCTGCTGACTAACCAGCCACAGTAGGGAGCAAGGCTGAAGTGGGGACACTTAGGGAGTGTGACCCTGGGGGACCGTTAACCCTCTCGGAGTCTTAGCTCACCCTGTGATGCTTCTCGAAACACTCACTGTGCACATGGTGGAGAAAATTCTGGAAAGACCAAGTCTGAGAATCCCAAGGTCTTAGAATATTGAAGGTGACAGAATCTTAAAATCAGGAATTTCAAGAAGAAGAGACATCCAACTCCAGAGCTATCGTGAAGCCCAGAGTGGTGATGTGCTCAGCTCAAGATCACACAGCAGGCGAGGCTGGGCTTCCTGACACCACAGGTGCAGTTTGGGGTGGTGGTCAGTGCACCCCAGAACCTGGACAGAGCTGCACTCTGCCAGAATGTCCCATTGGAGTCCCTGCCTTTAGGAAGGGCCTTTGAAATACCTGCAGAAGGCCTGTCCCTGGCTCCTCCCCAGGGTGAGAGCTTGCTGGGAGCAGTACCTGGGGAAGCGGGGTACAGAGACCAGGGCTGGGGGTGCCCAGAGCAGGGGAACCTAGATCTGCTCAGATGGCAGCTCTGTCAGAGGGAGGGAAGACCCCCAAAAGCAGTTCCTTCTCCCCCCACTCCAGATCCTAAAAGAGCCCTGGGCCTGGAAATGGAAGCAAGGTCTTGCCAGGCCAGCCACTTCCCCTCTCTGAGCCTGCTTCCCTTCTGCAAACTCAAGCCCATGGGAGGCTCAGAGGATGATGCCTCACTCGTGAAGGTTCCCGGCTATGGCCACTGGGGCGGGGTAATGGGGGTGCAGAAGGGCTGGCGGGGGGCCAGGCAGAGAGCAGGGGCAGGGGAAGGGCAGGAGCTATTCTGGGCCCCTCTCGCTCCCTGCACCCATGCACCCATGCTCAGACGGCAAACGACCATCCTGTTTGCCAGGCAAAGATGTTTCCTGTGCTGGCCGCAGCCAGGCTGAACCTGCCTGGTGCCCACCGCAGNAAGGTTCCCGGCTATGGCCACTGGGGCGGGGTAATGGGGGTGCAGAAGGGCTGGCGGGGGGCCAGGCAGAGAGCAGGGGCAGGGGAAGGGCAGGAGCTATTCTGGGCCCCTCTCGCTCCCTGCACCCATGCACCCATGCTCAGACGGCAAACGACCATCCTGTTTGCCAGGCAAAGATGTTTCCTGTGCTGGCCGCAGCCAGGCTGAACCTGCCTGGTGCCCACCGCAGGCTCTTCCCAGAAGCCTCTGCTTTGCGGCCACCTTGGGACCAAGCCCCGCACAGCCCGCCTGACTCCCGCTGCACCCCTCAACCGTTCCATCCCTCCAGCCTTAGTTCCCTTGTGCCCCAACCAGAGTCAGAACACCCAGACCTCACGAGGCTGGGACGCTCAATAAATAACATCAACCAAGTAAGGCCTGGCACATGGTAAGTTCATGTTTCAAACGGGCGGCTTGACTGTCGATATGTCTCACACTTGCTGGCACACAGCAAGCCTCGGACACAAGGGAGTATTAGAGCAATGGTGGATGACAGCGGCCCCATTGCCCTATTTACGCTCCCATCCTCGGCATGGAGCACACGGTTCTGTGAACAGCGGGTGCCTTTGGGGCGTGTGCTGACCTTTTCCCTCGTCACCTTGTCACTGTTTGTTTGTTTCCTTGAAGGCAGGGCTGTGTTTTATTTACCTTCGTGCTTTGCAAATATTCCCGAGTATTTATTGAATGGATGGTGGGTGGAATGATGCATGGACGGATGGATGGATGGATGGATGGATGGGAGAGTAGGTGGATAGGGAGCTGGAAAGAAAATGAGTGGTTGACATTTTGTGGCAGACATTTATCTGTAGTTGGATCTTTTACAACAAAAATATATTACTTTTTCAATCAATTTATATTTGAAGAAAAGATGCGAATAAATTTGTGGGGTTCACTCCAAACCTACTAAATTAAATTTTCAAACAAAGAAAAAGAATGAGTGGATAAGTGAATGGATGAGTGGATAAATAAAAAGAAACCAAGGGTGAAAAAGCACTCTTTGGCTAGAGGACTCAGGAGTCCTAGATTCGAGTCTGCCCCCTCAGTTTATTCTGCTGTGTAGCCTTGGGCAGTGAAGTCACCCTCTCTGAGCCTGTTTCCTCATTTATCAAAGGAACCTGGCAACTCTGCTCTGGCAGCTCCCTGGGAGGTCCGGAAGAGTCCTTGTGAGGCTGGTGGAAATTCCTTCCTAAATTGTAAAGTGCTCTGCCCTGGGCAGGTGGTGGCCAGTTCTGAGTCTCCTGGGGAGGCAGGCAGAGAGAATGAGGCCTGGCGTGGTGTAGCCTGGCAGGTGATGGAGGTCCTGAGGCCCGACACCCTGGCGGGCTCTAATCCCACGTGGCTTCACTCATGGGCAGAAGCTCTCACTCTAGTAAAATTTTATGGCCTCTGAGAACAGGCAGAGAGCTGCCAGCAGCAACTCTCTGGAAATTTATGACTAGCCTCCTCCCTCCTGGCCCGCCCTTCCTCAGCCCAGCTCTCATCAAAACTGAAGGCTCTGGGCTTAGCCAAAGGGACCTGAGCCCCTCAGTGGGATAGGGAAAGAGGGGCTGAATTTAGGAGAGGCTAAAACATTGTGGTCAAAGGCAGGACAGAGGCAAGCTGAAAGACCTGGATCTGAGAAGCATTTACTTGTCAAGATTGTGCAAAAGACTGTCATACCCTACATGAGGTTACAAAACAGGCTCTTATCTAAGATCCCTTCGAAAAAGACAGGAATGTGGCCACAGCAGCCACAAGTGTCTCTTATAGTCCCTGAATACATCCTTTCCCCCCCACCCCAGGGCCTTTGCACATGCTCTTTCCTCTGCCTTCTCCCCAAACTATGATTGGCACAGTTAGCCAGAACGCACGTGTAGAGCTGACACGGGCAGGCATACGTGTGCATGCTGCTCACGTGAACGAGTAGATTTCTGATGCCTGCGGCACGTCTCGTGAACAGGAAAACCAGGGGGCCAGGTGGTGGGGCTGCATGCCTGTGTGGCAAGTGCCGGGTGTGGCCCCAGCACCCCCATTTCTAGGGGGTGACAGGTCCCCAGCACTGCATGGCCTATTTGTGAGTGAGCCCATTAACCTGACATCAGGGTTGCTCATTTAATCTACTTTTCATAGAGGCAGAAACCTAGGCATCCAAGATCTGGCCAGGGGATCTGAACCCTGACTGTAGAGGGGTACAGCACCCCCATCCAAAGCTGGATGGGCTAAGGAAGAGTTCTAAGGGGGCTCCAGTCCCCATCACTGCCAGTGTGGAGGCTGCATGGAGAACAAGCAGGGAGTGAGGGGACCGCAAGGGACCGGGCTGATGGTGCGGAAGGGAATGAGAAGGACCAGACTAAGAGAGCCTGCGAGGGGGCGGGCAGGGCTGTGGGGCGGCCCCTTCCCAGGTCAGACTGGGAACCTGCTTCCCCCACCAGCCCTGCCGCGCTCTGGCTTCGAGGTGGCGCTCTGGTGGCGCGGGGCCGCCGTGGTCAGGACCTGTCAGGCTGATTTACGGGCCCTCCCCGCCCGCCGCACACCAGCAATCAGCTGCAGCCGCCAGATCTATTATTGATGAACTTTCTGAGCCCCGCTAATTAACTGCGTGCACCCCCAGCGGCCGGCTAAAATGCCGGCCTGGACGCTCCAGCCAATGTCACGGGCACCGCCCCCGGACCTAATGGGGCCCAAGGCAGAGAGTGGACAGGGGGCCCCCCAGAGGAATCTCAGCTAGCTCCGACTCAGCCCCCCACTCCCAGGCCCCTGCCAGGCTCACACCAGGACCCCTGGCAACCTGCTGTGTGACCTGGGGCCAGCCGCTTAATCTCTCTGATCCTCAGGCTCAGATCACCTACAGCAGGCAGCAGGGGAATGGAGCTGAGCATATTGCAGATGGAAGGGGTATGAAGGCTCCTGTCAGTCCTTTGAGAAAAAAAGACAGAAAGACTGAAAGCACCATAGTTAAGGGCACAGCTTTGGAGCCATGCAGACCTGGGTGCAATCCTGGCTCTGCCACTTGCCAGTTGTGTGACCTTGAGCACGTTCCTTCCCTGGGACTCAGTTTCCAGATCTGTAAAATGGGTGCTGGCAGTCCCTGCCTATGGGCTGTTGGAAGGAGTTAACAGCTGGGGGCTGTGTGACAGCTCAAACACAGATGAGTAGACAGTCGGCGCTCAGTCATGCTCCCTTCCCTCTGTCCTTCTGAAAAACAGGCACGTCTGGCCTCTTGCCAATAACAGCTGCCCCGGGGGCTCCCAGCTCCCCCCTCCCTCTGGAGAACACCTGTGCGGATCCCCTTCCCTGGCCCCATGGAATGAAAATTATGTAAAGAGGCCCACACTTCTCCCTTCCAGACAAAGACTGAAAAATAAAAATTCCACACTGTCCCAAGAGGCTGCTGGAGGTTCAGGAAAGACCCCAGCCGAGACCTCTCCTCCCCCAGGGCATGGGGGCTGGGCCCTCGGGACCCCCACTCATCCTCACAGCTGGTGGAGAGCCAGGCAAAATGGTTCAGGGTGGGGAACCCCCATTCGTCGGAAGAGAAAAGTGAGGCCCTGAGACCGGAACCAGTGCCCCCCGGTCTGGTGCCTGAGACCCAGAGTTGCCCCCTGGAGTGTGATGTAAGGACGCTGGGGGGTCGCAGGGGCGACCAGGAGGGAGCTGAAATGTGCTCGCCTTCTTGGGGACTGGACTGTGGATTCAGATGCCGCAGAGTGGGCTGGGGGCTATTCACAGACAGCGAGGCGAGCACCACCGAAGGGCAGGGCGATACCAGCCCTCGCGGTGCTCTTCCAGCTCTCCCGAGAACTACAGAAAACCGCACCGGAGGCTGCTGGGTCTTAAACATCTAACGGAGGGAGTTGTCAGCCTGGGCCCTGAGGACAAGCCCCGCCCCCGCCGGCCCCTAGTCTGAAATGCCTTGCGCTTCTAACTCAGGACTGAGTTTTCACTTCCGGCAAGTCGTCAATTCAAAGCAGTGTTAGAAAGTTTGGAACTGAAATGAAAAGCAAGTCCCTTTAAATGCACATGAAGTAAGGACCAGTGCAGACGCAGTGGTGGCCGAGGCAGCGGGGGAAGCGTGTTGCTTCCCAGCTCAGTAGATGGGCGGCTCCCGGGCCTGCCCCTCCCCCGGAGGGCGCCCGCACCCAGCCCGTTCACCAGTCGTCAGCTAACAGGTGATGCGTACCAGCCACGCGCCCGGTGCTGGGCTGGCTGCTCACGACACTCTGCAAACAGACGAGGCCCTGCCCTCTGGACCTTACAGTCCAGCAGAGAAACGAGTGCATCAGATCCTCGTGGATGATGATGAATGTCCTGAGGACCCCAAGCTGTGCTAGAGAAAAGCAAAGGGTGGGTGGGGCACGGCGGGCGGATGGACAGGAAGGCTTGCCATGCTTAACGGGGACCCAAAGGACAAGAAGGTGCAGGCTATGCTGAGAGCAGAGGAAACATCAGCTACAAAGGCCCTGAGGCAGGAAAAACCACCACCACCCTCTCCCCTGGAGGAATTGATGGGGGGAGGGGGTGGGGCAGTGAGAGATAAGGTAGGTGGGTCCCAGCCCACTCAGGACCTGGAAATTTCCAGAGAGGATTTGGGGCTTTGTTCTGGGTATTATTTGGGCTTCCCTGGTGTCTCAGACAGTAAAGAACCTGCCTGAAGTTTGATCAGGAGACCTGGGTTCGATCCCTGGTTCGGGAAGATCCCCTGGAGTAGGAAATGGCAAACCCACTCCAGTATTCCTGCCTGGAGAATCCCATGGACAGAGGAGCCTGTCGGGCTACAGTCCACGGGGTTGCAGAGAGTCAGACACAACTGAGCGACTGACATTTCACTTCACTTCNTCGGGAAGATCCCCTGGAGTAGGAAATGGCAAACCCACTCCAGTATTCCTGCCTGGAGAATCCCATGGACAGAGGAGCCTGTCGGGCTACAGTCCACGGGGTTGCAGAGAGTCAGACACAACTGAGCGACTGACATTTCACTTCACTTCTGGGTATAACGGGGAGCCCCTGGGTTGTTTTTATTTTGTTTTGTTTTCTTAATCAGGAGAGTGGCTTGCTCCTGTTTGAGTTTTAAGCAGACCCCCTAGCCAGTGTCCGGATCATGGACTTGCAGGGGCCACTGTGGAGGAAGGGAGGTCGAGATGGGGGGGCTTTGTCTATGCGGGTGGAGGTGGGGTGCCAGCTGGTGCCAGAAAGCAGTCAGACCTGAGGGTAATACTGGAGGAAGGAGCAGCGGGGTTGGGTGACTTGTGTATGCAGTTGACAGGTATTTATTAAACACCTACTGTGTACCAGACCTCAGGCTGGGCACCAAGGAGACCTCAACAAGTGACACTGGGAAGGAATCTGGTCCTCGTGGGGCTGGCTGTCGGGGGAGGGGGAGGCATCACACGATACGCTCACAGCGGTGAGTGTCACACGTGCACAAGCCCACTCTCACCCTGTCCCCCAGCACACACGCACACAGGCATGCGTGCCCCAGGTGCCTGTGTGCACACGCCTGGCCCCCATCACCGTTGCACACATGCACACACGCACACAGTCCTCGGCTTCACCTGTAAAAATAATCTCAGTGATTACACTGCATCGGGCTGACGCTGGCAGGGAATAATTGAGATCCCCTCGCTCCTGCTTTACCAGGTGATTCATTGAGAACACCCTTCGCCCTCGCCTCGGCCCCGCTGAATGCTGTGAGCACTAAGAATACTTTCTTTTATTGTAGCGAATGACATTTGAATTCATTTTCCTCCCCATTATGCACCGAGATGGCAGAGACGGAGGGGTTATTACCTGCCCGCCATTATGTAACATAACAGAAATCCGCCACGGCTCGCTGCTGTCGGATGCCTCTGGGATCCCCCGACCCCAGGCCTCCCGGCTAAGAGGTGACAGCACCCATCTGTGGGCCAGGTCCCAGTGAGGCCTTGCAACTGCCAGGGGGTTGTGAGCCGGTGGCCTCAGTTTCTTCATCTGCTCAATGGGGGTGAAAAAGATGAGCTGAATGACCTTCAAAGGGTTTTTCAACCCTGCCACGTGTGATTGGCAGCTCCTATGAGAAGGTTGGTCTCCTCCTAAGCCTTCTCTATTTAGGGGTGAGGGTTGTCTTTGTTGAGGTTTGAGAGAGTGAGTCCTCCCTGTATGAGACTCCCCTCAGACCCTGAAGGGGTTCCCTGGAGGCCCTCCAGCCTCCCTGGGGGGTACAGATGGGAGGAAGTAGAACAGAGTTCCAGGCCCCGCTCTGTTCCCCTCCCAAGATGGGACCATCCTTCTTTTTCTTTGTCTGTATTGTTAATTGGAGGATAATTGCTTTACAATATTGTGTTGGTTTCTGCCGTACATCAACCTGAATCAGGGATAGGTATCCCGCCCCCTCTAAGCTGTCACCAAGCACCTGTTTGAGCTTCCTGAGTCGTATGGCAGGTTCCTACTGGCTATCTAATTTTTACACATGGCAGTGTATATGTTTCCCCGCCACTCTCTCAGTTCATCCAACCGTCCCCTTCCCCTACCTTGTCCACAAGTCTAGGCAGTTCTTCTTGTCTGCCTCTGGGGTCCTGGAAGAGTTTTCTTGAACCACCGCATCATGGCTAAGTAGAAAAAAAATCAGAGTAACAAGCAAGGAAGGCAGAATGGGAAGAAGGGAGAGCAGGAGAGGAAATGTGTTTCTGCAAGGAAATGCAGTGGAGTCAGCGCTGGCATTCAATGTGTCAAGGCTTGAATTTCCTGGTTCCTAGAGAGAAACCAGTCCATCCCATTCCAACCCAAGAACACAGGCTCTGGCGCTGCTAAAACCTGACAGACAAGCTGGAGAGCTCTCTCCTTCCCCCTCCCCGGGAGTGGGAAGGGCGCCCAGCGCTGGGAGGGAAGGGTCTAGGGTGGCCACTTGAACCCTGACTGGGAGGGTGGGTATCACCCTAAACACACTGGCTGAGCTGGGGACCCAGCATTCCAGGAACAGCTAGGGGGTATCCACAGAGGTCCCCAGGTGTCCCCCTGCCACAGGCGGCCAGCTGGGTGTTCTCTGAGGTCCGGGATTCTTCCTGAGGGCAGCCTGGCATTCTGGGCCCAGCCACATGCACAGAGGTGACCCTCAGGCTTTCTCAGGTGCCTCCCCAACCCCAAATCCCGTTCTTCCCATTCCACCCTGGCGCTCGGGCCTCAGCTCAAACTGTTGCACTGTCATCACTGATGCCGCTTCTGTGACCCTGTCACCACGGACCCGCAGGCTCGCTGAGGGTCATCATGGAGCCACCGTGTGGGCGCTGGAGGGCCTGGGAGGCTGCCCAGGCCCCCGCCCTGTTAGAAACGGGGGCCCGTTTCTGGCACTGTTGTAAATCGTCCACAGGCCCTCGAGGATTTCCTACGAAGGCCCTGTGATGGGCCCCACATGCCATCGCGTTAAACCTGAGCTGGATGAGACACCACTGCAGTTTATTCAAATTGCAAGATGGGAAAGAACTGGATGGAAAGAAAGAAGAGCATAAAAAGGTAATGAGAGGGCTTCCCTTGTGGCTCCGTGGTAAAGAATCCACCTACCAAAGCAGGACACACGGCTTCAGTCCCTGATCCGGCAAGATCCTACGTGCTGCAGACCGATGGACCCCAGAGGGTCACAACTACCCAGCCTGCGCTCTAGAGCCCGGGAGCTGAAAGGACTGAAGCCCACGATCACCCCGGACCCTGTGCTCGGCAACAAGACATGCCACCACAGTGAGAAGCCCACTCAGCGGAACTAGAGCGAAGCTGGCGCAGTCACAGAGCCCCAGCGTGGCCAAAAGCAAACAAGTAAGTCGGTAAGACAATGGCAGGCGCTCTTCCTACTTCTCAACAAAATCCGACCTTCCCTGGTGGCTCAGACAGTAAGGCGTCCGCTCACAATGCGGGAGACCCGAGTTTGATCCCTGGGTCAGGAAGATCCCCTGGAGAAGGAAATGGCAACCCACTCCAGTACTCTTGCCTGGAAAGTCCCATGGACTGAGGAGCCTGGCAGGCTACAGTCCATGGGGTCGCAAAGAGTCGGACACAACTGAGCGACTTCACTTCACTTAACAATTTCTGGTGTGTCTGATGAAGTTGATCATACCCACAAATGGAAAAAAATCTCCTCCATCTGGGGTGGGCTCGGAATGCGTCTTTCATTTCCTCGGCATCCCGCCCCCTACCTACAAACCCTTCCCCTCCTCTCCCCTCCCCTCCCCTCCCCTTTAAGCACTGATGACTGAAACTCCTTTCACCAGTATGGTTTGTTTGTTTACAAAGCACCACTGGCCGTTACCAGGTCTAACCCTTCCCACCACCCCCCATCTCTGCCACCCAGAGCATCTTCTCCTATGGGTCCTGGAGAGTCCTTGAGGACATCAGGGGTCTTTGCCGGCATCCCAGCCTTTGGAGAAGCTGGGTTTGACAGGAGGACAGAGGCTATGTGGGCCAGAACCATGTGGATCCTAAACGCCGCATCCAGACAAGGGTGGCCTGGCTCCTTGATACTCAGAGACCAGAATTTCCACAGTGAGACAGGAGAAATCTCCCACTTTGTCATGGATTAACATTCCAGATTTGACATCTTGGTCATGGAGCTTTGAACTGACGGTCAAAGCATTAGCCCAGAGCTGGACGGCAGGAACCTGGGCTCCGAGGGCTTGAAACCACGTGTTTTCAAGGAGCTGTCATTTCTAAGTTTTGGAAGATGTGAGCTCTTCACTTCGGAGAACTTTGAATCTAGGCAGTAGAGACATTTCATCAGAAGGGTTGGAGGGCTGCCTCATCATCACCCACATGTGATTTCACAGTGTCATCAAGAAATAACATGTGCTATTTCTTATATCAGATGTAATACACTTATTGAATACGTTTTAGAAAATACCGATAGCTGTGAAGTCATGAAAGAAAATCACCTAAAATTATCCAGTCTGGAAATCACCAAGCTTATCATGTTATTACCTTTAAACTTGTTTTCCATACATTTGTGCCGCATATTTTTACAAAATGAGATAACACGGATAATTTAACATCCGTAAAACGCTCTTTCCATGTTAAGCGTTCATTCGTTTATCCTCCAACGAATTATCGAACGCCTACTGTATGCCAGGCACTGTCCTAGATCCTGGAAATGCAACAGTTTAAAAGTGAATGGGTAGGGACTTCTCTGGTGGACCAGTGGCTAAGACTCCATGCTCCCAAAGCAGGGGCTCGGGGAACCAGATCCCGCATGCCACAACTAAGGGCTGGTGTGAAGATTCCCCGTACCGCAGTGAAGGTAGACGATCCTGCCTGCCACAGTTAAGACCTGGCACAGTCAAGTAAATACCTTTTTTTTTTTTTTTTTTTTAATAAATGAATGGGAGAACTGAAACCTTGTCCGCTTGGAACTTTCTTCTGTTGCATTCTGCTAACCGTCAAGTTGGTCGTACGATATTCCACCGTGACGATGTAGCATTATTCATTTCCCCTGGGGTTGGGCAGTTAGGTTGCTTCTTCTCTTGATGAGATGAACGTGCTTTTACGGCGGAATCTTTCTGAGACACTGTAATCACTGATTTCTTAACGAGGGAGCCCTAAAGATGAAAGGGCCGAGCAGAGAGATAAATAACCACCTGTTTACGTTCACTGCTTTGGATGTCTGCTTCCAAATTGCCCTCCGAAATGAATTCTATCCACGTGGACGCTTGCCAAGCAAGGAAGGAGGGTACGTGGTAGGAGCGGACTTATTCAGACTGGACAGGAGAAAGTCAAGGAGCGTCTCAGTCTTTCATCCATTTCGGGCTGTGCTGGGTCTTCGTTGCTGAGCGCAGGCTTCGTCTCACTGCGGCGAGTGGGGGCTGCTCTCTAGCTGCAGGATGGTGGTTTCTCTTTTGCCGGGCAGAGGCTCTAGGGCATGCGGGCTCAGGAGTTGCGGTTCCCGGGCTCTAGAGCACAGGCCCAGGAGTTGTGGCACACAGCCTTAGTTGCCCCGAGGCACGTGGGATGTTCCCGGACCAGGGATTGAACCCACGTCCCCTGCATTGGCGGGCAGATTCTTAACCACTGGACCATCAGGGAAGTCCAGAGTTCCTCAATCTAAGAAACAAAAGTAGGAGATCGTTCCCGAGACCTTGGAGGCATGGGTTAAAGGCCATTTTCTAAGAGGCAGGAGACGGGGAGGATGAGGAAACCCTGTCCCTGCCACAGGGACAATTTCCTTCTTGCAAACACCTTTGGAGACTCAAAGTCACTTTTGTTCCCAGAACACAGTATCACACTCTCCAAAATGATGTCAGCTTAGAAGATGATCCTCTACATCATACATATCCAGGGATACCAAGTCTCAGAAAGAAATTACGCGAAAGGGACTTGTGAAGTCTGGGAGTAGTGGAAACAAATTTTGGAGCAAGTCAGACCTGGGTTCAAACTGGTGTGGTTATTTCCTTCCCTGTGGTTGTGGAAGGCAGTATAATGCCCCCTACCCACGTCCCTGAGATGTCCATGTCTTAACCCCTGGGAACTGTAATATGTCACCTTACATGTCAAAAGAGACTTTGAAGTTAAGGATCGTGAGTTGGGAAGATTATCCTGGATTATCTCACTGGGCCCAATGTCATCATGAGTGTCTTTATAAGAGGAAGGTGGGAAAGTCAAACAGAGAAGGAGGTCAGAGTGATGAGCTCCAGAAATGGAAGAAGGAGCCACAAGCCAAGGAATGCAGGTGACCTGTAGAAGCTGGACAAGGCCAGGAAGGCCATTCTCTCCTAAAATGTCCTGAGTGAATGCAGCCCTGATGACACCATGATTTTAGCCCCATGGAAACAGGGACAGACTTTATTTCCTTGGGCTCCAAAATCACTGTGGCTGGCGCACTGTGGACGAAGCCTGCAGCCATGAAATTAAGACGCTTGCTTCTTGGAGAAAAGCTATGACAAACAGTGAATTAAAAAACAGAGACATTTTGCCAACAAAGGTCCGTATTGTCAAAGCTATGGTTTTTCCAGTAGTCGTGTATGAATGTGAGAGTTGGATCATAAAGAAGGCTGAGCACCAAAGAACTGACGCTTTCGAATTGTCGTGTTGGAGAAGACTCTTGAGAGTCCCCTGGACAGCAAGGAGATCAAAGCAGTCAATCCTAAAGGAAAGCAACCCTGAATATTCATTGGGAGGACTGATGCTGAGGCTGAAGCTCTAACATTTTGGCCTCTTAATGCGAAGAGCCAGCTCATTGGAAAAAACTCTGATGCTGGTAAAGACTGAGGGCAGGAGGAGAAAGGGGCGACAGAGGGTGAGATGGCTGGATGGCATCACTGACTTGATGGACAAGAGTTTGAACAAACTCCGGGAGGTAGTGAAGGACAGGGAAGCCTGGTGTGCTGTGGTCCATGGGGTCACAGAGCGCTGGACACGACTGAGTGGCTGAACAACAGCAACTCATTTTGGAATTCTGACCTCTAGAACTGTGGTGGTGGTGGTTTAATCGCTAAGGCGTGTCCAGCTCTTGCGACCCCATGGACTGTAGCCTGCCAGGCTCCTCTGTGGGATTTTCCAGGCAAGAATACTGGGATGGGTTGCCATTTCCTTCTCCAGGGGATCTTTCCAACTCAGGAATCAAACCCGGGTCTCCTGCACTGCAGGTAGATTCCTTACCGACTGAGCTATGAGGGACCTATAAGGTAATATATACCTGTATAGGAGGCTCTGGGTCTCTTAGTTTTAGCCAGGGGCTCCTTCATTTCCCTTCTCTGAGCCTCAGTTTGTCCATCTGTAAAGTGGGGATGTAATAGCAAACTTCCCCCAACCCCTCAAAACAGACGGTGTGGACAGCACAAAGGATAAAGCGTTCACTCACTGTGGAGGGAAGTGCCCACCCCAGGAGCCTGCTCTCCCACCAGCCCCTTACCAACGCACTGGGCAGGGATGGAAGAGGTTATTCCCAGGGCCCAGCCCAGATGGGGCTTAAACTCCAGCCAGACAGGAGCCAATTTCCCCAGCTCATTATCCCAAACCAAATTAGAGCAGCCTGGACTGCGCCACTCCTGGCTTAATTGGGGCTCACAGACGCCCCTGGCCCGTGCCTCCTTTCTTCCCCCACTCCTCCTGTCCCCAGCCGGGCCGCGCCTTGAGGGAGCCAGAGGCTGTGCAGGCCTTGCCACCTGGGCCCACGCAGACGCCCCAGTGTAATCAATTAGAGCCAGGCCAGGCCGGGCGCATAATGGGGCACTGCTGGGCAGCTGGGCCCGGCATCGATCCCGGCCGCCGGTGACCCCCAGGGAGGCGAGGCAGCCAAGACAGGCCCACAGATGGCGGTCTCCAGGACCCTCTGCCCCCACCCCGACCTGGGGATACCCGGCGGACTGGTGGAGAGGCTTCTGCTCCGGGTGGACCTCCCGACAAGCCTGGGAGGCTGGACTTTGGTATTTGGTCTCCAAAAAGATTAAGAAATATTCAGGAAATATTGCCTTGCTGGGGTCTCAGTACGCACCCACCCCCAAAATGGAGCATCTTTCATCCCTCAGAACCGCTGGATGCCCCCCACGGCACCCATGCTGACCAGGCCCAGTGCCCCCTCCAGATGGAGGGGAAGCCAGGGGAGACCCCTGCAGGTGCAGCCAGACCAAGACAGGCCAGAAAAACCTTCTCCAGGGCCCCCTGGGCTCCCTCACCACAAAGGTTGGTTTAGACTGGCAGGGGGCATGGAGGAGGCCATGGGGTTCTCATCTGGGGACCATGAGGAAGCCTGCATGGGGGTCTCTGCCACGGTTTCTACCCAGGATGCTGTCTCACCCCCCACCCAACTGCTGTCACCCCAGGAAACAGGGGTGGAAGCTTTGGATCCCGGGAGGGGTGTGGAAATTTGGGGAGGTGACGGGACTAGGGGGGAACCTCCTGCATAGATAGGGGTGAGGGTAGGGATGTCGGGGGATATTGTTGAGGGTTGGGGGGAACATTGCCTGAGGGCAAGGACTTCTCTGGGATTACCCCGTTATCCTCCCCTCGTGAGGACACACAGGAGGCGTTAAGAACTATTTGCTGAACTATTTGTGGGAATGGGCCTGTGAGGGAGGGAGCGTGCATGTGTGTGTGTGAGAGACAGAATGTATGCACATGTATATGACTATGTATAAGAGTATGTGACTGTGTGTGTGTAATTGTGTGTCCACGTGGCATTTGTTTTCTCCCTCCCTCTGGGCCAATGTGCATATCTAAGAAAAGACTCAAGGATTTGCTTCCTCTGGGAGACTCCAGGCCCCAGAGCACCCCAGCCACCTTCTGTGGGAAATTCCTTGCCCAAGTGCAGGTGAAACGCAAATTTGGGAAAACAATGATGTAAAAAGAATAAAATAAAAATCATCTCTCATGACACCACTTATAAATGTGCCTGAGCAGAAGCGCTCACCTCGCAGCCCTGCAGGGCAGTTTCTGCTAAAAGTCCACTTCACAGATGAGCAGTGTGAAGCTGGGGGAGGCTAGGCGTCAGGACTGAGCTGCCAAGGTGCCGAGACCAGAATACAGTCAGGCCTTGAGGAGAACACTGCCTTGCAGACAGGAGGGAACTTAGGTTTCCTGAGGGCTTGGTGCCCTTTGGGGCTGAATTTTATGTCAGGTGCCCAACACAACAGTGTGGAATTGAAGTGAACCCAACCCAAGAAACTCTAGCAGGCTTTCCGTCTCACACCTGCTACCAACTGGCTGTGTGACCTTGGGCAAGTTCTGGTCTGTTTCCCCATCAGCACCGCTGCCTCCAACAGCTTAGAACTCAGGGAGGGCCTATTCTATTCTCCTTCCTAATATAGAACCGCCCCCTCCTTCCCCTTAATCCATGAGAAACCTGCCCAGCCACTGCTTACACACCTCCCCAAGGGGGAGCTCACTCTCTCAAAAAGCACCAGGTTGAACAGTTGGCCAGCTGAGCCACACAGAGAGGCACATGGACTCAGAAGCCCGACTGCCCAGGTTCTAGACTTGCCTCTCATCATAACAGCTGTGTTACTAACCCAGCAGTGCCTCAGTTCTCCCATCTATAAGATGGGGGTATTTCACTCACAGGGCTTCAGATGATTTCAGGAAAGCTAGTCTGCCTCAGCAGCTGCCTTAATGCTATTTGAACTGCTGTGCATCTTTTCTGCACCCACACACCCCCTGCAAAAAAGGATGCTTTCAAGCCGGAGTAGGATGGTGCAGGGATAAATAGTCCTGGGCACTGACTGAGGGCCATCAAAGTGCTCGTTACTGTGATCGCTCATAAAACCCTGCCCTGTGTTCAGAGGCATCCGCCTCCTGTCCCTTCCACTTACTAGTCCTCAGTCAGGAATGAGCTCACCCACTTGACAGATGTGGAAACTGAGGCCAGGTGGATGAAACTATGGGCCCAGGTCACCTCTCAGCACCCTGAGCCGCAGGGCTGCTGTCACGCTGGGGCTGGTCCTTCCATTGTCTGCCCATCCTTGTCTGTTTGAGTCCTAGCCAGGTGGGCGGGGAGGCCAGAGAGAGGGATTAGGCTGAAGCTCCCCTCCCCGGCCAGGGACACGGAGCCGGGTGAGCGGGCTACGGTCCAGCCACCAGCGCAGGCTGCCTAATTGCCGACGCGCGTCCGCTGCCCTGGCCCGTGACACGGGCCCCTGACAGACGTGATTTATGAGGGCCCTCGGCAGAGCGGAACCCACTCAATTGCCTATTACCTCACTTAGCAGACACCTTGTCACCGCCCGAGAGCCGGGTGTTAAAAATACAAACCAGGCGGCCAGCAGGCCCTGCGCACGGGCCCTCCACCTGCTCCCAGCCAGAGAACCACTCCCCCCAACCCCTCACTGGCCAGGCAGCCCGCTGATCTCCAGTCGGGCGGGGCTTCAGGAGAAGATGGTGAGGCCGAGAGAAGTGGGTATCGTTGGCCTCAGCAGCTGAGTGGGAAGCAGGACAACCGGAGAGGGGACAGAGCTGGAGTTTAGCATCTGTGAGCCCCACCCCCTCAAGGCAGGGACCATGGCTGAGCCAGACGCCCAGTGTTGTTGCCGAGGACACAGAGGCCCTGAGTCAGATCCCGTCTTCACCCTCTACTGGCTCACCAACCTCAAGAGACTCCCTTAGTCTATCTGGCCTCAGTTGCCTCATCTGTAAAATGGGTTATGCAGAGGGTTAAGTGTGTTAATACAGGATGTGCAGTTAGGAGAGTGTCTGGCATGTCTCAGATGCCCAGGAGTATGGTCCTTATAATATTGTTTCTCTCCTCCTTTCAAGCACTCAGCATCTGGCCAGGGACACATGTGTTCTAATCATCTGCCTGCAATGCAAGAGACCTGAGTTCAATCTCTGGGTCAGGAAGATCCCCTGGAGGAGGGCATGGCAATGCACTCCAGTATTCTTGCCTGGAGAACCCGCAAGGACAGAGGAGCCTGGAGGGCTACAGTCCATGGCATCTCAGAGAGTTGGACATGGCTGAAGCCACTGAGCACAAGCAAGCACATCATCATCACCATCAGCACAATCATCACCATCATCACCATCACCATCATTATCATCATCATCACCACCACCACCATCATCACCACCACCACCATCATCACCATCACCATCACCACCATCATCACCATCATCACCATCACCATCATTATCATCA
>SJYX01012707.1:419195-466054 GCA_006410675.1 Oreotragus oreotragus | reverse complement strand
CACCACCATCATCACCATCACCACCATCATCACCATCACCACCATCACCACCATCACTACAATCACCATCACCACCATCATCACCACCATCACCATCACCACCATCATCACCACCATCATCATCACCACCATCATCACCATCACCACCATCATCACCATCATCACCACCACCATCATCACCATCACCATCATCATCACCATCATCACCATCACCACCATCATCACCATCACCACCATCATCATCACCATCATTACTCAGAGAGATGGGTCAGGCCATTCTTGGCAGTGGGAGCCACTCATCTTGATGATGACAATAACCCCTGACATTCACATGGGTTTGTAAATCTACCGAGAGCTTTCCCAGATGTTGTTCCACTTCCTCCTCCAAGTCCTGAGGGGACGTGGGAGCCCAGAACTCTGTCCGGCACAGCTTTGAGGCCACACTCGGCAAGCTTACCCATTGCTTCTCCACCCTTTGCCATGTGACTCCTGGCCAGCGCAGCGTCTCTCTCAACTTGGGAGGGGTGGGCCGCTCAGCTTCCAGGAGTGTCAGTGCAGCCCCAGATCAAGGAACCACTGCTCAGCAGACAAACGGCCTGAGGTCCTGGGCTGATGGCTGGCATTCCTGGGCCTGGAAAGACCACACCTGCTTCCCTCGTGACTCACCCACCTGCCTGGGGCCCCGGCCCAGGTCCCTCAGCCATATTATTGTTTAGAACCAACATTAAAAGAAGCCACAGTTGAGATTTTTCTACAAAGTCGTGCATTCATTCAACAAACATGAGACAGAGGCATCTCCTAAAGGAGCTCACACTTCAAGTGGGAAGATGGTGGCTTCGGTTAGAACAAGGGGCTTTGCAGGTACCGTCAGGAACACTCACAGCAGAGGAACTGAAGCCATGCTGTGGAGGAGGTGAAGGAACTAACTGGAAGAAAGGAGCCTCAGGTAGGAGGGCTAGCACATGCAAAGGTCCCCAGCCTGGAAAAGGTGCCAAGAGCTCAGAACTGGAGCAGAGAGAGAGAAGCAAGCAAGGGCAGCCTTTTCCAAGACTCTCCACATTCGAAGGCAAAGCTGGGAGGGCCCGGTCATGTGGCCAGTCACTCACTCATTCATTCACCGTCTTAGCCATTCAACAGTTATTGCTTATCTACTCCCTGCCAGACCCAGCTGGGAGCTGGGACAGGGAAACAGACAAAGGAACACGTGAAACGAGAGAGGGAAGCCCAGGGGCCATGGGGAGAGCCAGCGGGAACGGCATTAGGGAAGACTGCCTGGAGGAGGGGGCTCCAAGCAATCTAGAAAATGCCCCCTTGTACTTTTAAACTGAGCTCGGGTGTCATGGGCAATATTGGTCCCAGAGTTCACCCTGCTGTCAAGGGCAAGGAAAGTCCAGACTTCTCTGGTAAGCTGGATATTCTCACTCACTCATTCACTCATTCTCCCAAGTGGTGAGACAGGTAGAGGTAACTCAGACCCAGCCCAGCACTCACCTGTCTCCATGCTGCTGCAGAGGGGACAGGTGAGCGTAAACAAATGCACATCGGTGTGCAGGATGATAGAGGGTGGCGACCCAGTGCAAGCTGGCCACAGGATCGCTTGGAGCCTTGATTGCCAGGCCCTGCCTTGGGTCACTGATTCTGCCTCTCGGGGTCAGGGCAGAGAACCTGGATCCTAAAACCCCTCGGAGGTGGGAGAGGGCTCAGCCTGGCACTAGCCTGCTGACTGTCATTTCAGAACCCACCACGCCGGGAGCACTGAGCCCCCGAGGGGCTGAGCTGACCCGCTGGCAGGCAGGACCAGCTCCTGCTGACTTCAGGCCTTATTTTAGCCTCTGGTGTGTCCCCAGGAGGCCCAACAGGAGGAGGGTGGACGTTTTACAAGGGGGATTTGCATGGGTATTTTCAGTCCGGATGGAAGGTCAGGCTGGTCCTAGCTGACCAGCCCTGCAAGAAGAGAAACCAGGTACTGAAATCGGATACAACTCCCCACCCTTCACCCTCCCTGGAGAAGTTGGTCCCCCTAAGCCTGGGGTGGGGGCTTTCCAGTGAGTGATGGGCCAGAAGAGCCCATGTCAGCTCATACCTGCCCCCTGGGGGTTCCAAATAACTTGAGACTCCTTTTGCAAAAGAATGGGGGAAGCAGATGACATCATCCCCATTTCACAGATGCAGAAACTGAGGCTTGGAGAGTCCAAGGCCAGCATCTTAGGCACACTCAGCCCTAAATCCTGTGAGAATGAACTAGATTTTTGCTTAAAAGGCAGCATCAGTGCCTAACTAACACCACTCCAAGCTGGTGATTAATAATAATTGTGACAACCAGAGTTTACATGCCCTTGTTCTAAGCACTGAGTACATTTTGTAAGTACCATGTTTTCATCCTCCTAACCACCTACAAAGCGAGTACTGATAGGGTGCCCATTTGATAGATGAAATAAAGCCACCACCCAACTTGGAAGTCAGGCAGAGGGTCTATGGAGCCCTGAGTTTCGGTGAACTTTCCCCTCCCCAGACCACCTCCCCAAACCCTCCCAGCCCTAATGCCTTCTCTGATGGGTCCTTGAGGCAGAGGCCCGAGAGTAGGTTAACAAGACACAAGACATACAGCATCCTCCAGGCCTTGGTTACACCTGCCACGTGGGAGCTGGCAGTGGGGGTCGATAGGCAAGACTGGAAGCCTGAGTTTGAATCCTAGCCCTGCTCTGGCCTGGCTGTTGTTCCTTTAGAAAGGCCTCTGGCCTTGGGACTTCCGTGGCAGTCTCGTGGTTAAGACTTCACCTTCCAATCCAACCGAATCCAGATTCGATCCTTGATTGGGGGGCCTAAGATCCCACATGCCTCAGAGCCAAAAAGCCAAAACATAAAACAGACATAATATTGCAACACATTCAATAAAGACTTTAAAAAGGTCCACATCAAGAGAAAAGAAGAAAAAAGAGAAAGATTTCTGGCCTTTCTGAGCCTCAGTTTCCCCTTCTGAGAAGCGGGAGTGTCTCTTCCCACCCCATGTACTCCCCAGCATAGAGGACTGGATCAAGCAAGTGGGAAAACACTTCCAGGCTGCAGACCAGGAGGCTGATCAGAGAGCGACTGGGAGACGCCCAAGGCGCCCAGCTGGGCAGGGATCAAGTGGGGCCTTACAAATTTTTATACGCCACTGTCAGAGTGACAATTAAGGGGGAGTCAAGGAAATAGCACCCTACCCCAGTATTCTTGCCTGGGAAATTCCATGGACAGAGGAGCCTGGTGGGTTACAGCCCATGGGTTTGCAAGGAGTGACTAACACATCCAGCCCATGGGTCTCAGGAGGATGGGGTAGGGACGATGAGGATCAAGGAAGGGCCCCCGGTAGCCTGGGTGCTGGAAATTGCAGGGCTGGCATTTGCAGGAATGACCCAGAAGGGCACTTGGGTGGAGGAAGCCGGACAGGCAAAGGCCTGGGGGGACTTTCCTGGTGGTCCAGTGGTTAAGAGTCCGCCTGCCAATGCAGGGGACACAGGCTCCGTCTCTGGCCCGGCAACCGAGAGTTCACATGCCCTGGAGAAACGAAGCGCCTGTGCCACAGCTACTGAAGCCCTGTCTCTAAAGCCCGCGACTGTCTCTGAAGCCGCCTCAGTGAGAAGCCTGTGCAGGGCATCCGAGTAGCCCCTGCTCGCCGCAAAGAGAGAAAGCCCACGCACAGCAACGAA
Organism: Oreotragus oreotragus; assembly: GCA_006410675.1. Classification (NCBI taxonomy): domain Eukaryota; kingdom Metazoa; phylum Chordata; class Mammalia; order Artiodactyla; family Bovidae; genus Oreotragus; species Oreotragus oreotragus. The sequence continues at coordinate 462,365 of SJYX01012707.1, read as the reverse complement.
GACCCAGCACAGCCAAAAATAAACAAATAATTTAATTTTTTTTTTTTTTTAAGAAAGAAGGCATTAAAAAAGGGCGGTGGGGTGGAGGCTAGAGGTTGGGCCGCAGGGAGGGGCATGCGTAGAGAACGGCAAGGCATTTGGACGGCTGGAGCTAAGGGCCTGTAAAGGTCTGCAAATAGGTGTGTGAAAGGCGGCTTTTCATCCGTGCCTGTGCGCGCATGTGAGCCTGAGCGCGTTCTCCCTGCCCCGGATCCCCCATCAGCGCTCCGGTATTTGTTTGCTCGGTTCCGGCCCTCCCCAGCCCCCTGCTGCCTCCTGGCTCCCCGTTTGCCAGTCGGCTCTCTCTCCCTCTCCCGGGGGCTCCATGGGTCACTGAAACCGAAACAAGCCCCTGCTCTGATGGTTAAACCAGATGCCCAGACCTCGTCCCGCCTGGGCCCCATCCCGGGTCAGGAGGAGCCACGGGGCTGCTGCGGAGGCCCCGCCCCGGCAGCATCGGACCGCGGGGGGCCTCGGTCCCCAGAGGGACAGGGCCAGACTAGGGGAAACCCGATCCCGGACACATGGAGATCATTTGCAGACAGGACCGAATCCGTGACCAGTAGAGGGGAGGGAATGTGGAGTTGGGGGGTGGGCTGGCCAGGGAGCACGAGGTGGTTGAAGGGGGGAGGCCAATGAGAGGGGCCGAGGCCAGCTCTGGGCCAGCCCCAAACCAGGCTCCAAGGCTGGAAGCCCCCAGGCAAGGCTCCCACCCTCTCTGGGCCTCCACATCCTCCTTGCAAAGACAGAGAGGACTGCAAGAGATAGCTCACAGCCGTACCTGGCCCTGTGCCCAGCACACAGTCAGCCCCCAGCAAACGGGGTTGATTTGGAGCTGAGGCAGCTGAGGCCCAGAGAGGTTGTGTGACTTGACAAAGGGCACACAGCAAGTTAGCATGGGAGCGGTGCCGGAATCACTCAAAAGGCTCTGGGAAAATGATACGTCCACAGGGAAGGGCTCAGAAGTGGCAGCCGGCCACCGTTTGCCAAACTGGGTGCAGTTTGAGTGGCCTCTGTCTCCCCGTGGGCAGCTCTTCCTTCTACTTGTTTCACTGGGAGTCCGGGGACCCCAGCCCCCAGAATGGCTCCCACCCATTTTGTTTCGCTTTCATTCACATATGACACAGTTCACCCATTTGAAGTGTAAACTCAACAAGTTTTGGTATATTGTATGATTAATTTTTTAAATTGCTGGAAAATATATATAGTGTTAAGATCACCATTTAAAACCATTTTAAGTGAACAATTCAGTAACATTAAGTACATTCACAATGTCATAATGTTGTGCAACCATCACCACTAATTCCAAAATGTTTCCAACACCCCAAACAGAAACTGTTCCCATCAAGCGATTAGCCCCACCCATCCTCCCCACGGCCCCTGTTAGCGTCTACCCCTCTCTCTATGAATGAGCACATTTAAGTGGAAGCACACGCTATTTGTCCTTCTGTGTCCGGCTTCTTTCCCTTGGGGTTTCCGTGTTCATCCACATTGTCGCCTATGTCAGTATTTCATTCCTTTTGAAGGCTGAGTCAGACTCCGTTGGAAGAACAGACCACATTGTGCCGTTCTCATCTGTGATGGGCACCTGGGCCGCTTCTGCCTCTTGGCTCCTGTGAATAACGCTGCTGTGAACGTGAGTGAGCCCTGCTGGAGTCTCTCTTTACGAGTCCTTTGGGTGAGTGAGTACCCAGGCGAGGAATTGCTGGGTCACAGGGTGACTCCATGTTCGCTTTTAAGGACCCACCAAACTACGGCTTCACCAGGAGTCCGCAGCCCCCTGGCTTGGAGTCCAGCCCATACAAAGACGTAGGGACCGGGGCCCAGAGCTGGTCACCTCTGGTCTGGACCTCCCAGGAGACTCCTTGCTACCCGTGCCTCTGCCTCAGCTCCTGCTGCCTGAGAGATCCTCTCCAAAGCCTCAGAACCCATGCGTGGCTCCCCATGGCTCTCTGGATAAAAGCCTCAGACGTGATGCCTTTCACGGAGCCCTGCTGACTCCGGGCTGGGTGGGGGTCCCCCCTCAGTGTCCCACCTTTGCATCTATACCACCGCAGCACTGATCAGGTGCCCTGGGCTTCCTACTGGCTCGCCTGTCATGTCTCCTCATGGTCCTCAGAGTAGGAGGTGCTCAATAAATAAATATATTTCACAGATGAAGAAAGCGGACTCAGAGAAGGAAACTGACCTGCCTGAGGACACGGAGCTGGGAAGCAAGGGTAACCCGAAATGGGTTAACTTCTAATTCAAGAAGAGAGCGGGTGTCAAGTGCCTGGCACATAACTGGTGTTCAAAACATATTAAGTGCCAGTTTCTTTCCCATCCCTTGCCTTGGGATCCTAAATGCCCCTGGGTCCAGCCCAAGTGTGTCTTAGTTGCTCAGTCATGTCCAACTCTTTGCAACCTCATGGACTGTAGCCCGCCAGGCTCCTCTGTCCATGGACTTCTCTAGGCAAGAATACTGGAGTGGGTAGCCATTCCCTTCTCCAGGGAATCTTCCTGACCCAGGGATTGAACCCAGGTCTTCTGCATTGCAGGCATATTCTTTACTGTCTGAGACACCAGGGAAGCCCAGGTCAAGCCCAAGCCCTACCTCTAACTCCCTGTGTGAGCTCGAGTAAGGCTGTTGCCCTCTCTGAGCCTCAGTTTCCCATCTGTGATCTAGGGGCTGGAATTTGAGGCTTCTCCAGCCGCCACCACCCCCCTACCTCCGAGCAGATTCCTAACAGCTCAGCTGGACCCCCTCACCGACCCCTCCTGCCCACAGGTAATTAGAGGAACGCAGTGGGGGTCGAGGGCAGGGGGAAGCCCCAGCAGGCGGCTCCTTCCTCTGAAAGGGGCCCCTCAACTCTGCCGGCCCAGCCCCCGCTGCGAGAACAAAAGGCCTTGTGGACGTTCAAAGCAAGGAACCGGGCGGGAGGCCAGCGTGGGCGGCCGTAGAGATGGCCACGGGGCTCGTGGCGGGGATGGCCGGCAACTGGAAGCTGTCCCCATCCATCAGTCAGCGGTGACAGCTCCCGGGGCCCTGCGGCCCCCTGCAGCCCAGCCAGCTGACCATCCCGGCTGCACGGGCCACCCCACCCCCTCCCACCCGGTGGCTCCAGTCTGATGACCTGAATAATGGAGCCGCCTTGAGCGTCCGGCCACAGTGACAGACACATCTCTGATCCAGGCCTCTCACACTCTGCCACTGAGCGTTACTATCTCAGCCCCGGCCACCAGCCCCCCGTGTGAAGAGAGATATGTGACATTCCGACAGGGATGGGCAGCCTGGGCTGGTGTGGCCATGGGCCTGGGAGTCCAGGAGTTGACCAGAGCTTGGCCTTGCTTGATGCCAGCCCCCTGTGTGACCCTGGGCAAGTCTTGATCCCTCTCGGGGCCTCAGTTTCCCCTTTTGTGAAATGAAGGTGTCACATCCCAGCTTCAGTGGGTGAATTCTGTGGTGCTTAAGGGTTTGGGGAGACAAGTGAAGCTGGGAATGATGTGAGCTGGATGATCTGATATCAAATCCCACGTCCGCTTGCCCCTGAGGTGAGATCCCAGGCAAGCTACTCAGTGCTTGCGATCCACCTTCTCCTTCCTGCCTGTAAACTGAAGACCATCCACTCACTTCTCTGAAATGAGATCATCATTGTAAAACACTCAGCCCAGGGCCTGGCGTGAATCTTACAGACACAGACCAACAGCCAAATAACTAGTTAATTCCTGGGACGGAAAAAGAGTGAAGAGTCCAGGAAGGGTCCTGAGAGGCAGGGTTGGAGATGAGCCTGGAAGGGCATTCTGGACAGAGGGAACAGCCGGTGTGGATGCTCAGAGTTAGGATCAAGCTAGGGGAAGGATATGGTGGAGGGGAGTGATGGAGGGAGGCAGACTAGGCATTGCAAAGGGACTGGCTTTGCTGGGTGTCTTTTGGGAAGCTGCTTGGCCTCTCTGGTCTGCACAGCTCTGTCTGTTCCTTGAGCTCCACGCTGGGATCTGCCTCGTGGAGTACGAGCAGGAAGAGAGACGGCGGGCTAAAGGGCTCAGGATGGCCTTGCATGAAATAGACGCTCCGGATCTGGGAGCTATTCTGTATCATCGTCATCCTCGCCACTGTGCAGCGCGCTGAGCGCTTTGACAGATCATATCGGCTTTCTGTCGCCAGGTGCTTCTCTTTTAGAGAACACTGGAGGCCAGGGATGTCGACGGGACGAGAGAGTTCCTACAGCTTGGGTGGTAAGAGGAAGGGAAAAAAAAAAAATGGAAACAGCCTAAATGTCCATCAGCAGGAGGATGACTCAATGAATAGTGACATTCTCATACCGTGGACAAGTCTATCGCAGTGACAGTGTGGCAACTGGAGCATCACGTATCAACAAGGATCAGTCTCAAACGAGGATGCTGAGCCAAAAAAGCAATCACCGAAAATACATATGGGATGCTTGCATGTAGAGAAAGTTTTAAAACATGCCAAGCTGCGCTGTAGACCACGTGTGGATATGCACGTAGGTGGTGAAGCCAACGGGGTGGGGGAGTGATGAAACCGACTCAGGAGAGCAGTTCTCCTGCGTGGGGGGTGGGGGGCCACCCTGGGGGACTGGCCAAACCCCAGGGCTCCTTTCCAGCACCCTCTGCTGTATTTTTATGATTATCTGACATGGTATATACTGTAACCTTTTTTGTTTATCATTAGTGTTTATCATTACTAGAATGTAAGCTCCATGAGGCCAGGGATCTTGGCCTGATTAGGTCTGTGCTGCGTCCCCAGAGCCTAGAATGGTGCTCTCTGGAAGTGTGTATTGAATGGGCAGGAGGGAGGAAAGAAAAGAAGCACAAGAAAGAATAAGTTAGCATTGCAGAGAGAAACACAAGGCCTTCCCATACAAGACTCCCCTGGAGGCTCAGATGGTAAAGAATCTGCCTGCAGTGCAGGAGAGCTGGGTTTGATCCCTGAGCTGGGAAGATCCCCTGGAGAAGGGAATGGAAACCCACTCGAGTATTCTTGCCTGGGAAATCCCCTGGCAGAGTAGCCTGATGGGCTACAGTCCACGGGGTCACAAAGAGTCGGACACGGCTGAGCGACTAACACACACACACAACTTCCTTATACAAAGGGGACCATCAGGACCCCAGGTGCAATCAGAGGGTGGCTTGAGAAAATGGAGGAGACCACCCCTCTGTTACCTCTGCCTTCGGGGAGCCCAGCCACCCAGCCCCGTGGCTCAGGGGTCCCCACGCACCTGACATTCTCCCTGGAGCTGGGGGGACGGGAGTCTGTGCTTTGAGGTGAGCCCTCTCTCTCCTCTGCTGGGAAAGTAGACAGGAGACAGGGTCCACTGAGCCACAGGGAGTCTGCCTGCCTGGTGTAGAAGAGGTTTGTCATCTCCCAGTCAGGGTGGCCCAAGAAACACAGATGCCCTGAATGACCGTGTTCTTTGCCACCATGGCCTCCCCCAGTGGCCTGAGGTCAAGACCTCCCACCAGACTTACACCCGCCCAGCCAGACACCCTGCGCCCCCAAACCCAGGTCCCCAGGGTCCCGCCCTCTAATAATTTTCACCGGGTGTGTCCGGCTTTCTCCATTCCCGGCCGCCCCTCTCTGCCAGACGCTACTGCGGCCTCCTGGCTCATCTCCCTAAGACCCCCTCTGACCTCTCCCAGCCCTCTCTTCGCAGTTGACAAAGTCCCCTCTCCTGGCCCTGCCTCCATGGCCCTCACAGAACTCGGGACACGGTCTCCGCCACAGCCAGAGGCCCTGCCTGCAGCTCACCAGAGTCATCCCCGCCACCCCCCTCCACACTCTGCTTCAGCCGCTTCCCCCGAGGTCCCCTCCCACTTTGTACACACCGGCCCCTTCCCTCCTTATCCCCAACACACCCCCCAACAAACCCCCGGCCACCAACCCTGAACGTTCCTCCTTCTCCTTCAATAACTCAGCTTATAAGCACATGCCCCACCACCTCCATCAGGAAGCCTTCCTAGACTTCCCAGCCTAGGTGAAGGCCCTCTCTGGGACTCTGCCAGCACCCTGGGTTTCCTGTCGCACGCGCAAGAGTGAGCTGCAGTGGGACAGAAGCCATGTTCTGTGTGTCACTGCACCCCCAGTACTGGGCCCGGGGAAGGCACTGGTTACATACCTGTTGAATGAATGAACGGATGGATGGATGGGTGGATGAATAAACAAATGAACAAACCACACCTGTCACACCTGGATTTAAGCCTCAGGATCCTTTGGAAGGTCTAGTCGCGGGGATTCAAAGCCATCTGAACTCGAGGCCTCTGGCGGAGGGTCTGCCTGGCCCCATAGCCCCCTCTTGCAGGGAATAAAGACGTAAGGAGTTTATCGCCTGTTCCGAGCACTTGTCCAACCCCACCTGTAATTCCCCCACCAAGTAAAGTGAGCATGATATAGCTGATAAAACTGCATTAAAATTCCCCTCGGCCTGATTTCCCTACAGGAAAATGGTGGAACCCTAAATCTTGATGGGCATGAAATACAGCCAGGAGTGGGCAAGAGCCGCGCTGCTGGGAGGAACCAGGGAGCAGGGAGCTGCAGCCTCATAAATTCCTGGAGCTGCTGCCCTAGAGGCTCAGCCCAGAGGAGGCTTCCTGAGCCGCTTCCATGGCGGGAATCGCGGGGAGGCGGACCCTCTCCCAAGCAGCAGGGAAGACTGTCCAGATAGGATCCAGGCCTGGAACATTTCGGGTAGGGGTGGGGCGGGGGGAAGAGTTACAAGCCCTTTTGAGCCTTCAGCCCCCCTGAAGCACCTACTTTAATTAATCCCTACAACAGCCCCAGGAGGAAAGTGCCTTCATCATGCCCGTTTCCAGATTCGAGGCTCAGAGAAGTTCAGGACCTCACCCCGACGTCACCCAGCTGAACAGGGCAGAAGAGGCAGACGGAGGCCAGGCGGAGAATGGTCTGGTATGGGGAGAGGAAGTTTAAACAGTAACTTTTTCCTCTCCACCCTCTCTATATCCGTACAACTTCCTGTCTTTGGCAGCTCCCACCACCCTTCACAACAGCGGGGGTGCAGACCCCGAGAGTGTCGAGGAAGAGCAGGGAGCGCCATCCAGGCAGGCTTAAGGCAAGAATACTGGAGTGGGTAGCCATTCCCTTCTCCAGGGAATCTTCCTGACCCAGGGATTGAACCCAGGTCTTCTGCATTGCAGGCATATTCTTTACTGTCTGAGACACCAGGGAAGCCCAGGTCAAGCCCAAGCCCTACCTCTAACTCCCTGTGTGAGCTCGAGTAAGGCTGTTGCCCTCTCTGAGCCTCAGTTTCCCATCTGTGATCTAGGGGCTGGAATTTGAGGCTTCTCCAGCCGCCACCACCCCCCTACCTCCGAGCAGATTCCTAACAGCTCAGCTGGACCCCCTCACCGACCCCTCCTGCCCACAGGTAATTAGAGGAACGCAGTGGGGGTCGAGGGCAGGGGGAAGCCCCAGCAGGCGGCTCCTTCCTCTGAAAGGGGCCCCTCAACTCTGCCGGCCCAGCCCCCGCTGCGAGAACAAAAGGCCTTGTGGACGTTCAAAGCAAGGAACCGGGCGGGAGGCCAGCGTGGGCGGCCGTAGAGATGGCCACGGGGCTCGTGGCGGGGATGGCCGGCAACTGGAAGCTGTCCCCATCCATCAGTCAGCGGTGACAGCTCCCGGGGCCCTGCGGCCCCCTGCAGCCCAGCCAGCTGACCATCCCGGCTGCACGGGCCACCCCACCCCCTCCCACCCGGTGGCTCCAGTCTGATGACCTGAATAATGGAGCCGCCTTGAGCGTCCGGCCACAGTGACAGACACATCTCTGATCCAGGCCTCTCACACTCTGCCACTGAGCGTTACTATCTCAGCCCCGGCCACCAGCCCCCCGTGTGAAGAGAGATATGTGACATTCCGACAGGGATGGGCAGCCTGGGCTGGTGTGGCCATGGGCCTGGGAGTCCAGGAGTTGACCAGAGCTTGGCCTTGCTTGATGCCAGCCCCCTGTGTGACCCTGGGCAAGTCTTGATCCCTCTCGGGGCCTCAGTTTCCCCTTTTGTGAAATGAAGGTGTCACATCCCAGCTTCAGTGGGTGAATTCTGTGGTGCTTAAGGGTTTGGGGAGACAAGTGAAGCTGGGAATGATGTGAGCTGGATGATCTGATATCAAATCCCACGTCCGCTTGCCCCTGAGGTGAGATCCCAGGCAAGCTACTCAGTGCTTGCGATCCACCTTCTCCTTCCTGCCTGTAAACTGAAGACCATCCACTCACTTCTCTGAAATGAGATCATCATTGTAAAACACTCAGCCCAGGGCCTGGCGTGAATCTTACAGACACAGACCAACAGCCAAATAACTAGTTAATTCCTGGGACGGAAAAAGAGTGAAGAGTCCAGGAAGGGTCCTGAGAGGCAGGGTTGGAGATGAGCCTGGAAGGGCATTCTGGACAGAGGGAACAGCCGGTGTGGATGCTCAGAGTTAGGATCAAGCTAGGGGAAGGATATGGTGGAGGGGAGTGATGGAGGGAGGCAGACTAGGCATTGCAAAGGGACTGGCTTTGCTGGGTGTCTTTTGGGAAGCTGCTTGGCCTCTCTGGTCTGCACAGCTCTGTCTGTTCCTTGAGCTCCACGCTGGGATCTGCCTCGTGGAGTACGAGCAGGAAGAGAGACGGCGGGCTAAAGGGCTCAGGATGGCCTTGCATGAAATAGACGCTCCGGATCTGGGAGCTATTCTGTATCATCGTCATCCTCGCCACTGTGCAGCGCGCTGAGCGCTTTGACAGATCATATCGGCTTTCTGTCGCCAGGTGCTTCTCTTTTAGAGAACACTGGAGGCCAGGGATGTCGACGGGACGAGAGAGTTCCTACAGCTTGGGTGGTAAGAGGAAGGGAAAAAAAAAAATTGGAAACAGCCTAAATGTCCATCAGCAGGAGGATGACTCAATGAATAGTGACATTCTCATACCGTGGACAAGTCTATCGCAGTGACAGTGTGGCAACTGGAGCATCACGTATCAACAAGGATCAGTCTCAAACGAGGATGCTGAGCCAAAAAAGCAATCACCGAAAATACATATGGGATGCTTGCATGTAGAGAAAGTTTTAAAACATGCCAAGCTGCGCTGTAGACCACGTGTGGATATGCACGTAGGTGGTGAAGCCAACGGGGTGGGGGAGTGATGAAACCGACTCAGGAGAGCAGTTCTCCTGCGTGGGGGGTGGGGGGCCACCCTGGGGGACTGGCCAAACCCCAGGGCTCCTTTCCAGCACCCTCTGCTGTATTTTTATGATTATCTGACATGGTATATACTGTAACCTTTTTTGTTTATCATTAGTGTTTATCATTACTAGAATGTAAGCTCCATGAGGCCAGGGATCTTGGCCTGATTAGGTCTGTGCTGCGTCCCCAGAGCCTAGAATGGTGCTCTCTGGAAGTGTGTATTGAATGGGCAGGAGGGAGGAAAGAAAAGAAGCACAAGAAAGAATAAGTTAGCATTGCAGAGAGAAACACAAGGCCTTCCCATACAAGACTCCCCTGGAGGCTCAGATGGTAAAGAATCTGCCTGCAGTGCAGGAGAGCTGGGTTTGATCCCTGAGCTGGGAAGATCCCCTGGAGAAGGGAATGGAAACCCACTCGAGTATTCTTGCCTGGGAAATCCCCTGGCAGAGTAGCCTGATGGGCTACAGTCCACGGGGTCACAAAGAGTCGGACACGGCTGAGCGACTAACACACACACACAACTTCCTTATACAAAGGGGACCATCAGGACCCCAGGTGCAATCAGAGGGTGGCTTGAGAAAATGGAGGAGACCACCCCTCTGTTACCTCTGCCTTCGGGGAGCCCAGCCACCCAGCCCCGTGGCTCAGGGGTCCCCACGCACCTGACATTCTCCCTGGAGCTGGGGGGACGGGAGTCTGTGCTTTGAGGTGAGCCCTCTCTCTCCTCTGCTGGGAAAGTAGACAGGAGACAGGGTCCACTGAGCCACAGGGAGTCTGCCTGCCTGGTGTAGAAGAGGTTTGTCATCTCCCAGTCAGGGTGGCCCAAGAAACACAGATGCCCTGAATGACCGTGTTCTTTGCCACCATGGCCTCCCCCAGTGGCCTGAGGTCAAGACCTCCCACCAGACTTACACCCGCCCAGCCAGACACCCTGCGCCCCCAAACCCAGGTCCCCAGGGTCCCGCCCTCTAATAATTTTCACCGGGTGTGTCCGGCTTTCTCCATTCCCGGCCGCCCTTCTCTGCCAGACGCTACTGCGGCCTCCTGGCTCATCTCCCTAAGACCCCCTCTGACCTCTCCCAGCCCTCTCTTCGCAGTTGACAAAGTCCCCTCTCCTGGCCCTGCCTCCATGGCCCTCACAGAACTCGGGACACGGTCTCCGCCACAGCCAGAGGCCCTGCCTGCAGCTCACCAGAGTCATCCCCGCCACCCCCCTCCACACTCTGCTTCAGCCGCTTCCCCCGAGGTCCCCTCCCACTTTGTACACACCGGCCCCTTCCCTCCTTATCCCCAACACACCCCCCAACAAACCCCCGGCCACCAACCCTGAACGTTCCTCCTTCTCCTTCAATAACTCAGCTTATAAGCACATGCCCCACCACCTCCATCAGGAAGCCTTCCTAGACTTCCCAGCCTAGGTGAAGGCCCTCTCTGGGACTCTGCCAGCACCCTGGGTTTCCTGTCGCACGCGCAAGAGTGAGCTGCAGTGGGACAGAAGCCATGTTCTGTGTGTCACTGCACCCCCAGTACTGGGCCCGGGGAAGGCACTGGTTACATACCTGCTGAATGAATGAACGGATGGATGGATGGGTGGATGAATAAACAAATGAACAAACCACACCTGTCACACCTGGATTTAAGCCTCAGGATCCTTTGGAAGGTCTAGTCGCGGGGATTCAAAGCCATCTGAACTCGAGGCCTCTGGCGGAGGGTCTGCCTGGCCCCATAGCCCCCTCTTGCAGGGAATAAAGACGTAAGGAGTTTATCGCCTGTTCCGAGCACTTGTCCAACCCCACCTGTAATTCCCCCACCAAGTAAAGTGAGCATGATATAGCTGATAAAACTGCATTAAAATTCCCCTCGGCCTGATTTCCCTACAGGAAAATGGTGGAACCCTAAATCTTGATGGGCATGAAATACAGCCAGGAGTGGGCAAGAGCCGCGCTGCTGGGAGGAACCAGGGAGCAGGGAGCTGCAGCCTCATAAATTCCTGGAGCTGCTGCCCTAGAGGCTCAGCCCAGAGGAGGCTTCCTGAGCCGCTTCCATGGCGGGAATCGCGGGGAGGCGGACCCTCTCCCAAGCAGCAGGGAAGACTGTCCAGATAGGATCCAGGCCTGGAACATTTCGGGTAGGGGTGGGGCGGGGGGAAGAGTTACAAGCCCTTTTGAGCCTTCAGCCCCCCTGAAGCACCTACTTTAATTAATCCCTACAACAGCCCCAGGAGGAAAGTGCCTTCATCATGCCCGTTTCCAGATTCGAGGCTCAGAGAAGTTCAGGACCTCACCCCGACGTCACCCAGCTGAACAGGGCAGAAGAGGCAGACGGAGGCCAGGCGGAGAATGGTCTGGTATGGGGAGAGGAAGTTTAAACAGTAACTTTTTCCTCTCCACCCTCTCTATATCCGTACAACTTCCTGTCTTTGGCAGCTCCCACCACCCTTCACAACAGCGGGGGTGCAGACCCCGAGAGTGTCGAGGAAGAGCAGGGAGCGCCATCCAGGCAGGCTTCTCATGACAGCGCTTTCTTCCCGCTGCGTTTATTTTTGAAGACACCTTCTGTTGGCAGCCACTGATATCAGTTTCCTGTTATGTTCAGCGAGATAAAGCTTCCCTTTTAAGAAATCTCTTCGTGTGTTTGAAGTGAGTCAACTTAAAGAAAATGTTAGGTAAGTAATCCAGGTGATAATGAGTCAAATCTGCAGACCTCGCTTCCTCTCCTGCCTCGTCAGCTCCTTTTGCATTGCCTCTGCCTCCTCCCTGGGGCAGGGATTGCTGCCGGCTTGGTTCAGGGGTCTCTTGTGAGTGGCCTAGTGCTCAGCACTCAGTAGATGCTCAATAAATAACTGAAATGAAGGCAGTGGCCATACAGGAGTGGGGTGCTGAAAACGTGCACAGCCAGCCCCTTTCCGTGCAGTTCAAAAGCCCTCCGATCCTGATATTCTGTTGCTGTCCGGGGTTTAATGGACTCAGATTCGGGAGCCCTAGGTGCGGGGAACCCAGGATCTTGGTTGGCTCTGTGGTTCTCTGATGCTAGGCTTCTCTGTCCCTAAGGCCTTCGGTGGCTCAGAAGTATACACAGTTTTCAGAGACTCTACGAATGTGGATGGATGGATGAGTGTAAGACTGGATGGACAGACAGGTAGATAGATGGAAGGGTGGTGGGCAGTGAATGGACAGATGGGTGGATGGAAGGATAGGCAGATGGATGAGTGGATGCGCGAGTGAGCGGATGGAAGAACGAGAAGGAGAGAGACAGGATAGTTTAATGGATGACCACTTGGCAAACCGTCTTCATGAAGAGTGCCTCTCCCCTCTTCCAATCATCCACCAGCTTCTTCATCCCGATCTTGTCCAAGACACGTTCCTATAACATAACATCAAGCTAATGACTGCAAGAAAGAACTGCAAGGAGATAAGAACAAATCTTCAAATACTAGTGAGACCTGCCAGATGTGAGGAAACCAGCCCCGAGAACATAAAGAGGAATGAATGGCTTAAGCATAGACCTGAAGCAGGAACTCAGTGGCACTCAGAGAATTTAAGGAGCAGAACCGAGAGCCGTGGGACTGAGGCTCTGCAGGAAGGAGAGAAAGAGGGCCTCACGGGCGGAGTTTGCACTGAGATGGATGCCGTGGGTTTCAGACAGGGGGATGACCCGACCACCCGCTCGGCACCCAGCTCACCGTTGCTCCCGGGGGAGGAGGGGCAGGGGTGGGAACAAGAGAGGCAGAAGAGAGAGAGGGTGGCGAGGCAGGCAGGGGCCGGCTCGGGCACGTTTGGAGGGGGCCCCGTCAGGTCTTGGCGATGGGTGGCCTGTGGAGAGCGGCCAGTGCAGGACGTCAAGTCTTCTGGATTTCAGCTCTGGGAGCGCGGCGGGGGCCAAGATGGAGCTGGGGAAGTCTGGCTGGGGTTGTAGATGGGACGCCCAGCGCTCTCCTCTCCCTCCGTCCATAGAGAAATGCTTGATGGGGCACCTACTGTGTGCCTGGTCGTGCACTGGACTCACAGAGAGAACGTACCAACTCCCCCACCTCCCGGCCATGCAGCACATTATGTACCCAACCAAGTTCCCGCCGGCTCACCAAATCCCCCGGGAGTGACAGGACCAAGTGTCCGGCGGTGTCAGATTCCCCCCCGTGCCTCCCCCGCAGCAACCAGCTGGCCCCACGTTCGCGGCGCCAGGTCGCTCAGAGTGCGGGCGACCTTCCCGAGTGCCCGGCGCCCTGTGTGCTAATCCCTCTCCCACCCCGGCCTCCTCCTGGCCGGGCACACCCGGGACTTACACAGTGATGGCCCAGGTCACCCCCGGAGGTCATGCCCTCAGAGAAGAGACGACAGCTACCCAGCTGGCCCTCGCCATCTGCGTGACCTTGGGCGGGCCGCGTTCCAGGAAAGATCACCCTTAGGTGTCATCTGCTGACCTGTTCACACGGCACCTTCTGTGTGCCAGACTCCGTTCAGTTCAGTTCAGTCGCTCGGTCGTGTCCGACTCTTTGCGACCCCATGAATCGCAGCACGCCAGACTCAGTGGAACCAAAAGAGACCCTTCCTGTTAGACCACCCCCCTCAACATCCTACCCAGAAACAGATGAATCAAGAAAGATTTCCAGAGCAAGGGCTTCTGGGGAAACCCAAGAGAAAGCATAGATCATCACAGATCACACACATCCCTTCTTTCATCTCACTTTCACGTTACCCCCAGGACAACCAGGGAGACGTGAGGAAATTGAGATCCTCAGAGCTGGAAGTTCCTTCCCAGGTTGCATACGTATCACACCTGCCTCTTACAGCTACTCCTGAAGTGTCAGGCTTGGTATCAGCTTTATCTGACCATGAGAGAGGCAAGTGACCACGTGACCTTGAGGCTCGTGGGCAGAGAAGAATAGACTAAGAAATGGAATGTGTTCTGGGGGTGTCTGATGGAGGACTTGAGGGTCTCTTGCCTCCTCTGAAACCCCTCCTCCTGACCATGCCAATTCTATCCCTTCCAAAAAGGATCTGAGAACCCCCAGGTCCCACACGAGAGCCAGGGTTGGAAAGATGAATCGGTCAGGGTTACACAAGGCTTTGCCTGTTGCTAAATTTACAACTGCAATGTGAACCTCAGGACACAGTAAAAACACTTGGGGGAAAAACTGGGGCCAAAGGGAGAACTTCAGACACCTCTCCAGGCCCTCTGAGTCCAGCAGAGCGAGGCAGTTCCTAGTTGGGCCCGGAGAGACGCTCTCAAAGCCAGCCTTGCAGACAGTTGGAGAGTTACCAGCCCGCCCAGCCCGAAGGGCTTTGCAAGCCTGCCCTGGTCACCGGAGCTACTCTCTGGCTCCTGCCTGGAGGTCCTTGTTCCTGATTCCAAGAGGGAAGGAGAGAGAGAAAGACCCTCTTTACTGGCCCTTGAAGCAAATAATTTTTTTTATAAAAGGAGCATCTCTTCCTACAAACATCTCCACACGAATTAAAATATTAAGTTCATGAGTAGTGATATGAAATGTTCAGAGCAAGCACAAATCTATACCTTACAAATATCTACTAGGTTTGACCTACTCATCATGAACATACATTTCACATGCAGTGTCCGCAAACACATTAAAAAAAGGACGTGCCCATGTGTGTCTTGGTTATGTGTGTACAGACACTCACCCATGTGGTACACACGAACATACAAAGGTGATAAGCACAACATATGTACTCACATAAGATTCTGGACCCAATTTTCTGCGCGTGCGCGCATGCACACACACACACACACACACACACACACACTTTCTCTCTCTCTCCATCAACATCATAGGTAATTCATGTAGAGCTAACTATGGGCCAAATGGTCTTCCCTGGTGGCTCAGACAGTAAAGAATCTGCCTGAAATGCAGGAGATGCAGGTTCAATCCCTGGGTTGGGAAGATCCCCTAGAAAATTGAATGGCTACCCACTCTAGCTTTCTTGCCTGGAGAATTCCATGGACAGAAGCCTGGCAGGCTATATAGCCCATGGGGTCACAAAGATTCAGACACCCTAAGAGTGACTAGCACTTTCACTTTCTCATGGGCCACATACCATTCCCCGAAGCATGCCCCTGTTCTTTGCGACCCCGCGGACGGCAGCCCGCCAGGCCTGCCCTACCTCAGCAAGGGCTCTATGGGCATGGCCCCCTCGCCGAGAAAGGGCAGCCCCAGCCCCCAGCCCTGGGCACTGCCGGCTCCCCACCGGCTCCCAGTAAGTCATGGCAGGGGGCTCCAAGGGCAGCTCTGCAGGTGGGGAGGGAAAAGCCCTCTAGGACCGGCGTCCCCAACCCCCAGGCCGCCGACCAGTACTGCTGCATGCCGCCACATCAACACACTGGTGTGAGGCTGTCATTTCCCTGAAGGGGAAACAAAAGCACCAACCTCAGAGTCGCCTGCCCAGGGTGCCAGAGCCAAGTAAACAAGGAGGCTGGCAGGTCTAGCATCTCTGGCTCCAACCAGCCCCGAGGCCCCGTGCCCCGTTCCTGCTCGCAGCCCCCCGCCCCGGGTTCCAACCCCAGACAGTGCCATTTTCTTCCTGCTACCCAGATGGTGCCTTCTCTTTGTCTTGAGGGGTTTTCTCCCTTCCCTTTTTTTTTTTTTCCCTCCGCTTTCTTTTCCGCCTTCCCCCCTCCCCAGTTCGAAGGATGAAGGAGCAACTCCCAGGATGGCATCTGAAAACAAAAGTGGCTGCTGTCACCCAGAGCTGGGGGATATGGAAATGAGCTGGTGGGTATGCAAATGAGGCTCCTGGGTGATTTGCATAGAGGAAGCCAGGGCGGGGCTGAGGTGGAGCAGGTGGGAGAGGCTTCAGGGAAGACCTCCTGGGAGCCCTTCCACCAGGTACCAGGCTTCTCCAGGCCCACCTCCCCGCCGGGAAGGTCTCCCTCAACGCCCCGGCCTCTGCAGCGCGACATACCTGGACGGCTGTTGGGGTTTAATCGTTTCTCTTTGGGTAAATGAAATTAAATTTCTGTTTGCTATCTCATGGTGCAAACACATAGCTGGTTTATTTATTTATTTTTTTAATCAAGTTTGGAGTGTAAGTTTGGGATGACTTAACAAGGTATTCCTGGATGGAGAAAGGAAAGGGAAAGGAAGGAGGGAGGGAGGAAAGAATAAAGGTAATGGATGCATGGATGGATAATGAGTGGATAGATGGATGGATATGGATGGATGGATGGATAATAGGTGGAGAGATGGATGGATGGATGGATAATAGGTGGAGAGATGGATGGATATGGATGGATATAGATGGATGGATGATGGCTGATGTGTAGATGATGGATGGATGATGGATGGAAGAATGAAATGATGGAAGAATAGGTAGGTGGAGAGAAAGAAGGAAAAGGGATTGGAAGGTGTGCCGTCAGCTTGGGCTGCCATGACAAAATACTACAGACTGGGTGGCTTGAAAGACAGAAATGTATTTCCTCATCACTCTGGAAGCTAGAAGTCTAAGATCAAGGTTCCAGCCAATTTAGCATCTGGCGAGGCCTTGGTTTATACTCCTCTCCTCGATGGGCACTTGGAGGACCTTTCCTCTGTGCCTACAGGGGCAGAGAGAGCTCTCTGGGCTCTCGTCTTAGAAGGACTCCAATCCTATTGAATCAGGCCCCATCCTCATGATCTCATTTAATCTTATTACTTTCTTGCTGTGCTGTGCTTAGGCACTCAGTCGTGTCTGACTCTTTGCGACCCCCATGGACTGTAGCCCGCCAGGCTCCTCTGTCCATGGGGATTCTCCAGGCAAGAATACTGGAGTAAGTTGCCACACCCTCCTCCAGGGGATCTTCTCAACCCAGGGATAGAACTCAGGTTTCCCACATTGCAGGCAGAATCTTTATCATCTGAGCCACCGGGGAAGCCCTGTGTTACTTCCTTAGAGGCCCCATCTCCAAATACAGCCTCACTGGAGTTTAGAGCTTCAATGTATGGATTTGGGGGGATACAAGCATTCAGTCTACAGGTGGATGGGCGGATGGATGGGTGAGTGGATGTGGAAGCTTCACATCCTTCCCTGATATTCTTCCAATTATCCAACAAGCCCTCCTGAAGCATCTGCACTGAGCTCCAGTCCAGGTCTTGGAAACACAGGAGGTTTGTTCTCAAGGTCACGTGCAGGGAGGGAGTAGGGACAGTCCAGGCTGCCTTAGCCTCTGGCCAGGATGAAGAAGGTTTGCAGGTGGACAGAAGGCAGCTGCTCCACATCTCACTCCCTCCCCTGCCCACAAATGGAGGGACACGCGTTTCCTCCTTTGTCTCTATCTCTGCACAGCCTTCATGCCATCAATCCCCCTGCCAGCCATGGGACAGCGCAGGCGTGCCCTGCCCTACCTCTGAACGTGCCCTGTGGAGACAGTTACACTTCAGGGTGGAATTACTGCCTGACCATCTCCACTGGGGTCTTCCAGTGGATCTCCCGGTGATTTAAAGTCTTGTTCGTATTCTATCAATAAACGAAGTTCTCGGGCCCACATTTTGATGTAAGCACTCCTGAACCTCTGGAAGGTGGAGGGGAAAAAAAAAAAAACTCCTCGTGAAAATGCAGTGTCTCATCGAACAGGATTCTATGACTTACAGTTCTCTCCTCTTCGCTGCACTTGAATATTAAATGCTGTATTAATAGCTCACTCTTAATTATCCATGAGTAATGTACTACGGCTCAGAAATTAATGAAGGCAAAGACCCAAGCAAGAATATTTCCCACTCCTCTGGGGGCCGCAGGGCTGATGGGAGCAGCGGGTAGATTTGCATAAGGTTTGTATGAGCCGCTGTGGGTCCGGCTGTCCTGGCTGGGAGGGTGATAGGAAAATGTGAGATCCAACGTGGGGGACTGCTGTGAACAGACCCAGCCCCTTCCCAGCACTTTCCAAAGAACTTTCACTCCCATCTCCCAGCTTGCGCCCATTTGATCCCCTTGCCAGGAATGCCCAACCCACACACCTCTATGGACACAGGACAGAAACTATCGCACTAGCTACCATCCCAGGTGATGCTAGTGGTAAAGAACCAGCCTGCAAACACAAGAGACTTAAGAGACGCAGGTCGGGAAGATCCCTTGGAGGATGGTATGGCAGCCCATTCCAGTATTCTTGCCTAGAGAATCCCATGGACAGAAGATGCTAGGGGGGCTACAGTCCATAGGATCGCAAGGAGTCAGTGATAACTGAAGCGACTCAGCACACACACACAAGGACAATTCATCTCAGACACATATACAAATATATTTATATATGCAGCACACGTGTACAAATGCAAATGTCCATGCCCAAACACACACTTACTACCATTACAAACAGTTCAGGAGCTTCCCCGGGGGTCCAGGGGTTAAGACTTCGCCTTTCAACGCAGGGGGGCGAGAGTTCAATCCCTGGTAGAGAAGCTAGGAGCTCACATGCCTGGAGGCCAGAAAACCAAAACATAAAACAGAAACAATATTATAAAAACTCAATTGAAAACACTTTTAAAAAATCTTTTTTAAAGAAAGTTCAGAAACCATATGGTAAATATACATGTCTCAATGCTATTCTCTCAAATCATCCCATCCTCACCTTCTCTCATACAGTCCAAAAGTCAGAAAACAAGCGACAAAAAGTTCAACTTAGATTTACCCTAGGACCCAGCAATTCCTCGACTGGGCACCCGCCCAAGGGAAATGAAAACACATGGACACAGAAAAATGCACATGAATGTTAAAGGCAGCATTACTCACAATAGTCAAAAAGTAGAAATAAGCCATATGTCCATCACTGAAAGAATACTAAACTAAACGAGATGTGGATTCATAGGATGGAATATTATTCAGCTACAAACAGGAAGGATGTACTGATGCATGCTACAATTTGGATGAAGCAGGAAAACCTTCTGCTGAGTGAATGTAGCCAGACACAGAAGATCACGTTGCATGGTTTCGTTTATAGGAAATATCCAGAAGAGGTGAGTCTATAGAGACAAAGCTGATGACCAGTTGCCAGGGGTTAGGGGAGGAAGGAATGAACAGAGTAGGGAGAGCTAGGGGTACACAGCTTCTTTTTGAGGTGATGAAAATGTTCTGAAGTTCACTGCGGCGATGACTGCGAATACCTGGACGGCTGTTGGGGTTTAATCGTTTCTCTTTGGGTAAATGAAATTAAATTTCTGTTTGCTATCTCATGGTGCAAACACATAGCTGGTTTATTTATTTATTTTTTTAATCAAGTTTGGAGTGTAAGTTTGGGATGACTTAACAAGGTATTCCTGGATGGAGAAAGGAAAGGGAAAGGAAGGAGGGAGGGAGGAAAGAATAAAGGTAATGGATGCATGGATGGATAATGAGTGGATAGATGGATGGATATGGATGGATGGATGGATGGATAATAGGTGGAGAGATGGATGGATGGATGGATAATAGGTGGAGAGATGGATGGATATGGATGGATATAGATGGATGGATGATGGCTGATGTGTAGATGATGGATGGATGATGGATGGAAGAATGAAATGATGGAAGAATAGGTAGGTGGAAAGAAAGAAGGAAAAGGGATTGGAAGGTGTGCCGTCAGCTTGGGCTGCCATGACAAAATACTACAGACTGGGTGGCTTGAAAGACAGAAATGTATTTCCTCATCACTCTGGAAGCTAGAAGTCTAAGATCAAGGTTCCAGCCAATTTAGCATCTGGCGAGGCCTTGGTTTATACTCCTCTCCTCGATGGGCACTTGGAGGACCTTTCCTCTGTGCCTACAGGGGCAGAGAGAGCTCTCTGGGCTCTCGTCTTAGAAGGACTCCAATCCTATTGAATCAGGCCCCATCCTCATGATCTCATTTAATCTTATTACTTTCTTGCTGTGCTGTGCTTAGGCACTCAGTCGTGTCTGACTCTTTGCGACCCCCATGGACTGTAGCCCGCCAGGCTCCTCTGTCCATGGGGATTCTCCAGGCAAGAATACTGGAGTAAGTTGCCACACCCTCCTCCAGGGGATCTTCTCAACCCAGGGATCGAACTCAGGTTTCCCACATTGCAGGCAGAATCTTTATCATCTGAGCCACCGGGGAAGCCCTGTGTTACTTCCTTAGAGGCCCCATCTCCAAATACAGCCTCACTGGAGTTTAGAGCTTCAATGTATGGATTTGGGGGGATACAAGCATTCAGTCTACAGGTGGATGGGCGGATGGATGGGTGAGTGGATGTGGAAGCTTCACATCCTTCCCTGATATTCTTCCAATTATCCAACAAGCCCTCCTGAAGCATCTGCACTGAGCTCCAGTCCAGGTCTTGGAAACACAGGAGGTTTGTTCTCAAGGTCACGTGCAGGGAGGGAGTAGGGACAGTCCAGGCTGCCTTAGCCTCTGGCCAGGATGAAGAAGGTTTGCAGGTGGACAGAAGGCAGCTGCTCCACATCTCACTCCCTCCCCTGCCCACAAATGGAGGGACACGCGTTTCCTCCTTTGTCTCTATCTCTGCCCAGCCCTCATGCCATCAATCCCCCTGCCAGCCATGGGACAGCGCAGGCGTGCCCTGCCCTACCTCTGAACGTGCCCTGTGGAGACAGTTACACTTCAGGGTGGAATTACTGCCTGACCATCTCCACTGGGGTCTTCCAGTGGATCTCCCGGTGATTTAAAGTCTTGTTCGTATTCTATCAATAAACGAAGTTCTCGGGCCCACATTTTGATGTAAGCACTCCTGAACCTCTGGAAGGTGGAGGGGAAAAAAAAAAAAACTCCTCGTGAAAATGCAGTGTCTCATCGAACAGGATTCTATGACTTACAGTTCTCTCCTCTTCGCTGCACTTGAATATTAAATGCTGTATTAATAGCTCACTCTTAATTATCCATGAGTAATGTACTACGGCTCAGAAATTAATGAAGGCAAAGACCCAAGCAAGAATATTTCCCACTCCTCTGGGGGCCGCAGGGCTGATGGGAGCAGCGGGTAGATTTGCATAAGGTTTGTATGAGCCGCTGTGGGTCCGGCTGTCCTGGCTGGGAGGGTGATAGGAAAATGTGAGATCCAACGTGGGGGACTGCTGTGAACAGACCCAGCCCCTTCCCAGCACTTTCCAAAGAACTTTCACTCCCATCTCCCAGCTTGCGCCCATTTGATCCCCTTGCCAGGAATGCCCAACCCACACACCTCTATGGACACAGGACAGAAACTATCGCACTAGCTACCATCCCAGGTGATGCTAGTGGTAAAGAACCAGCCTGCAAACACAAGAGACTTAAGAGACGCAGGTCGGGAAGATCCCTTGGAGGATGGTATGGCAGCCCATTCCAGTATTCTTGCCTAGAGAATCCCATGGACAGAAGATGCTAGGGGGGCTACAGTCCATAGGATCGCAAGGAGTCAGTGATAACTGAAGCGACTCAGCACACACACACAAGGACAATTCATCTCAGACACATATACAAATATATTTATATATGCAGCACACGTGTACAAATGCAAATGTCCATGCCCAAACACACACTTACTACCATTACAAACAGTTCAGGAGCTTCCCCGGGGGTCCAGGGGTTAAGACTTCGCCTTTCAACGCAGGGGGGCGAGAGTTCAATCCCTGGTAGAGAAGCTAGGAGCTCACATGCCTGGAGGCCAGAAAACCAAAACATAAAACAGAAACAATATTATAAAAACTCAATTGAAAACACTTTTAAAAAATCTTTTTTAAAGAAAGTTCAGAAACCATATGGTAAATATACATGTCTCAATGCTATTCTCTCAAATCATCCCATCCTCACCTTCTCTCATACAGTCCAAAAGTCAGAAAACAAGCGACAAAAAGTTCAACTTAGATTTACCCTAGGACCCAGCAATTCCTCGACTGGGCACCCGCCCAAGGGAAATGAAAACACATGGACACAGAAAAATGCACATGAATGTTAAAGGCAGCATTACTCACAATAGTCAAAAAGTAGAAATAAGCCATATGTCCATCACTGAAAGAATACTAAACTAAACGAGATGTGGATTCATAGGATGGAATATTATTCAGCTACAAACAGGAAGGATGTACTGATGCATGCTACAATTTGGATGAAGCAGGAAAACCTTCTGCTGAGCGAATGTAGCCAGACACAGAAGATCACGTTGCATGGTTTCGTTTATAGGAAATATCCAGAAGAGGTGAGTCTATAGAGACAAAGCTGATGACCAGTTGCCAGGGGTTAGGGGAGGAAGGAATGAACAGAGTAGGGAGAGCTAGGGGTACACAGCTTCTTTTTGAGGTGATGAAAATGTTCTGAAGTTCACTGCGGCGATGACTGCGTCATTCTTGAGCACACCAAGTGTTACTCGCCCAGTCGTGTCTGACGCTTTGCTACCCCATGGACTGTAGCCCGCCAGGCTCCTCTGCCCCTGGAATTCTCCAGGCGAGAATACTGGAGTAGGTTGCCATTCGTTTCTCCAGGGGATCTTCCTGACCCAGAGATTGACCCCAGGTCTCCTTGCGAGTGGACTTTTTACTATCTGAGCCAGCAGGGAAATGGGCATACCAAA
Source organism: Oreotragus oreotragus (assembly GCA_006410675.1). Taxonomy (NCBI): domain Eukaryota; kingdom Metazoa; phylum Chordata; class Mammalia; order Artiodactyla; family Bovidae; genus Oreotragus; species Oreotragus oreotragus. Next base: position 439,677 of record SJYX01012707.1, on the reverse strand, counting down.
AGCCGCTGAACTGTACACTTCAAATGGGTGGAGTGTGTGGTTTGTGAGTTATATCTCAATCAAGAACTTACAATTAAAACCCACACGTTGGGTCTTGCCTGATGGTTCGGTGGTTAGGAAGCCACCTTGCAATTCAGGGGACCTGAGTCTGATCCCTGGTGGCAGAGCGAAGATCCTACATGCCACAGAGCAACTAAGTCTGTGCATCACAGTTAGAGAGTCCGCAATGACACACCCCGCGTGACGCAACCAAGACTCGACACAGCCAACTAAGCAACACAGATTTAAAACCCCACGTATTTATGTCCTTTCCTACCTAGGACTTCACATATGCCATTCCCACTGGTGGAAACACCCGTCCCCATCTCCCTCCCTCTGACCAACAGTGACATTCCCTGGGGGCTGAGAAGCAGAACCTCGGGTAGGGCGGGTAGGGCGCGTGGGGGCTGCAGAGGCCTGTCGTGACAACCGGCTGCTGGGCTGTGTGATGTCCTGGGCGAGAGACCTCGCAGCCCCGAGGGTCTGCTGAGTCTGAGCGTGGGGGGCGCATGCGAGCTGGTGAGAAGGCTCACCGACCAGGCTCACCCAGGTGCCCAGTGACCAGTGGTTCTCAGGCCTCCTCCTGCTTGGCGCTGAGGTCACAGGGTCGCTGGGAGGCCAAGCAGAGCGGGCTACGGCCAGCCCGGCTCTGGGTGATGCCCAGGAGCAGGGGTGACGCAGGGCCTTGAAGGCGGGCAGGGTGTTGGGTTGGCCAAGGAAGGGATTTGCTGTTCCCAGCTCCCTGCAGTGGGGGCAGGTGGTCTCCCGCCCCAAGCGGCCCAGCTGATGGACCCACATACGGGGCACTCCCCCCACCCCAAGGATGCCAGAAGGGAGGGCGCGGAGGAGGTCCTTGCATCAGGAGGCCGGCAGACTGCCAGCCACAGCCCCACAGCAGCCAAGACCTTTCAGAACGTGGATCTGGTCACGTCCCTCCCCTACTGAAACCCTCTGCTCACCTCTGACGGTGGCCTGCGTGTCCTGGCCGTGCCCAGCAATCTGACCCCGTCTCCTCCTGCTCTTGCCCATACCCAGCCAAGCCAGCCTCCAGGCCTTTACCCTTGCTGGCTTGCTGGTCCCTCCAACTTTCTCACTGCTTCCGTCTCTCTGCCCCAGCTCAGGGGTCACGTCCCAGCGAGACCATCTCCCCCCGCACTCTCTCTACTCCACCTGACTCTGTCCTCAGTTCCCCTCCCTCCAGTCACAAGCCCCAGCTGCTCAGGCCTTCATCTGATAACCAGTTTTGCAGCTGCCCTCGTGGAACAGAAGCTTCGGGAGAGCAGAGACCAGCCCTGATCCTGCAGGACCCAGCCCAGTTGCTGGTATAGAGCTGGTGCTCACTGATGATTGTCCAAAAAATGTGTGAGGCAGGCAGCCTGGGTCCCAGCCTCGGGGCTGCTCCTGATTTGCTGAGAGACATTGAACAAGTCACGCCTCCTCTCTAGATGACAGGCCTGGCCTTTTTGAAGCCGAGGAATTCTCCCTTTTGATCAAAATTCTGGGGGGCCCCACAATATCAAAAGCAGTCAGAGACAATTGTTTGGGCTCAGAGTTGAGTAGGGGGTCTGGGGCCTCAGGTGTCCAGTCCCTCCTTTGCCATCCTTCCCTACAAAACTGTGGGACTTCTCGAACCTCAGGGATGGGTCATATCCATCGGAGATCCCCACACTTGAAATATCCCAGTGCCGAGTTAAGAACCACAGGGACTTTAATCGATATGACGTAAAACTAGCACAGTACCAGATTGTACATTCAGGATGAGGCCAACCATGTAAAGAGGAATATGGAGAGCAAAATACACCCAAATGCCAATGTTGATTATTCTGATGGTAGAAATATGGGGGTAGTGGTTTCTCTTTCTTCATACTTTGATCATTTTTTCATTTTCCCACAATGAATAGTTCTTTGTTTATCAGAGATAAAAGATTATTTAAAGGAAAAACTCTAAAAAATCCTCTGAAAATGTATAGCTAGATGAAGTCTCAAGGTTCCTCCAGGCCTAGAAAAGGCAGTGAGAAACTGAAGAAAAAAAAGGGTGTGGGCGGGTGGGCAGGAGGGACCTTTGTCTTTTTCGAAACAGATGAAACACAGATGGGGAAATTTCAGGGAGTGTGACAACCTGGTGGGACAGACATCAATACATCCTGCTCTTTATTATTTCTCATTCGAGGCCTACAGAACTCTCCCCTCATCTTGCCCATGGGCTTTTCTGGTTTTATTCATTCATCCATTCACTCATTTTCTCCCTTAATTCACATGCATGGAGCACCTCCTGACCTTAATGTTGCCATCTGTGAAATGGGTATATTCCTAGCACCCACCTCTCTGGTTCACTGTGGGAGCTAAAGATCCAGATAGCTGCCTGGTACCTGGCACTGAAAAGTGAAAGTGAAATCGCTCAGCCATGTCTGACTCTTTGTGACCCCATGGACTGTAGCCTACCAGGCTCCTCCATCCATGGGATTTTCAAGTTGAGAGTACTGGAGTGGGGTGCCATTTCCTTCTCCAGGGAATCTTCCCGACCCAGGGGTGAAACCCGGGTCTCCTGAGTTGTAGGCAGACACTTTTACCGTCTGAGCCACCAGGACACTGGAGAAACTCAAAATAAATGTGTTAATGTGAAGAAGACAAAAGATAGACACAGCTTCGCTATCAGGGACAAATCTGGACAACGCTTTGGCCTGCTTCCTTCCAGATATGTTTTCTCTGCACAGATTTATAGAGATATAAAATGAAGCTGTACAACAACTGGATCATGTGAGAGTTCTGTTCTGCCGTTGGGTCCTTTTTTCATTTAACAACCTGGAAGTTATCATGTCAATACATTCTCTTTGAAAGCTGATTTCCACCGCGGAACAGCATTTCAGCATGCAGCCATATCATAACACATTCAAGCAATACTAGCCAAATTTGTCAGCAGTAAGAAATAGTAAATAAGCAACCACGGTTTCTTTTGTGTTCATCTTTTAGTTTGTTTCCACTTGTTCAGTCTAAACAATGGGGCACTTGTTGATAAATCTTTGTCTACAAGAAAGAAATGCTTTAGGATTTCCAGAGATAAGGAATCCTCAGAGCTGAGACTACAAATAAGCTTTCCTGAGTGTTGTCCCCAGGATATGCCAGCAGAGAAGGCGACCAATCTTTTGGGTCATTTTTTAGGTAGCAAGTGTTATGTTTTGTATCTGACCAGTCATTGAGTCTCCATAATAACCTGTGAGATGGGTATTCTTACCTCCATTGTTCCCATTTTAGGGCTTCCCTAGTGGCTCAGATGGTAAAGAATCTGCCTACAATGCAGGAAACCCAGGTTCAACCCCTGGGTCAGGAAGATGCCCTGGAGAGGGAAATAACAACACACTCCGGTATTCTTGCCTGGGAAATCCCATGGACAGAGGGGCCTGGCGGGCCACAGTCCCTGGGGTCACAAAGCGCTGGACACGACTGAGTGACTGACACCCCCATTTTCCAGATTAGGAAACTGAGGCCCACAAGATTATAATAGCACCTTGCACTTATAAAGCTTGTTCATGTTTAGTTACTTTAATAGGTATACAAAATATTAGCTCACTGCTCCCCTGACAGTTATATGTGATAAAGCCTCTTTGTCCCCACCATTACCCATTGCTTGCTGCTGCTGCTGCTGCTAAGTCACTTCAGCCGCATCCGACTCTGTGCGACCCCATAGACGGCAGCCCACCAGGCTCCCCCGTCCCTGGGATCCTCCAGGCAAGAACACTGGAGTGGGGTGCCATTGCCTTCTCCAGTGCATGAAAGTGAAAAGTGAAAGTGAAGTCGCTCAGTCGTGCCCGACTCTTAGCGACCCCATGGACTGCAGCCCACCAGGCTCCTCCGCCCATGGGATTTTCCAGGCAAGAGCACTAGAGTGGGGTGCCACTGCCTTCTCCTACCCATTGCTTACCCATTGCCAATGTTGGGTGTCATGATTTCTGTCAGTTAGCTATTGCTGTGTAACAAACCACCACAAAACTCAATGGCTTAAAACAGTACGCGTTTCGTACTGCTCTTGTACCTACAGGTCAGTTAGGCAGCTCTGCCAGGCCCGCTTCTGCACTGTGGGTTGGCTCTATTAGCCTTGACTGGGCACGCTCATATGCCTGGAGCTTGGTTCTGGTCCCTCATCCTCCAGGAGGCTAGCCCAGGCTTGTTCACAGTGTGGCAGCAGGGTTCCAAAAGACCAAGCAGAAGTTGCAAGGCCTCTTGAGGCCGGGCTCAGAATGGGCACTGCGTCACGTCTGCCACATCCTATTGGCCCAAACAAGTCACATGACCGAGTCTGATTCAGAGGGTGAGAAATAGACTCTGTTTCTTGATGGGAAGAACTACAAAGCTCATTGCCAAGGGGANTTTGAAAGCTGATTTCCACCGCGGAACAGCATTTCAGCATGCAGCCATATCATAACACATTCAAGCAATACTAGCCAAATTTGTCAGCAGTAAGAAATAGTAAATAAGCAACCACGGTTTCTTTTGTGTTCATCTTTTAGTTTGTTTCCACTTGTTCAGTCTAAACAATGGGGCACTTGTTGATAAATCTTTGTCTACAAGAAAGAAATGCTTTAGGATTTCCAGAGATAAGGAATCCTCAGAGCTGAGACTACAAATAAGCTTTCCTGAGTGTTGTCCCCAGGATATGCCAGCAGAGAAGGCGACCAATCTTTTGGGTCATTTTTTAGGTAGCAAGTGTTATGTTTTGTATCTGACCAGTCATTGAGTCTCCATAATAACCTGTGAGATGGGTATTCTTACCTCCATTGTTCCCATTTTAGGGCTTCCCTAGTGGCTCAGATGGTAAAGAATCTGCCTACAATGCAGGAAACCCAGGTTCAACCCCTGGGTCAGGAAGATGCCCTGGAGAGGGAAATAACAACACACTCCGGTATTCTTGCCTGGGAAATCCCATGGACAGAGGGGCCTGGCGGGCCACAGTCCCTGGGGTCACAAAGCGCTGGACACGACTGAGTGACTGACACCCCCATTTTCCAGATTAGGAAACTGAGGCCCACAAGATTATAATAGCACCTTGCACTTATAAAGCTTGTTCATGTTTAGTTACTTTAATAGGTATACAAAATATTAGCTCACTGCTCCCCTGACAGTTATATGTGATAAAGCCTCTTTGTCCCCACCATTACCCATTGCTTGCTGCTGCTGCTGCTGCTAAGTCACTTCAGCCGCATCCGACTCTGTGCGACCCCATAGACGGCAGCCCACCAGGCTCCCCCGTCCCTGGGATCCTCCAGGCAAGAACACTGGAGTGGGGTGCCATTGCCTTCTCCAGTGCATGAAAGTGAAAAGTGAAAGTGAAGTCGCTCAGTCGTGCCCGACTCTTAGCGACCCCATGGACTGCAGCCCACCAGGCTCCTCCGCCCATGGGATTTTCCAGGCAAGAGCACTAGAGTGGGGTGCCACTGCCTTCTCCTACCCATTGCTTACCCATTGCCAATGTTGGGTGTCATGATTTCTGTCAGTTAGCTATTGCTGTGTAACAAACCACCACAAAACTCAATGGCTTAAAACAGTACGCGTTTCGTACTGCTCTTGTACCTACAGGTCAGTTAGGCAGCTCTGCCAGGCCCGCTTCTGCACTGTGGGTTGGCTCTATTAGCCTTGACTGGGCACGCTCATATGCCTGGAGCTTGGTTCTGGTCCCTCATCCTCCAGGAGGCTAGCCCAGGCTTGTTCACAGTGTGGCAGCAGGGTTCCAAAAGACCAAGCAGAAGTTGCAAGGCCTCTTGAGGCCGGGCTCAGAATGGGCACTGCGTCACGTCTGCCACATCCTATTGGCCCAAACAAGTCACATGACCGAGTCTGATTCAGAGGGTGAGAAATAGACTCTGTTTCTTGATGGGAAGAACTACAAAGCTCATTGCCAAGGGGACAGATACAGGAAGTGCCAGAGAATTGAGAATATTTTTGCAACCAATTTATCATATTTTTTTAATCATTTAAATTGTTTAATTTCTACCAATTTTGTAACTTAAAAATTTTTTGTTTTAAGGTGTATTTTTGGATCACCTACTACTGTAATGACCTTTTTTTCTCCCTCCCACCTGCTTACTGGGGGGAGATTGATTCCTTGCACCCAAACACTAGTCTTTACATCCACCTTGGCCCATGGTCCCCTTGGAAGTCCTGCTCGTGCCCCTTCTGGAAACCAGCCGTCATCCCCACACATCAGCTCCTCCTTCCCATAATGAATAGCCCAGGAGCCCGCAGGAGAGAGAGCCATGCCCGCCCCCTGCCCGCACTCCCCCCCTGGGCAAGCCCCATGATGACACCATCCATCACTGTCACCCTCAGAGGCTGGACGCCCCAGGCCCGGCCAAGGAGGGGAGGAAATGCTGCCCACAGCTCAGTGGAGCCCTTAATGATTACGTCAAGTGGCAAGCCATCTATTAGTCTCCTTAACGGCCAAAAAAAATAAGACCTGAGAAGCCGGCAAGAACATTGGGGGACTGCGGTTTAATTTTTTATGACAGCGTCAAGCCTCAGACACGGAGGGGGATACAGGCCTTGCTGGTTGGGGGTAGCGGGCAGGAGTTCTGGGCTCTACGCCTGCCTCTGCCAATAGACGTGGGCACAGAGAGTTCCTGAGTATCCCATCCGAAGTCACAAAGCTTCTAGGTCAGGTCTGCGTCCGTGTAAACAGCCCCCATGGGGAGCACAGCCTCAAACACGTTTTTGGAGTTTGGCAGCTAAAAGTCAGCTGAGTGGATGCAGGTGAGGAAAAATAGAGGGTACTCTGGAGTGAGCATACCGGGGTGCTAGTTCCTGCCATTTCACTCCCTGGAGCCTCACTTTTTCTCATCTGTGAAATGGGCATGATCAGGATCTGCTTTAGACATGTGCAGTCTCTGTGGTCAGAAGGGCTCCACACCAGCTATGGCAGCTAAAAGTCAGCTGAGTGGATGCAGGTGAGGAAAAATAGAGGGTACTCTGGAGTGAGCATACCGGGGTGCTAGTTCCTGCCATTTCACTCCCTGGAGCCTCACTTTTTCTCATCTGTGAAATGGGCGTGATCAGGATCTGCTTTAGACATGTGCAGTCTCTGTGGTCAGAAGGGCTCCACACCAGCTTTCACATTTTGCTGACATTGTCTCGGAATTCATTACAGTTTTATCTTAGAACCTGTGTTTTGAAAGTGAAGTCCAATGGAACAGTAGAGGGTAGGCATGAGCGAAAGAAAACGAAGGTTTTCTATTTTAGTACCTCTATGGGGACACCTCCTGCTGTTTGAACAAGGAGTCCTGCGTTTTTTAAAAATATATTTATTTATTTCTCTGGCTACATCGGTACATGGGTTTTCTCTCTTTGCTGCTGCATGAGGGCTTCGTTGCTCCTTGGCATGTGGGATCTTAGTTTCCCAACTAGGGATCAAACNGAGTCCTGCGTTTTTTAAAAATATATTTATTTATTTCTCTGGCTACATCGGTACATGGGTTTTCTCTCTTTGCTGCTGCATGAGGGCTTCGTTGCTCCTTGGCATGTGGGATCTTAGTTTCCCGACTAGGGATCAAACTTGTGTCCCCTGCATTGAAAGTCAGATTCTTAACCACTAGACCACCAGGGAATTCCAAGCCCTGCATCTTTATTTTCCACTGGGCCCTGCAAATTACTTAGCTGGCCCTGGGCATGACGATCTCTCCCAGGCTTCTCTTGTACCTACAAGGCTCTCTACACCAGGCAAGGCCCCCATCTCCCCCTTCCTCATCTGATTTGGCTCCTCACCTTCGTTGGGACCCGTATCATTCCAGACAATGCCCCCTCTTCTCTGGCCATATCCAGACCAGAGCCGACTCCTTCCACGCTGCCCCCTTCTCTTCCTTGCCACCGCCTCTGCTCGGATCTAGTCCCCCAGTATCACATCCCTGGATGGTCTCCACCTGACCGCACTCAGCCCCACATACTCACTACCCAGGGACAAGTCAGCCCCCCAGACCCTTCCCTGGCTCCCCAGGCTCCAAAATCAGGCCCACCACCTCCCACTCTGGGCTTTAGACGTTCCCGCCAACCACCGGTGCCAAGCTCCACGTGTCTTGTACTCCCCACACCCTCTCAACCGTGCATGTTTTATTGAGCATCTACTGTGTACCAGGTCTTGTGGATTAGCTATGCCCCCTACATGGATTACCTCGTTGTCATCTCAGGATATAAGCACCATGATATCTTCGGCTTACAGGTGAGGTAACGCAGGCACAGAGCAGCTCCTCCACGTGCTCCAGGTCACACAGCAAGCGGCAGAGCCAGGATTCAACCCCATACACCAGCTCCAGCACCCACTCCCTTAACCATCATAGAACTCCTCCCCGGTACCTTAGTACCAGTCAAGCCTTCCTCTGGAAATGCCCTTCCTGAAAGACTTAACCTGCCCAACAATATTTGCCAAAATGGTGAGTAAGTAAATGATTCTGCCCCTTGTTTGCTGTGTAGCTTTGGGTAAGTCACTGCCCATCTCTGGACTTCCATTTCCTCTCACGTCCAAAGAGAGTGAGCTCAGAATCCCTCACTGAGCAAAGCGAAGCCTCAGATTCACTGGGATTGGCCGCAGCTGCTTGGGAGGAAGCTAGACAGAGATACTGCCTCCTGGGGCCAAGGTTATATCTGGGCCATGACTAAGCATGCCCAGCCCTGTCCCATCTGTCTGTCCCCATCCGTCACCACGGGGAGGGGTGGAGGGTGGCATCCCTGAGCTCCAGCCCCGCAGGACACCTCCTCCCAAGAGGGTAGAGCTGGGTGGTTCAGGCTGCCAGCTTCTCAGCCATCCCACCGCATGACCACAGCCCCTCCAGGGCTCCCATTCTTCCTTCCTGGGCAGGAAGGGCCAGGAGGAGCTCTGGGCTGGTCCCAGCTCACCCTTGGCCAGGACCTTGAGAAAATCCTCAGTGCAGCCAGTCACCAGGTACCCGTTGTGCCTCTCATCCCGCTGGCCAATGCCAGGTTCTTAGCCAACGCTGTGTGTGTTACCTCCTTGAACTCCGTCCCCCGCAACCCAGCCTTGGGATGTGCGTGCTCATATTAGATCCATTTCACAGAGGGGGCAAACTGAGATGTGCAGAGGGGTTGGGACCATTCTGAAGTCAGACAGAGGCTGTGGCTGGAACCACTGGGCTTTCCTGCCCGCCTTGTGCAGACACTGGTGGGGGGAGGGGACCCAGGGCAGAAGCAGCGCCCATCACCCTCAGAAGGCGTCTAGAGGCCAGGGCACTCACGCAAGTGACCGCGTCACTCTTCTCGCCAAGGCAAAGGGCCTGCCTCGACCCAGGCCCTTGTAGATGGAGACAAACGGGTGCCTGTCTCCCTGCCTGGCCAGCCATTCGCAAGCACCTGATTTCTTCCCTACTTCAAGGCTACGCTGTGTGACCTTGGGCAAGTCACTCTGCCTCTCTGGACTGCCCTTTTCTCCTTCATCAAGAGGCTTGCAGATGCAGTCAACCACGTGACTCATCTAGATGGAGCCTCAAAACCATCCGTAAAGGTTGGTGGGTGATGTTTCCCATTATCCAGATGTGGAAACTGAGGCACAGAGAAAGGGAAGCTGCTCGCCCGAGGTCAGGAAGTGCATTTAGGGCGCAGCAAAGGATGTGGGTGTCCACAGGGCATAGATGCTTCCTGCCCAGGGCTGAGGCCAGGGCCAGCCAGAAGGGAGGGACAGTAACCCTTTCCTGGCCATGCTTCTCCCTCCCACCCTCCTCCCCCTGCCCCCTCTGAGGCCTCCAAACAAAGCTGCCTTTATCCAGACTGTAGCTGCATTCCTCAGTGACACATGAGGACAAAGGCGGGGGCCACCGGCAGCGACAGGAAAGCCCTACCGCCCCAAACCAGTTTGCAGCCTTCCCACGCCCTGCCCCCACCCGCGGGGCCTCCCCGGGGCCTCCAGCCTAGCCCGGGGGAGGTCTGGGAGGAAGCCTGTCCAGGGCCTTGGGCCTCGCCTGCCCCCACTAGGGTTGCACTGGTCATCCTGGTGAGGGGCTGGGCTCACGCAGCTGAGGCCTGGGTCCCTCCACAGGGCTCCTCCCCTCTGGGCCTCTGGTGCCTTGTCTGTAAAGTGGGGGTGGATGTCTGGGATAGCTCGGAGAGATGATGCATACGGGGAAGGGGATTATTGTTGTTATTACTGATTTCCCATCTCCGCTCACTTCTAAGCTGGAAGAGCTTTGCATATCCACTCCCTTCCGCCCTTCCACCCTCCCCCGCTTCACTCCCGCAGGTGTTTCCCTAGACACCCCCTCCTCCAGGCAGCCTGTCCTGACATTTACGGGCCTCCTGTGGGCTCCCACATGCCCTGTGCATCCCCAAGACAGCCCCCAGTGCCCTGAATTATCGTATCTGTGGACATACTGTCACCCCAGGGTGAAAGCACAACTGTTTTGTTCCCTGTTCAATTCCCAGAACCTGGCACTGGCCTGGCCCAGCTCTATCGGTGTTGTGAGGTAGATGAGGTGTGGTTGGATGGATGGATATATGAATGGAAGAATAAGTCAATGGGCAAATGGATGGATAGATGGGTGGGTGGATACATGGATGGGTGTGTGGGTAGATGAGTGGATGGGTGGATGGGTGGATGGACAGATGGATGGATGGATGGAGGGGGGATGGATAGGTGAATGGATGGATGGGTGAATGGGTAGATGGATGGATGAGCGGATGGGTGGATGGGTAGATGGATGGATCAAAAGATGGATGGACAGATGGCTGGGTGGGTGGATGAGTGGATGGGTTGATGGATGGATGGATAGATGGACAGATGGATGGAAGGATGGATGGACAGACAGGTAGATGGATGGATGAATGAATAAATGGATGGATGGATGGAGGGAGGGATGGATGGATGGATGAGTGGATGGGTGGATAGACAGATGAGTAGACAGATGGATGGGTGGGCGGGTGGATGAGTGGATGGTGTGGATGGATGGATGGGTGGATGGGTGAATAGGTGGGTGGATGGATGGATGGATGAGTGGATGAAGTAACAGGTGAATTGCAGGACCCTATTTCCTGAGAAGGAAGGAAGGCAGTAAAGCAGTGGTTTGAGTCTCGTGGGTGGGAAGGGAAGGGCAGGGCTGGTTACCTCTCCAATCCACCAGAAGGTTGTCAGGGGAGGTCTCTGAAGCAGAACTGGCCCCCTAATCCCACCCTATCTCCATTTCTGTCTCACAGGTGGCAGATTCTGAGGTCAAAGTGTTTTCATGAAAATAAGAAGTGCAACAGTCTCTCCCCTTCCACCCCCGACCCTGGCCCAGCTCTCCCAGGAGAGTGAGCTCCACTCAGCCAGCCAGAGCCCTCCAAGCGGATCTGCACAGTTTGGGACACAGACACAGCTGACTAACAGCGCACTCACCTCACTTCCACCTCATTTCCTCAACACACTCCACCTCATCTCCACTCCTTTCTGGAGTGCCTTCTATACATCAGATAAGATAGAAAGATAGAACTGAGTCCAGTTTTCCCAAGAACTCACAACCTGGACCCGCAGCTCAAGAACGGGCCTTTGAGACGATCTGGTCAGATCAGAGAGGGACAGATATTCGCCCAAGGTCACACAGCAGGGTACAGCAGAGTGAGAATGAGGACTCAGGGTTCTAGACTCCCGACCCCGGGCTCCCTTCTCTACAGCACAGGTCCAGGTCGGGAGAGGCCAGGAGGAATGGAGTGACAGAGGCCAGGAGATGAGTGACAGAGGCCAGGAGCGATGGAGCTGGATCAGGGAAGAGAGGAAGCAGTTCTAAGCGCCTGCTGCGTGCCAGGCCGGTGCCAGCTATTTCTCTCTCATCCAGGATGTTGAGACCTCTCCCAGCCACCCCTGGAGGCTGTTTTTATCATCCCCCTCTAGTAGATAAGGGAAGCTGAAGCTCTAGGGCAGGAGTGGGACTGGGATTCAGCCCCAAGTCTGCTGAATTTCAGAGCCTGGCCTTTTAACAACAAAAGGATGCCCATAGAAAACAACGATGAAGGCATTGCAAGCACCTGGCTTGTGGTAGGGGCTTAATACACGGTGGTTAGAGGAAGGAAGGGAGGAGAAAGGGTGAGATGTCTGCCCACGAGTTGTTCACAGTGGAGGGTGGATGGGGGACAAGTCCAGGGCTGCCTCGATGCAGGAGCATGGCGTGGGCCCCTGGGCTCCCAGAGCGACCACCTGTGAGTGTGAGCAGCCCCGCCTGGGGGTCACAGACCCCAGGCAGCACCCCCAGCCCCGGCACAACCTTCAGCCTGCCTCTAGCTTGGATGGGCGGCTCCGGGGAGGCCCCCGGGGGCCTTTCAGCTGGACATAAAGGCTGTGTCTAAAAACAAACAAACGACTTCCGGGGCAGAGGGCAGGGAAGCGGTTCCAGTGGGGTGTTCGGGCAGCACGTCAGCCATTCAGTCAGACCCGCTGGGCTGTGAGGGAAGCGGCAGAGAATCAATCATGGGCTGTGTGTGTTTGCTAAAGGACGTGTGTGGCTGTGACAGCAGCAGGAGACCCCCGGGGACACGTGTCCACCACCTGGGCTCCCATGTCCACTCAGCCCCAGAGGCCACAGCTGCTTAAATACGGTTTCCCGGTCCCCGGACTACAGCCTTGCAACTGAACTGCCAGAGATGGATGGGGCCCAGGACTCGGCAGTCCTCCTCGAGGGTCTCTCAGGCACTTCTGGGGAGCAGCCCGGCTTGGGAGCCCCGCTTGAGTCCACCAGCACTAGCTGGGACCACTGCTCCATCTCCAGCCGTGTTTGGGCTACTATGAGGGTCCGTCGGACACCCAGGAGCTCCAACCAGTCCATCCTAAAGGAAATCAGTCCTGAAGATTCACTGGGAGAACTGATGCTGAAGCTGAAACTCCAATACTTTGGCCACCTGATGCAAAGAACTGACTCATTGGAAAAGACCCTGATGCTGGGAAAGACTGAAGGTGGGAGGAGAAGGGGATAACAGAGGATGAAACGGTTGGATGGCATCACCAACTCAATGGGCATGAGTTTGAGTAGACTCCGGGAGTTGGTGACGGACAGGGAGGCCTGGTGTGCTGCAGTCCATGGGGTCGCAAAGAGTCGGACCCGAGTGAGCGACTGAACAACAACAATGGGGTCAGAAAGGAGGGTCAGGGCCGAGGAGAAAGCCGATTGGCTGGAGAAGCTGCCCCTCCCGCCCCCACCCTGAAGCCGTTAGCACGCTGCCTGCACCTGGGCTTCTACCTTGCAGAGAACAGCCACTGTCTTCATTCCAACCAGTCCCTCCCCCGGACCTAGCCATCAGCCATCCTTTTCTGAGCCCTGGCCCCCACCCCTGTCCACTGCCACCAAAAAAACACCCACAGGACCAAGCCACCCACTGCACAGACAGGGAGATGGGCAGGGAAGGGAGCACTGGCCAGAACCGCCCTGAAAGTCTATGGCAGCCCTTCGACTTGGATCATGGGTGGTTTTCTCTCTCAAAGGCAGCCTAGAACCCCAGACTCTCAAAGGGCATCCATTCTATTCAAGTCCATGCCCCTCCCCTACAGATGATGTGACAAATGATGACTACAGATGACAACTCAAAACCCAGAAAAATAAGATGACCTGCCTGGAATCACATTAGGATCACCATTCAGATTTTTTTTGACACAACCCTGATGCTCTGGATGGTGCAGGGGGTGTTGGGAGCATAAATGAAGAATTGGTTAATCAAGAGTTAAGTCCTTCATATGTTTGGCCTTGCCTCCTACGTACATTTAACTGATTTTAGCTCAGTTTGGTTAAGGTCAGCATATCAGAACACATTGGCCGCCCTTTCTCCCAAAGCGGGGGAGGTTTATAGGGTGAGGGGTTCCCTGCACCCCTGGCTTTGAGGCGTGTCTTCCATAAGCCACGATCTCACCTCCGGTCCCACACGTCCCTCTGGGTGTGAGCACCAGTGACTCTGGCTCTCTGTGACCCTCACAAACTTCTCCTTTATGTGGAATCCGAACAAGAAAAAGCGTGATCTGTCTTCACACAGGAGAAAAGACCAGCCGTGCTGGATTTATCGAGAGACGGCAATAGGCTCTAACATGACGCCTTCCAGAGGAACTTTCAAGGGTGTTGAAACTATGCCTGATTTTCCCCTTGCACACTTGTCCTCTACGTGAGATGCAATCCCATTGGCTCACTGGCAATGCGAAAAGAAACAAGAGATCTGGTACTTTTCTTCATTTCTACCAAGGCATAACCTACATAGCAATGCACACGCTGCGGGCACACAGCTCAACAAAGTTTCCCCTGGCGGACATTCCCAGGTGACCAGCCCCCGGAAGTCCCCCTCACACCTCCTCCTAGTCACTGTCCCTCCAGGGCAAGCACTTTCCTGACTTACCTCCTCATAGAGTACTTTTACCTATTTCTCTACTTTATGTATAAATGGAATCATACAGCATGCATTCTTCTTGATTGAGTTTCTTTTGCTCTGCATGGTATCTGAGGTCTCTCTACATCCTGCGTTCAGTTCAGTTCAGTTCAGTCACTCAGTCGGGCCTGACTTTTTGCGACCCCATGAATTGCAGCACACCAGGCCTCCCTGTCTGTCACCAACTCCCAAAGTTCACTCAAACTCACATCCGTCGAGTAGGTGATGCCATCCAGCCATCTCAGCCTCTGTCTTCCCCTTCTCCTCCTGCCCCCAATCCCTCCCAGCATCAGAGTCTTTTCCAATGAGTCAACTCTTCGCATGAGGTGGCCAAAGTACTGGAGTTTCAGCTTTAGCATCAGTCCTTCCAAAGAACACCCAGGACTGATCTCCTTTAGAATGGACTGGTTGGATCTCCTTGCAGTCCAAGGGACTCTCAAGAGTCTTCTCCAACACCACAGTTCAATGTATCAATTAGCTATTGCTGTGTAACAAAGCATCCCAAAGCTTAGTGTCTTAAAACAATAGCCACCTGATTAGCAAATGCTTCTGTTGGTTGATTTGGACTGGAATCTGCTGGGTTGTTCTTCTGGGCTGGGCTGAGCTGGGCTGGTCTCAGCTGGGTTCACTCACGTGTCTGCCATCTGCAGCTGGGGCTGGCAGGTCTAGGATGATGTCAGCTGGGAAAGAATATATCTGCTCCACCCATCTCTCTTCCTCCAAACCACTAGCCTGGACTTTTCACGTGGTGACCACAGAACAAGGAGAAAAGTGTAAGGCCCCTGGAAATCTGGGCTCGAAAGAAATACACATTCTGCCACACGCTATTGGCCACAGCATATAACAGGACCAGTCCCAATTCAGAGGGAGAAGAAACAGACTGCCTCTAAATGAAATGGGCTGCCAAGAATTGAAGCTGTTTTTGCAGTCAACTGAAGCAGGCATTTGGTCATTTTCAGTTTTCAGCCGAGATAAATAATTCCATTGTGAACATTCTGTGCTTGTCTTCTGATGACTGCAGGACTCATCCCAAGTGGGGATGTTCCTAGGGGTGAAGTTGCTGGGCTATGGAGAGAGCTTTCATTCAGCCTATATAACTATTTGTCCAGATGAGCAGAAGCTGCTATGAAATTTATCTTCAGGAAATCCCTTAAAAGGGCATGTGCACATTCTGAAGCCCCTCCCACCTCCAGACAAGCCCCTTCCTCATGCAAGAACTGCCCTTTCACCCTCTGGACTGGACTGACTAGTGCCCC
Organism: Oreotragus oreotragus; assembly: GCA_006410675.1. Lineage (NCBI taxonomy): Eukaryota > Metazoa > Chordata > Mammalia > Artiodactyla > Bovidae > Oreotragus > Oreotragus oreotragus. The sequence goes on along the minus strand of SJYX01012707.1, from coordinate 424,024 downwards.
TTCCTCAAAATTCAGGTCCACCCAGAACCTCAGAATGCAGCTCTACTTGGAAATAGAGTCTTTGCAGGTGTAACCAAGTTAAGACAAGGCTCTTATTTGGTGATCAGTGTCCTGAGAAGAGACGCGGGGTTGTTTTTTGGATACAGAGACAGAGTCACACCAAGGGAATGTCTGGTGACAAAGGAAGCAGAGATTGGAGTGATGGGTCTATAAGCCAAGAAACAAGGGTGCCAGCAACCACCAGAAGCTAGAAGAAACAAGGAAGGATTCTCTCCCCCTAGAGCTTTCAGAGGGAGCACAGCCCCATGGGCACCTTCACGTCAAACTTCTAGCCTCCAGAATTATAAGAGAACAAATTTCTGTTGTTTGACACTCTCCAGTCTGGGGTACTCAGCCTCAGCATCCTTGGGAAATGAATACACATACCCTCCTCCCACCTTCTTCCTACTCTGTCTTCTGGTTCAGAGCAGGAACAAAGGACAAGTTCCCTTTTGCCCCTTGCACTTGACCTTTTCATGCTACTTGGTCCCCAGGGTCATCCGGGTAAGTACGTTACTTGGAAGATTTATCCCAAAGCACGCACAGGGCACGGGTCCCGTGCAAACACTTGCTGCTGGTTTGATGTGATTTACTCACAGATTACCCTCCAATGGGGTTCGGACCAACGCCATAAAGTTACACAATGTGGTGGAGTCAGATGGGCCATCTGCCTCACTCTCCCATCCAGATGCGAGCGGCAGAGTGGCTCACTTCCTCTAAGACTCCGTGCATACCCCAGACACCCCCTTTCCCCATCTTCTCTCCACACCATCAGCAGCGGGGCAGCCCACAGGAGGGTCACATCAGGGTATCAAGAGGATCTGAATTATAAACCCAAGCGTGTTCAAACCTTGGCTGTGCCACAACAGTGCCGGGAGTCCTGGGCTTGAGCCACGCCTTCTCTGAGTTTCAGCCATCCTGTCTACAAAATAAGAGCCTTCCTCAAGTTTACAGAGCAGAGGGGAAACTTGAATGAGAAAGTGTCCTGCCCAGCTCCATACCTGGCCACCCTCCCTCTCCACTCAACTCCTTACTGATAAATGGTATTACCAGGACTCCTGGTTGCAAGTGACAGAAACTCAACTCATAGTAACTTAAGAAACAAGCAAATGAGAATAATTTGTTTTCTCACACATATCTGAAAATTTTCTGAAACTACACCTTCAGGTATGGTTGGATCCAGGGTTTCAACAATGCCAACAAGAACCTTCCTCTCTCTCTTTTTTCTTTTCTTTTTTCTTTATTTTCCAGTTTTATTGAGACCTTATTGACATGTAACATTGCATGAGTGGCTGTCTGTCTCTCAAATCAACTTTCCTTTTGATTGACTTTGTTCTCAGGCAAACTCCCCTTGGGGTAGCTTAGCAAATCCAGTGGAAGAGAGGAAGATCTTTCCATATGCCCTGGACTGACATGAGAAAATTCTGATTAGCAACAAGGCTATGACGAGGTGGGAACAAATTCCCAGACTCATGAAACAAGATATTTGTGAGATATTCGCCATTGCTTTTTTCACCCTCGTCTATCTTTACATCCTCTCAAAAGACAATATGTTTGTCTACAGGCCCATGACTTCTGCTTACTAGACAAGGTTCCCATTGTCCTCCGTGGAGTACCATCTCATTTCCCTCTGTCCCCAGCCCAGTTCCTACCCTTTCTTCTGGGAGGACAATAACCACTTTTGCCTGAAGACTCTTCCACATTGTCAATTGGGAATTTTGTGCCCTGGGTCTTTCAAGGCTTAGCCTATTGAAGCTCAAAAGCCAGGTTCTAGTAACTTAAGACAGACTTTTGAAATCAAAGACCCACAGACTTGGGCTTCCCTAGTGTCTCAGTGATTAAGAATCTGCCTGTCAGTGAAGGAGACACAGGTTCAATCCTTTATCTGGGAAGATCCCACAAGCCGCGGAGCAACTAAGGCCACAGGCCACAGCTACCAAGCCTGTGCTCTGCGACGACAGAAGCCGCCTCGGTGAGAAGCCTGTGCGTCGCAGCCAGAGAGCAGTCCCTCCTCCACAGCCAGAGGAAAGCCCACGTAGCAACAGAGACCCAGACAACTAAAAAAAAAAATTTTTTTTTAATTTTTAAGCCACAAACTTAACTCTTTTCTTTTTCTTTGCTGTTACATCCACTACTTAGGCAGAAAGTACAGAATGCCCTGTGGCAGCCTGAAATAGAGGAAGGATGGGTGGGGAGCAAGGGAGACATTGGTTAACGTATTGAAGCATCATCCTGACAGTTCCCACACAGAGCTGGAGCTCACCCTTGGCCAAACTGCCTGCCCACCATCTCCTCTCAGGGAGGAGACGCCGCCCCACCCCAGTTCATCTGAGTTTCTCTGCCCTCCAGTCAACAGAAATACCTCTTCCTCCATGAAGCCCTTCTTGGTTTGCCCAAATAAGAATGGTTCCTCTACTTCCTTCTCTTGAGAGTCCCTTGGACTGCAAGGAGATAAAACCTAAGTGAAATCAACCCTGAATATTCACTGGAAGGACTGTTGCTGAAGCTGAATCTCCAATACTTTGGCCACCTGATGCAAAGAGTTGACTCACTGGAAAAGATTCTGATGGGAAAGACTGAAGGCAAAAGCAGAAGCAGGCAGCAGAGGTTGAGATGATTAGATCGAATCATCAGTTCAGTGGACATGAATTTGAGCAAACTCGAGGAGTTAGCGGAGGACAAGGGAGCCTGGGGTGCTGCAGTCCATGGGGTGGCAAAGAGTCACACACAACTCAGCAACTGAACAAAAGCAAACCATGTTTTAGGCAGCCTGGCATTTACAAATTAGTTTTATAGCATGATGCTAACATGCCATGTGAAATCTAAGTGTGTCTCACTTCTTCTAAAAGACCCTGAGCTACTTGCCAGCAAGGGCCTGTTTCATTCTCTTTTCTGTCCCTGAACCTGGAACTCAGGAGCTACCTTATTTCCAATTAGACAGGAGTGACTTCCTTACTTACACCCAGAGCCACCAAATGAAAGTGAAAGTCCCCAGGAAGCAACCTAAGGAAAGACTTGGAACCATCAGAACTGGGCAGAGATGCAATCGCCTGCCTCGTTAAGGGGTGAGCTCCCTGTCACTGGGGGCAGACAAGCAAAGCCAACTTGACAGAGACATTTGAAAGAGGATTCAAGTTTCAGACGGGCAGCTGGTTACCTAGAATCTGAGTAAGAGAACTGAACAGCTGAATGAATGAATGATCTTTCATGTACCTTTCAGTTCAAGATCTGATATAAAATTTCAACTCCTGCATGTCCAGTGAATCTGTCTGTCCCATTTTATCCACACTGCCAGAATGACAGAAGGCCAGGGCTCCAAGCTGAAATGGGGCAGACCCAGGGACAGACAGATCTTCTGGGGCCTCTGGACCCCAGGTCCAAGTAACCCCAGAGACCTGGGCTTCCCCAAGAGGTGCTTACAGGAGCAGCTCTCACCCCTGCAGAGCAAGGGGAAATTGAACCCATTTGCTGGGGATGACCCCACACAGGGCTCTACTTGGAATCCAGCAGGGCTGGAAGTTTGGAGGCAGCCCTGGGGTCCCTCCAGGGCCCCCAGAGAAGTTTAGCCCCTAAGGCAGCACCAGGACGCTTTGAGCACCTTCCCTGTGCTGGTTTCTTTCTCCAGGAGTCAGTCCAGGGAAGTGTCTGGGCGAGAGCCTGGTACACAGTAAGCATTAAATAAATGACTGCTGGCATTACCGTTGTCACTCTTCATGGTGACTCCATGCGTCTGCCCCTCCCTCTAACATCTACTGCATGTCGCTGCACGATAATGAACAAGAGAGCCAGGTGGAGAGTTACAACAGACATCAGCCTTGCCCAAGAGGAGCTTCCGGTCTGGATGCCACTCAGGAAAGACACCAAGAGATGCGGCCAAGCGGCTACGTAGAAGGTGCCAGAGCTACTAGTGAGAGCCCCGGGGGCTTGACCTGGCCTGTGGAGGGGAAGAACCCTCTGCCTCGGTCTCTCTGATTTCTAGTCTGCCCTGGGGTGCACTTGAAGGGGAGACATTCCCCTGCATGGACCCTTCATCCTGGTGGATGCCCAGAACCAGCCTGAAGCCGGCAGTTCCCGCCTGTTTCAGCATCCGTGGGCTGGTCCTCCTCTCCCCCCTGGCTGCTGCAACCACCCTGGAGTCGAGGAACTTGCTGAACTGGGAGAAGTCACCCCGGACAGGTTCAGTGGCTGCAGGTGAGGGGGCAGAGTGAAAAGCAAGGCTGGTCTTGGTGCTTCCTGGATCTATAACCCAAGACAGAATTGCCCTTTCCCTGGGGCACCGGAGGAAGTGTCCCAGTCCCCATGTGTCTGGTTGTGCACACCAGGAGTTGCATTTTTTCCTCGTGTACCTCTTTGCCCACCCCCACGTGGCTGCCTTGGCCAGTTGGGGCCCCTGGGTTCCCTGAAACCTCTCTCTCTCTCTCTATTCGCTGGTGCTCTGCGAAGCTTTCTGTATGATTGGTTAACTGTGACATTGTCCTTGACTTTGTACGGGTCTTAGAATGAATGGGGGGCAGGCACCTGAAAGGGCTGGTCTGAGGGCTGAGAAGGCATGATCTTGTAAAGCTGGCATTCTTGGAAACCCAAGAAGGAAACTCCATGGAAGAGGCCAAAAGTGGCAAATCAGGACTTGCCTGGCAGTCCCGTGGTTAAGACTCTGAGTTTCCAAGGCAGGGTCATGTGTTCTAATTCTGGTCAAGGAATCCCCCATGCTGTGTGGCATGGCCAAAAAATAAAAATGTTTTTTTAGAAATATATATATTTTCTTCCACCACCACCCCCACAAAATATAT